>CM061535.1:94321660-94415792 GCA_030545055.2 Neoaliturus tenellus
ATGCCCGCCACTGTATACCGTACTCTGTACACAATAATACAAAGTTCAAGCGAGAGTGAGATTATCTTTGGAAACAGATACGGAGTAAAATAGTGTTTACAAAATTATTGCATTTTGTTATTGGCATAGAAATATTTTTTAAATATTTTTAAACTCCTTATTAATATTTTCCCGGGTTCTTGAAAACCAGTGTGGGAACGCCGTTCCCACGCGTTCCCGCACCACTACACCACTGAAGATGAGATTCTTCTTTATACTTCTAGAAAAGTTAATAATCTTAATGTTAATTTAAACATTTTAATTTAATTTTAGCTAATTTTAAAATTAGTTAAAATTATCAGAGTAAATATTTATCTTAATTAGTTAATTTTAAAACACGTTTTCCGTAAACCTCTGCAGCCATCAAACTCGCCTAGCGCTACGGCTCGACGCGGCATTCGGTAACGTTCGGGCTCAGGTAATGCGGGCAATCCAAGCAGCTCTTCCGGGAAAAATCTATCTGGATTTAACTTTCAATTACCAGCATATTTTTTATTTTCATTTATAGATAGATAGAATATTATTTCTTATCTCCAGTGCCGTGGGTGCGGATGTCGGAGTGGTGGTGAGACGGTCTGTGGAGGGGGGGGGGGGGGGGGCGGCAAACATAATGCGGCCTAGGGGGCACTAAGCTAAAATGGGCCCTGTCTCTCACGTTTAAAAGCCACTTACTAAAAACGGCAGCTAAGGTGAGAACCAGGACTAATATTGTCCACATCACCTTGCTGGCTCCATCCACATGGGGAGCTAACGCACAAGTTTCTGCGAACCACTGCTCTGTCATTGGTATATTCAACTGCTGAGTTATGTATTCATAGGCCTACATATAAGTTTTCCATAAGGAAAGTTATTGGTGTTTTTTTAGTTTTAGCATCGATGTATACTACTGGATTGAACTCTAAATTGGCCCCAAACGGTCCGGCGTGGATAGCGCTGGTGGGCAACTGCGGAATCAGCGTCATTTCAACGACAGTGCGCGCCGCCGTTTACACGCTCCTGTACTACAACAGAGTGGTTAAATTGCATTGAAATTTATATATTCCGTTTCTATATTAAATACTGAATCCAACAGTATAAATATTTTTTAGTTCCTAAACTAAAGGTAATTATTAAAGGTGAAAATGTTTGAGAATCAATTTAGTCGGACATGAAAAAGTCACTAAGCGAGGATTTTTTTTATTTTTGGGTCAGAAACAAACTTTCAGCGGGAAAGTTGTAGCCAATGAGACGAATTTCATGATTTGATCAAGAAACCTACAATAAAATGACTAGATCGTTGGCAATCGAATAAATAATAGTGGCGCGACTAAGTTCATTTTGAGCCTCGTGATCTCACTGAGGCTACCGCGGGCTTCTGGAGCTACAAATCTCATAGTTCATTCGATAATTATTGGTTGCTGTGTACAAATAAACATTTTTAATTAATAATTTATTTTGACATTTGTAATTAAAATGCCGTGAAATATTAACGATTCATAACAAAATAATTGGGTTAATTCAACAGTTACATCGAATATAAAAACCCGCTACAAATGACAAGGAACCGCAAAGAAATTAAAATAATTTTACCATGTTTGCCTTGTAATTGTAAAGAAGGGAATTATGTTTTTGAAAGAGGGAAAACAGGGAATTTTTACTTTACAATATTAAGAGTTGTGTTTGTTTACATCAACAACCGTCGTCGCGTCGGGTCCTTGCTCCTGAGTCCTAAAGCAACAGTTAATTAGGCTATGTGATAGAGTTTTGTTGAGTAAAAATGTTTGTTTACAATGGTGGCTTCCTGTACAGCTTACAATTGTACTAACAGATACAAGAAGGGGACGGACATAAAATTCCACAGGTACGTATAATTAGTTAAAAAAATGTTATATTGCTAGTTATAATTTACATTCTTATTATTACTACTAATTCAATGTTGTAATAATTTTAAGTGTATGTAATTAATTATAAATATAACTAACAAGTCTAAGCTATGTAAATCAACATGAACAAATGTGTTTTGTTATTTATTAAATGTAGTAGAATGTTAGAGTATTCTTGAAAGGTTTTGTATCATTTTGGTGACGATGGCTGATTCAATTTCAGGGCTGTTTATTTTGGCGTATATTTTACAACGAATTTTGTTTTGGATTTAACATATTGTTTCGTGGATATGGGAGGGGGCGGCGGAAATGTTTTGGGCCCATGGGCGGCAAATTCGTAAATCCGGCCCTGCTCATGGCAACCCCTGACACTGGCTCCCAATGCTGTGTAATATCACTCCTCCTGAAATAAGACCAAGGGATAGACTCATTAGGGAATATACTAAGATCTTATCTGCTCCACAGCTGCATATCCATGATTACCTACCATAGAATGGTTTCCGATTGAGGTCCCAAAAACCACCTCTACGAACAGGTTCCCAATTGATGGACACAAACTTCACCGTCAGTACAAACTGGACTTCCTCCTGGGACGCTTTTCATGCCGGAACCACTTCTTGATAGCTGTCCCGACCGTGGCGGTAGGTGGTATGAATCTTCCTTTGGAAGCAGTGACTATTCAATCGTTTCCGCACTGGAGTGGGAAGATGTAATTATTGGAAGTACAAATGGGGAATGATACAAGACCAGTTATGCGACTGCGGAACAGAGTATAAAACTATGGAGCACTTAGTCGCAGAGTGCCCACTGAGTGCTTTCCCCGAAGGATTGACTGGTCAGCATAGCTCAAGTGAAGCTGGGCTGCAATGGCTTAGCGCCCTGGATTTAGCTCTATAAAAAGAGATTTAATTTTTATTTTAGTGTTTTGTTTTTACATGACCTGACTGGGCGTACATGATTTGCGCAGTATGCGGAGAGCCAGGTAGAAGGGTTGCGTGTTTTGTGCAGTGAGCTCCAGCGGGCTCTCAGGTATATGCATCGTCGTTTGCGCAGTGCAAGGTGATGGAAGCGGCATTCTTTTTATTTGCAAGGTTATTGAAAACTCATGCCCGTGTAAATAATATTTTGAATGATTAAACGTGTTTAGCATAAGACATATAAGTTTAAAAACTAGCAAAACTATATTCAATAGAAAATACAACAGGAACATTGGCAAACAATCGGACAAAATATCTCGGCCTTGAGTACGCCCTACATAAACACTTGGATTAAATGTTTACCACCTGCGGTTTGTTTCTATAGCAACAGTGAATTTTATGAGTGGTTTTATTCTGAGGAGTTATACGAGAGGCTACTCTCTACAGTAAGGATAGAGGCAAATGTGCCAATGAAACAATTCGTGCAAAACATTTCAGCCTGAGCAATTACAATAATACTTTTACTAACTATTGAAAATAAAATAAGTAAACGCTCGATGGGCTATATTACAAAAAAGGTTGATACACTACAAGCGTAAATTATTAATGGAAATCAAATTGAATTTTAAATTAAAAATAAATTTGTATGATAAATGGTAAGCAGTTGATTACAGCCATATGATTTGAACAGTAAAACCAAACACTCGTTTGAAAACAAATTTTAAATTAGGTTGTATTTGTTTATTTGCCGTTGTTAATATGAAATACAGAAAACATTTGCCAATAAAACACAACGTGTCTTTGGTAAATTCATTAAATACCTTATATATGCAGACGCAAGGTTTATCACATATAGAAATTTCGTTTAAAATTCAAAGCAAAACATAATAAAAAATGATACATTAAGTGTAAATAATAAGTATAGAAACAGGATTTCTATCATATCTATGGAATGTCTAAAACTCCAGGGAGTGGGTGCCAATGTCCCCAGATCAGCCCTATTTGCTTGAAGGGTTTGTAGTGCACACTCGGTACCCCGGGACCACGGAAGTCGGCACCAGTTCTTAGTCGCTATAAAAAAAACAATGAAAGTCGGCACCCGTCCCGGGAGCGGCCGCCATGACACCATGAAAGTCGGCACCTGCCACGCCGTACCATGGTGTGGTAAACACGCCGTCCTCCTTCCACTTTTACCTCCCCTCACGCTCATACCCCTTCATCTCTATTCACTCTCTGAACATTACCCCCTGTGATAACTTGAAACCCCCAATGTCATTACCAACTCAAGGACGGGGCTTATTTGCATAAAATTACAGGCTGTGTAGACGATATTAATCTAGAATATATTTTATTGACTATCTACACAATTTAGGAATCACCCTTAAATTAATGGTTTTATTAACGTATAGTTAAATATACATTTTTTATTCTCCATACTTGTGATTTTCATGTTATTCGTTGATAAAACTTTGACCACAGCATAGCCTATCTTACACGATAATATGAATAAATCGTGACGATTCTTATTATACTTTAGACAAATGTATTTAGTAGATTCCGGTTCGTAAAAGCTAAAATTCATCGTTTCTTTATAGAAGGCTGTATGCCTAGGCGTTTCTTATCTGTTACTTTATTTGCAGATGAAGGACAAAACTGTAATGAACTTACGTGTATATTTTTTTACTGTTTAAATACATCATCTAACGTACCGCTCCCAAACATTTACATGCTTTCACATATT
The DNA here is from genome assembly GCA_030545055.2 of Neoaliturus tenellus. Classification (NCBI taxonomy): domain Eukaryota; kingdom Metazoa; phylum Arthropoda; class Insecta; order Hemiptera; family Cicadellidae; genus Neoaliturus; species Neoaliturus tenellus. The sequence goes on from CM061535.1 coordinate 94,326,220, forward strand.
ACCCAAAGAAATAAATACTTGAGGTATTTGTTCGTAAGTAACTAATTACTGTCTCAGTAGGTTATCCGCATTTTACTGTCTTAAAAAACGAGTGACAGCGTGCGATTTAAAAATTGGGAACAGAGCACCCGACTGACCATCGGTGCAGCAAATACTTCCAAGGGTCGACGGTAATCAATAGAGGAATGTCAAAATCATCAATGGAGCTGAACCCTGCACTGATCTAAGGGAAGTAGTGAGAGAGTTAGCAAGGGGGCAAAAGACAAGAGAAATAGGGGTAAGACGGCGCTGTGGAGGGGAGACTACCTGAGGCCACTGCAAAACCTTCCTGGTGCCGACTTTCATTGTGGCATTAATAACGCTTCGATGATTTTTGCCGATGGACAGGTTTTGGTGCCGACTTTCATGGTCGCCCGATACCCACGTGGATTCGGGCGTGCATCAACTGCGCGAATTGACTTGAGCCAGGTAGCTAGCGATGCATCAACTGCGCGAAACGCTCCAAGGGACGATCTTAACTGCATTAACTGCGCGAAGTGGTGGGTCTATTTCAGTATCATATCATAAGGCAACATTGGATTTTAAATATTTGCAAATTAGATAATTTACTTTAGGTTAAAATTAAACGAAAACTAAAATATGTTTAATACTTTTTCTTTTTGTAGACTTATTTCCTGTTGAAAATCTTAGTGAGCCGCTTGTCAATACCAACTGCCTTCTTCTTGAGGCTATGGATAAATTTGTTGATGGGAAATCAGTTCACCTGATGAAACGGAGTAGCTTCATGGTTTGTTCAATTTCCATTGTGAGTGGATAATTTTTGTGTATTTTAATTTAAATCTAGTCCCCATACGGACGATATATTATCGTCGACCAAATAAATCGACGATATATTATCTGACGATTTTAAAAACTCTTTGGAACCTGTATCCGGCCATAACTATTAAATTTTATACTATTTCACTGATAAATTTCTCCGTGAAAAATATACATAAAAGCCATTCCACTATTTTAACAACAAATATAAGTGAGCCTACTTTTACAAAGCAAACAACAAAATATTTACAGTTCGCACACTTTCAAAAAACAATAACCGAAATAACCAATAAAATAACATGGGGAGTGGAGTTAAGAAAATCATTTAAATATTTATGAACACTAGTGCCAAAGCCAAAAGTTTTACCACACTTTGTGATATGGGAGGTTGGGACGAACCTGTAAACTAGGAGATTTCTTCCGCCGAAAACGCCAAGTAACGTCAATGTATACAGAACCGAACAAGTAAGGACATCCTTTAGGGGAAGTGAGAATGCCGCCCCCGAAACACAGCACCACCAAGACGTAATTTTTATTCAAAGATCATGCTGACTGGTTGAATGGAAACAGATGGCTAGAAAAATTTTGCAGACGTTTGTTATTGTTTTGATTTTTGAAAACAATACGCTCATTTTGACATTTAAGAGGTAGAAAGAGTGCTTCCTGTGACAATAAGGAGAAGTAATCCTGGCATCAGCGCTTTATTTTAATCTGGTTTTCGGGGGCAAAACTAAAATTTTTTAATATGGGATGTCCCTACTTATTCGGTTCTGTATACATTGGTAGCGTATACCTGGCTCGGGCTTCGCGCAGTTGATGCAAATCGAAGGAATTTTTCGCGCAGTTGATGTGCGACGGTGGATTCAATGGTATGTGTGGGAGGGCGACTGTTTGTGAATTGTTGTCGGCAGGCTGAGGCTACCTGGACGGGGGCATTGGGCAAATGATGCAAGGGGATTAGGCGACCCTTCGAAATATTTTACAGCAGGCTTAAATACTGCGCAAGTGATGAACGACCTACTGACTCAGGTGCTCTGCACCGCAGACTTTATTTTCTTATTCTTAAACCTTAGTGGCTGGCTAAATAAGCCATACGATATACAGGGTGGAAAAAAAGTCTGGAAACGATTTAATATTTTTTTTAAGTATTTAAGTAACAAAACTAAAACTTTTCATATTGTTTTTGAGTGACTAAGACTACTTCCTAAAGTACTTAGTGTCCTTGTACCTCCAAGGAGGGACGGTTTACTAGGACTAAGAAGAAAATCTTAAATGTAAGCATAGGTCAATATGTACCTAAAATTAAAGGTCTCTGAGAATGGAGGACAATGCCGCAAACTCGACTTCAAAAGGATGACCGAGTCAAAAATGGCGGGTGATCAAACTTTGTATTAAAATCATATTGCGGAAAACAAAAAATGCAATAACTCCTGATCCACTCGACCTTTTGAGGTCGGGTTCGTGGCAAATTACTCAGAACGCAAAGCCCTTCAAAATGATGTATCATACGACGTAGGCCAATGAAGTTTTTCCCAAGACTTCCTTTAGGGACTTCCCTAGTGGAGGTCGTCAGGGAAACTGCATTGGCCTACGTCATATGCTTAAACTATGCTTACATTTAAGATTTTCTTCTTACTCGTCCTAGTGGACCGTCCCTCCTTGGAGGTCCAAGGACACTAAGTACTTTAGGAAGTAGTCTTAGTCACTCAAAATCAATATGCAAAGTTTTAGTTTTGTTACTTAAGTACTTTAAAAAAATATTAAATCGTTTCCAGACTTTTTTCCACTCCGTATATATATATATATATATATATATATATATATATATATATATATATATATATATATAATTATTTACAAAAACATCTATATACAAGATAGGTGATACGGGTTTTCGTTCAAGGAACTCCTCCCACAGTTTTCAACCGATTTTAATGCGACTCTTTCATCTCAGCTAGGGTGGAATATTCTACCGAGGCGGTTAGTCGCCGATCATCGGCCGTCGGGTGAAGTGGCCTGTTTTCAAAACACCCCAAACTTCGGATGAAGTAGAGTACAGGCATCGTTCGCTACGCTCACTCACCGATAGTCTACTATCGGCTGTGAGCCTGTTTATTTATTTTTGTTTTTAATTTTTTTACTGACAATCTTCCCAAAATATTTTAAATGAGAACAGATGATTTTAAAATTTCAACTTTTTTATTAAATCTGTTTATTTACAGTTATTTAAAAATATCTTGCCCATAAGAATAACATTGGAACTTGCCACTGGTGCGAAGCCCTAAAGTAAATGAAAAAAAACGGGAATAAGCGCCTATCTTTCTTTTAGGTAAATATAGTATGGTTATACAAAATTTCAGGTCAATTGGTCCAGTATTCGGGCCTGTTCAAAACACACAAAGACACAAACAAGGATCCATACATTCATTTTTGTAGATATAGATAAAAGACGAGCAGTACATTATTTGCACTGGTTTTTAAAGTACATAATACAGACAACTGGTAATGTATAAGTGTATTTAAAACCCCTCAAGGATGAGATTAAAATTTTAATCTTACAAACGAATAACCTAAAACCGTTCTTCAATTTTTCTAATGGCAGTCTTTACAAATAGCTCATTACCTATTTTTAGCCGCCGCAAGTGCGCGAAATACGGTTCCGCTTCAAGTGCCTTACGGTACCTTACAGAAGTGAAAAGAATTCCCTTTCTTTAAAAGGCAAATCCCTAACTCATTCATCGCTAATTCTTCAACTTTCCGTTGCGCAAGAGAGTTAAAATTGGGTACACTTTTTTCAGAACCAAATAGGTCACTGTGAAAATGAAGCAGTTAAAAGGCAAATAAATCTTTGGACAGTTCTGTTTATAAATTTAGGAGGTAGGCTAAAACTTCTCTCATGTGAGCAGATTTCATCATGAACCAAAATATTTGGTTATAATTGTTCTAATAAAAATACAGCCATTTGCTTTTGAATTTTCAAAATTATTATCACCGGCTGATCATAATTTATTGCGTTAGTTATGTATTTTATTCTTGGACTCTGCGCCAGCGTCTCATCGGCCACTCTTTAGTAAAGACCTAGGTCTGAGAGTATGGCGGTTAAGGTTGCACAGGCCATTCTCAATTATTTTACACTGCTTTGACAGAAAAAAGATTTAAAATATAATCCAGTGAACCCATTATGTTGTGTAAATTTAACGAATTATTGTAAAAGAGCGTCACCAAAAACACAGACAGATGTTTCGACTTTCAAAAACTAATAAGGCTAAAAACGTGAATTAAAATAACTTTATGGTTCTAAGCAAATAGTAAACAAAATTGTAATTTGAATTACTTAATTAAACATATTATAAATCGTTCATAATTCGGTTAATTCGATTAAAATAATTAATAAATAAACAATTTAGCATACATTACAAGAGGATAACACCTGTCCTTTGTTAGTGGGGGTCAACTGATTGTTTCTGGTGTGCGAAGGTATCTATACGTTGTGCCCGATTATTCTAAAGAAAATATTTACTTAAGGCTTTTTAAATTACTTTAAATATCATTTTAAAAATTTGTATTTAGTTTCCGTATTGTTTTTATTATCCTTTAAAACACATTACATTTCTTATTATTTCATCATTTATATTGTAGAATGCCTCTTTAACCCGCAAAACATATACCGTAGGCCTGGGGTATATTTTTCTCAATGATCTGTTGTAAATTATAAAATATGTAGGTTTTATTAAAATATAAAATGGGTAGGCTAGTGTAATTTTCACTCAATGTTCAGTAAAATGTTCTTCCTCCAAATTGTTGATTTTTTAAAGACCTAAGTTCCAAAAACGACAAAGGTAGTGTGTTATGTATAACAAACAAGTAGGCCTAACCAAAGACAATTATAAGAACTTAAAGTTGCGAAAAAATAATAAATTGTATAATTCCATATTGTATAATTCCATAGAAAAATTATGGAGACGAATAAGGTGTAGGTTTGCCTCCATGAGTTTTGTAATTAAATAAGAGTTAAATCCTACCTAGTGAATGTACATACCACATTTATCAAGTTATGGTTTTCTTTTTATTTTCCCCATTAACCCCACGGGAGTGAGTAAGTAGGTTTTGCCGCCAAACGGGCCTTGTAAACAAACATAATTTTATATCTTCCTATAATGAGTGAAGGTACATCTAATTTTATAAATATACGCCAATAAATAAGCAAAAGAGAAGGTTTTGTTGATTTCCCTTAAAAATAAAATTGAAAACATTTTTATTTCCTCCATAACCATTTAAGCTAATTATAAAATGCATAATAGTAATTTTTTTATTTTATTTTTTTAACTTCTTTATATGGTTTATGTTAAAATTACTTGATTTTAAAAAGTAAGGTCAAAGAATTCCAAAAATCCACTTTTGACCCTTTTGAACCCTTATGAAACCCCGTCCCTGTCGTCCAATCATTCTGGTTCGAGAGCTCATTCAAGTATATGCTGCCTTACACCCATGTACCAAATTTCATCAAAATCGGAGGTTCCGTTTAAAAGTTGTCTTGTTTACGGGCACATAGATATACAGTTTAATACAGGGTGCTCATAAAAAATTTCACAAACTTCAGGGATTGATAGTAGGCCTACTCGTCAATTTGAACAAAAAATGTCCTCTTGACGTATGTCGAAAAATCCTTTGTTTAGCCACCAGCCGCAATTTTTTTTTTTTTACACTAAATATTTTTTATTTCCGTAACGGATCATTATATTGAAGTTATTGTTTGTCATTGACCTTTATCGCACCAATGTTTCAATATTTTCAGTAAAAATAATTTTTTGCAGTGTGTATTTTTAAAATGGAGGCCATTTTAAATTTTAAACACAAATATATAAAAATATAATCAATCTTTTTAATTATTCTTATTTCACATCTTATTTAACAACTATATTAACTAATGTAATATTGAATATAGGCCTACATTGATAATAATATTATTGAAGACGGTATACATTAATTAATTGTACATTAATTAATTGTAATCGCTGTTAAATTTTAACCGGCTGTAATGAAATGGAATAAAGAGTTCGAGCGCTCTTAGTATTAATAATAATTTTAAATACTCTTCAAATGCAGACAGGACAACGCAGCAACGCTGCCACCGCACGGTAGGCCTACTGGCCGAACTCTCGTTGTTGTAGCGAGTCTGCGCGTGCGTGTGTGGTGGGACGTCGCAGACGTAGCGGCTGATTATCGAACTACGAGTCAGTTTGCCGTGTTGCAGCCATGTTTGCGTCGCGCCGTTCCGTTATATAGCAAGTTTTTTTAACGTTCTTTTGAGGGAGAGATGGTGGAGGTTATCTTTTATCCTAGCTAATATCCCATTGGCTGAAAACCTTTATTTTGTTTGGTTTTTGTTTTATTTCACTGTTGCGCACCCATGGGTGCAACCAATTATAACTAGGCAGCCAATTATAATCGGCGGGGCTGCCTAGTACCCCCCCCCCCCCCCTCTAAAAAAAAAGCAACAAAAACGCTGCTGCTGTAAGAGATATAAATTTTAAGATTTTTGATATTTAAAATGTAATCTTTGAATTGAAATAACACCTGAAAAAATGTTTATGTTTAATATTTTTCATGTTATATACGGTAGTATGTATACGGTTGAAAAGCTATATAGTTCTCAGTAACAAAACTGAATCGTTTTTCACGATTTATAAGATAAATTAAAAGGTGAGATGAGATAAGTAGATTTGCAGAATTCCCTTCAAGTGTAAGATCGTCCTTAGGGTCAAGTTCTTTAATTAAAGATTCGAACCAATGCAATTCTAATGCCCACTCCACACGTACAATAATAGGTCTACCGCCACGGTATAGGCGGTCGCGCTCGTATATAGAAGTACAGAAGTTGCCATTTAATCAATACTAAAAATCGCCCACTTATCGAAATTCGACAAAAAATTCAGTTGATCTTGAGCTAATTAGTTTAAAATGTTTTATAACTGAAACATCTGTTCTCCTTAATTTGCTAGCATTTGTTATTTATTACAACAGCTGTTTATGGCCAATTTTACTATCCTTCTCTCATAAGTTTTACATTGAAACTTTGAAAGCCTGTAGGGCGTAGCCCCGGGGACCGATGTGAATTTAAATGTGATTCTGCTATATCTACAGGACCTTTCTAACAGTATGCACGGTTTTCTCCTACACGATGCACACAAGATTGGGTAACCAATCAGGTGATCGTTGCGTTAAAATTGAAGCCTATTGAAGGTTTTTGATTTGGCCCGGTCACTGGAGCTTTAAAATGTGCTGCATGTACTCTGTTAGCCGTCGCTGAGTTCAGGGCCGCCGAGACAATATTTTTGTGGCCCGGGGCAGCGTTTCGGTGTGAGGCCCCCACCAGTCGGCCCATCCCTGCCCGCCGCCGTCTGTGTTCGAACTAGATACAGTATACACATTTTTATATTAATTTCTTTGGCTATTTATTTTGTATTAATGCAAACAATATGCTTCCTTCTCTGATTCATAAATATTTTATTTTTATTATTCTAAGATACAGATAAAAAATGTATTTAGGTATACAGTACATAAAATATTTGATCAAACCTCAACTTTGGCTGGGTCCGAGAGTCCTTATTGGAGAGCTACTACAGTACGTGGTTTTAGGCCTAAGTATTTTGAAATGGCTGAGCTTATATGCATACCTTCATACTTGTAAAGTTTTTACCTTATAGGCAAATTATAAATGCAATTTATTTGAAAATGGTTTATTAATTACATTACTTTGCTTAAAAACTGTATTAAACGTCTATTGAACTGTTGCTTTGGCTTTATAATTTTACTATTGAAAAGGATTAATTTTTCATTTTATTTTGTGGTACTATGTATTAGACTATAAAGGAAGTTGACGTTTCTAATAACGATCGTAAATCTGTCCACTACAAATAAAGAATTTTTGAATTTAGAAATCTGCCTATGTTTTTCATTTAAATTTTATTAAAAATGGACTATTACTATCATTTTTACACATCCACATCTCTAATGATTAACAAACCATAAATACTTCTTACTTGAACAATTTTTTATCTACTGACAACTCAAATTTGACTTTTACTATCGCTACCATTAACAGATGGAGAAACTGAAAAGCACTGACAAACTAACCATTGTTGGTGCTGTGTTTCCACCGGTGCTGTAGATGTTTCCCTCACTTCCCAAATTCCTCTAGTGGCAGTGCCATCATACTGGGGATGAAACAACTCTATTTCAGCTCTACCTGGCCACCACAAGATCTCAACTACTGGCTATTTATCCCAATCCAGTCATTTATCCAAGCAGTCAAGCTTGGATGCAACCCAGTCTCTCATCCCCTTATAATGTTGTTTTTGTTGCACTTCTGGCAAAAAGTGGGCAGTTTTCTTACCTGAAAGTTTACAAATCCTCTACTCTACAACAAGGTCACAAAAAGACTTTACAAATTTGAATATTCATATAAATTCATTCAGAGAAAGTACAGACATAAATGTAGAGGCAATTTGTAGGTATTAATACTTCAAATCTTTTCGTACGTAATTCGCTAATTATTGACTTTGTTGCATAGCCACCAGTGAGGCAGCATGAAGGAAGCTACCTACATGGCTGGGTAGCTGAGTGGTTATAGAGCTCGCCTTTGATTCTGAAGGTTACCAGTTCGATCCTGAGAATAGTTTGTGCGTTTTGATTGTTCCATACTGGACCCAGCTGCCTTTGGTCATTGGGTTAGTAATTAATGATCTTGATAGTTGAAACAGCTGTTTCTTGTCAGTTGACAGTGTTAATGGGTGACAGCATTAAATAACAACTCGACTACTGGCGGCACTGGAGCCGAACTAAAAGGAAAAAAGAATATTCTACAAACTGTTTTAATAGAGAAAAAAGTTAATATGGTATTACTTTTTACTCAAAGTTAAACATCTTAAACAATAGAAAATTTGATTTAGGGGAGCGCCGAGTAGTACGGGTCCCTAAAGGAAATAATTTTATATAATTTATACTTTTTTGTAAAATAAGGTTTAAACCATGAAAATCCATTTATTTTACAATATAGTCTTTATATTAGATTTGAAACACACATTCCACTGTTAGAAAACATTTTATGAGGTTTCAAAATAAGTGTCTAATTTCTAAGGAATCAGAAAGTGCTGGGTAGTGTGGGCCATACCAAAACCCACAGAAAATCAAGCAAAAACAGAATCTTTGGAGCCAAAAAATATTTTAAATTTGAAGTTAAATAATTATGAACTTTTGGAGCTTGCAATTCCACCTTTCTAACAAAAGTATAAAATTTTATATAATTATTTCCTTAAGTGGACAATACTACTCCAACATTCCCCTACATCTCAAAATAAATAAGAAATAAAACTAATAGCCGCTACTGCAAGCATCATAACTTTCTTTAACCACTCCCCAAGACCTTCGCCTTCCTTTTTCTTTGTAAACTTTGACATTCTTACATAAAAAATCCAAAATAAAATAATTACTGTCGAGGCCCATACTACTTGACTGACATTGAAAACAAAAACATGGATTATTCAAAGGAAAGTTAGTCGAATTCAGACGAACTTTTCACAATTGTTTTAAGATAATATAAGGTAAGTTATAAACCTAGTTACACTGTTTTATCACCGCCAGAGTCAGCACAGGAACCTCTCAAAAGTTAGTCGGAGCAACAATTTCCATGTGCGAAACCAAACAACTGTAAATTAAAAGTGACCTAGCAAAGGGAACATAACCAAATACCGTCTCACCATGATAGCGGGCCTTGCGGTTCCCCTATGTGTTTCACAGTGCTAATATACCTGTTGGCGTTTTAGAGAAACTTCGCTTGGCCCATACTACCCGGCGCTAGACTAATAACAATCTGGATGAAGTGGCAATATACAAAACCTCCCTATGGGTTAGGTAAAAATAAATACAAATTATCAGTTTGCTGCTTCCAAAAAGCCAGACAAACGGACTGATTGTCAAAAATCCGCCCAGACGTTTTTCCATGCTCTAAAAAGAGGACATGTCCAGGGAAAAGAGGACGTATGGTAACCCTAACAATATACAAGACAAGTCTATAACTGCCTTCTTGAGAAGAAAGGGCTATTAAGAAGTTAATGATATCTTAAGTTATGATGATATGTATCTTTAACTGTTAAATCTAATCATTCTAATTGATTTTAAAAATATTTGTTTGAATGTTAACCACTAATATGATTTACTTCTATCTGCTGTTATGGATTCATACAATTTTATTATTTTCTGTAGTAAATTAAATTTTAACTTTTTAAATTAAAATTTTTTTATAGAAATAAAAATTTCAAAAAATTCATACACACTTGAATATTTTTAAGTAGGTTTTAATAAATAATAATATTAATAAATGAAGATTTATTCATCAAAAGAAGAATACAATGACAAATACATATATTGTTACATATAATATCATTTTAGTATATAGAAAAAAACAAACATAATTAAAATTTTGATAAATACTGTGTCTTTTTTGTGCTCATAAAATGTCTATGTCTTCAACACTAATTTTAACAAACAACCGCAGGCAAGTTTTTTTAAACCAGGACTACACCCTGAAAAAACCCCCCTGCTTCGCAATCTTGAAGGTTTCCATGTGTCGCGTAAGCATCGTGCTGAGGTCGCATGGCATCGGATGTGTCCAGAAGAAGTCGTGGTTGAGCGCTGTGTCTGCGTCCGCGCGACGAGCCGGGTCTAGCACCAGGGGCTTTTCTATGAGGTCAACTGCCGAATCGTTCTTCATTTGCGGAGCCAGCCGCCATGTCACCTGGGGGTTGAAAAAGGGGAAAGTTAACTAAAATTAGTCATATTACGAATGAAAGAATTTTGTTAATTACATTCTGAAAGTGCAAACACAGAGCTTGGAAATTTTTAATTTCTGTCAAGTGCTAATGCTAAAACAAGATTAACCTTTATTATTATAAAGACTTAAAGATTAAAAATAGCTAAATCACCATGTCGCTTCAAGAGGGACACTTTCACGGCAATTCCTAAACATTAACCCAAAATGACTAGACACGTGAATGCACAGAATCCAACTATGAGGTAAATAACCCTGCTAAATAATAAGTTAAAGTTGTGAACTCAAACTAGCAATTCATAATAAGTCAATTTTCTTTCTAACTGTTTACAACACCTGGAATTGTCCTAGCAACCAAGCTGAGTGATTTGAAAGGCCTTAGGTCTTAGGATTTGAATGTATGTGACTAGATTTTCCTAAGTTTCAGCCATTAATGTGTAACCAAAATACCAGAAAATTTACGCAACAGCTATCTGAACGAGGATTCACCCCACCGCTCAAATTGTAGCTTAAAAATTACCTCAAAGGTTGAGGTCAATCCTGAGGGGTAAAAGGTGCATTTATAAAACCAACTGTCAAGAGTTGAATTTGAACCCATGACCTCAAAGGTTAAAATCGTTGGCCATCTGGACCCTACTGCACCACATAAAATTCACTATTACTACCATTCAGACTACGTAATATGGGCTAAAAATGACAACCATGCTATAGAAAGACCTAAACATATTTTTACAAGAAGAAAACAGGAATGGAACACTGCCTGATGTATTTAGAGTAATGAAGTAAAAGGCATACAGACTCATTAACTTTTTTTATGCAGAATGCTTTATTTGTTTTGTCATTTTGTATAGGATTCAGTAATGCAAGTTTCATTGCAATACCTTAAAAATTTATGTTGGTTTACCTGTTTTAAGAAGAAATGACAGCTGGTTTTCAAGATACTTGATACTCCCTTTTTAGTCAGAATAGCTTTTTTGATTCATATAGGATAGTTAAGAAAATCATTTTTTCATATGTTACATATTTATTGTAAGAAATAAAGAGGGTTTCCTGTCTCTACTTAGATTGTTTACCTATTGTTTTTATATTTAAAAAAGGTATTTACTTTTTAAAAGGAATTTATTTTTTGTTATCTTGTGATTCAGTCCTTAAGCTTCATCTGTATGTATAACATCAGAGCCGCGACTCCTAGCCACACCTCAGGGGCGATGGAGCCACAGAACCGGGAGATCAGTGTCAGCTGTTCTTCCTCCGTTTCACCCCGTATAAGAGGGTTTCTGAAGCATAGCCCCTAATTTTGAGTATTTGATAAAAAATTTGAGTATTTTGACTTTTGGAAGAAAAGTAAAAGGAAAGAATGTGACAGTGCCTTTTATGGTTCAATTCAGGATTTTAATAACTATGATTCTATTAATTTATGCCTACAGTAGGGTCCCGCTAGTCAAAAACAATGGTATCGGTTCGGTTTAGTAAACGTTTAAAATAGGTGGAAATTATAAATAATGTAAGGTATTGATATTATATGAGTACAGTAGAGTTCCTATACAACCCAGGCCCCGTTTATCCGCAAATCCACCTAATCCGAACACATATTGTCTAAAATACAGATTTTTCTTTCTTAAAATGGGGGAAAACACCAATCATTGATATTACATGGATTAGTTGTTAGACACCATGCTTTTCTGTAGTTTGACATTGTTTAAAAAACTTTATTACGATGTTACCATTCTATTATCTGCTATTCAACACAGATTCATAGGTGGCGAACGCTTTTTACAGTCTAATTGATATTGAGTTCCACTATCATACACCCTGTTCGATTAAAGCAAGAAGTAAACGAGTATATATTTTTCATTATTTATGAATTTACTAAACACTAAACACAAGCGCTTGGTTTTTCTGTGGCCGTTCTGTCTTTTGTTTTTTAATTTGTGTAACATTTAATTATTAATAACAAATCAGTATTTGTCTGTTATACATAAGCCAGCTACTTTATACATGTTATTTTTAAATGGGATCTTTAAAAAAACACATAAATTAAAATAATACTTCTTACTGACCAATGTGTGAAAATTTCATGTTTCTTAGTCGTACGGTTTAGAGTTCTGCTTCCTTAAAGTTAGCCATGTCACCGATGGTCGCGGTGAAAGCATCTCAGCTCGTGGCCTCGACACCGGACCAGCTACAAGTACTCAGCCAAATTTACAGTGTGCTGCGGTGGTTAGGCTATGTTGGTTATTGATATATAGTAAAGTCAGAAATACTCTTACTCACTCAAAACAAATCACAAGGTAGCAATAAATCATTCGTAAGACCGTCTAGACAGCTATAACTAACCCAGCTTTGCGGCCTAGAGCGGAGATGCGTTCGCCACGATTATTGTTGACATGGTTGACCAAGCAAGCACAACTCAAAAATCGTAAAACTTAGAAAAGTGTAATTTTCACACAATGTTCAGGAAATAGTCTTCTTGCAATTGGTTGTGTTTTTTTAATAGACCGCAGTTAATAACATAAAAAAGTAGCTGGCTTATGTATAACAGACAAGTATAAAAAAATCTAACGCTTAACTTATATCATGTGCTAAATGACTCCGCCCTACGCACAGGCTATCCCTATGTTGGGTTTATTTCATTGAACAATATTCATTTAAGTATTTTATAGTTATTTAACTTTCGAAGTAAAGACGTTTTGCCTTAATTATTTCAAATATTTGCTTAACTGAACAAGTACCTCACTCGATAGTTTGGGTTAGCAATACTCTGCTGTAATTGTAATTAATTTCACTTAACCATTAACTACTCATGGTAATGGTCTTCACAGACTCCCATGGTCATAAATTTTGAGTTTCGTTATTTTGGAGTATTTTGGATACACCCTTGTGCCGCTCAGTACCTTCCAATGGCAACGTCGTAGAGGTCACCAGTTGCTGATAATTTCTGCAGTGCTGCGTAGGGTGCATTGGGGTGCCAAGAGACATCCATGTGAACACTAATGTTTTATCACCCGCCTTTATTAACATGTGTTCATTTATAATGTGAAATTAAAATTAAGTAATAATGGGAATTATTGTTTTAAAATTTATTAAAAAGATTAAAATTTATTGAATTCTGTCAATATCATGCCTGCAGTCATGCTCGATTTTCTAGTTAGTAAAAATATTTTTCATTAAAAAATAAATATTCAAAAATAGCTGAGTTACAAAAAAATAAAACCCCACTGGTGCGTTGTCAGGCTCGTTTGCGGCAGATTACAGGCAAGCCTGACTATGCAAGCTCCACTCCGATTTGATCATTGTACTATATGTTCTCCTGCCCTCCACTAACACCACCCCCCATCGCCGACCAGGTGTTGTTGTAGCGTTGCTATCATCTGCGTGCTTTTTTATGTTTTGCTATTTATATCTAAAGTTTTCTAACAATTATTACCGGTATTCAGATTTTTTTCTCGGTTCAACCTTGTAGTATTTTTATTTTAAACCAAGTTTAATTTTCTTAAGGACGCACCTCGAAGCCAGTGCCCAGGCAGGTGTGCCCATATCAGCTTATTCCTAATTATAGTTAATTTATCAGATGATGTACTTCATTTCTCGCAAGTATTTCAAATTTATTTGTTGCATCAACACATAACAGAACTATGTATCAAGGACATTTATACTTAATGCATGTAAATATACTTTGCAATGAACTCTTTAGATTTGTAGAATAAATCTTTCTTTCATTCATTCATTAAAAAGACTCAATTTTTAACATTTCATCAGTTTACTTTGTGTATTGTTGAAAGCTGACCATCACCGATTTACCTTAGCCACATCTCAGCCATCACACAGCCCGCAGTATTGGAGTGCAGCACTTGTGGTCCCCAAGCAGCAGTTCTGGCGCACAGTACCACAGAGTCACCACAACGGTGGTAAACAACCTGCATCACAACAGCAGCTACTTGACTGATATGGCCATCACCGATTTACCTTAGCCACATCTCAGCCATTACACAGCCCGCAGTATTGGAGTGCAGCACTTGTGGTCCCCAAGCAGCAGTTCTGGCGCACAGTACCACAGAGTCACCACAACGGTGGTAAACAACCTGCATCACAACAGCAGCTACTTGACTGATATGGCCATCACCGATTTACCTTAGCCACATCTCAGCCATCACACAGCCCGCAGTATTGGAGTGCAGCACTTGTGGTCCCCAAGCAGCAGTTCTGGCGCACAGTACCACAGAGTCACCACAACGGTGGTAAACAACCTGCATCACAACAGCAGCTACTTGACTGATATGGCCATCGGCGATTTACCTTAGCCACATCTCAGCCATCACACAGCCCGCAGTATTGGAGTGCAGCACTTGTGGTCCCCAAGCAGCAGTTCTGGCGCACAGTACCACAGAGTCACCACAACGGTGGTAAACAACCTGCATCACAACAGCAGCTACTTGACTGATATGGCCATCACCGATTTACCTTAGCCACATCTCAGCCATCACACAGCCCGCAGTATTGGAGTGCAGCACTTGTGGTCCCCAAGCAGCAGTTCTGGCGCACAGTACCACAGAGTCACCACAACGGTGGTAAACAACCTGCATCACAACAGCAGCTACTTGACTGATATGGCCATCACCGATTTACCTTAGCCACATCTCAGCCATTACACAGCCCGCAGTATTGGAGTGCAGCACTTGCGGTCCCCAAGCAGCAGTTCTGGCGCACAGTACCACAGAGTCACCACAACGGTGGTAAACAACCTGCATCACAACAGCAGCTACTTGACTGATATGGCCATCACCGATTTACCTCAGCCACATCTCAGCCATCACACAGCCCGCAGTATTGGAGTGCAGCACTTGCGGTCCCCAAGCAGCAGTTCTGGCGCACAGTACCACAGAGTCACCACAACGGTGGTAAACAACCTGCATCACAACAGCAGCTACTTGACTGATATGGCCATCACCGATTTACCTCAGCCACATCTCAGCCATCACACAGCCCGCAGTATTGGAGTGCAGCACTTGCGGTCCCCAAGCAGCAGTTCTGGCGCACAGTACCACAGAGTCACCACAACGGTGGTAAACAACCTGCATCACAACAGCAGCTACTTGACTGATATGGCCATCACCGATTTACCTCAGCCACATCTCAGCCATTACACAGCCCGCAGTATTGGGGTGCAGCACTTGCGGTCCCCAAGCAGCAGTTCTGGCGCACAGTACCACAGAGTCACCACAACGGTGGTAAACAACCTGCATCACAACAGCAGCTACTTGACTGATATGGCCATCACCGATTTACCTTAGCCACATCTCAGCCATCACACAGCCCGCAGTATTGGAGTGCAGCACTTGTGGTCCCCAAGCAGCAGTTCTGGCGCACAGTACCACAGAGTCACCACAACGGTGGTAAACAACCTGCATCACAACAGCAGCTACTTGACTGATATGGCCATCACCGATTTACCTCAGCCACATCTCAGCCATCACACAGCCCGCAGTATTGGAGTGCAGCACTTGTGGTCCCCAAGCAGCAGTTCTGGCGCACAGTACCACAGAGTCACCACAACGGTGGTAAACAACCTGCATCTCAACAGCAGCTACTTGACTGATATGGCCATCACCGATTTACCTCAGCCACATCTCAGCCATCACACAGCCCGCAGTATTGGAGTGCAGCACTTGTGGTCCCCAAGCAGCAGTTCTGGCGCACAGTACCACAGAGTCACCACAACGGTGGTAAACAACCTGCATCTCAACAGCAGCTACTTGACTGATATGGCCATCGGCGATTTACCTTAGCCACATCTCAGCCATCACACAGCCCGCAGTATTGGAGTGCAGCACTTGCGGTCCCCAAGCAGCAGTTCTGGCGCACAGTACCACAGAGTCACCACAACGGTGGTAAACGACCTGCATCACAACAGCAGCTACTTGACTCATATGGCCATCACCCATTTTAAATGTGGTTTGGTAGGGTTAGATTAGGTCAGGCTAGTACAGATATGTTAATCTTGATTCTGCTATCTTCGATATCATTATTGTCACTTTATTGTTTTGTTTTATTGTATCGCTTTGTTAATTTTTCCAACTTGCTGTTAAAAGGTCATTCAAAGTCAATCATTCTTTGCCAGCCTTGCTCTGTCGCTACTATAAGATGGTGTGGGTGATTAATAGCAATGTATACAGAACCGAATAAGTAGGGACATCCTTATGGGGAAGTGAGAACGCCGCCCCTGAAACACAGATAGCTCCACCAATATGGTAAGGATTATGCTGATTGGTTGAATGGAAACATATGACTAGAATAATTTTACAGATTTCTGTTATTGTTTTGATTTTTTGTAAACAAATATGCTCATTTTGACACTTGAGAGGTAGAAAGAGCGCTTCCCGTGACAGTAAGGAGAAGTAATCCTTAGCATCAGCGCTTTATTTTCCTCTGGTTTTCGGGGGCAAAACTAAAATCTTTTAACATGGGATGTCCCTACTTATTCGGTTCTGTATACATTGTTAATAGTTTACACTGTGTATTATACTTTGATTAGGGTTACCATATTCACCGGGATAAAAAAGAGGACACCTAGTACTCGTTGCGAGCCGGATTAATCAATCACAAAAATATATATTCCTGACACCCCCCTCATCTAGTTATATAGTTATATATAACAGAGTGAGAAACAGAAAAAATGTTTAAATTTAGTACAATTAATCTTTAATCTCACCTTTTTCAAATAATTAGAAATTTCTCAGGATACTAAAGAAGGAACACAATTTTTTATAATTAAATTCAATATTTAGGAAAGTTGGTAGTTTTTACCAACTCAGTAGGTTTCATTTTGTTATTTATTAGAAGATATAATTTTTCTAAGAACTATAACTACAAACATATGAGCAAAAATATTGTGAAATGTCAAGAGCACATAATTTATTACATACTGTAGTTAAGAGGAGGTCTCCTTCAAGATTAACTTTAAATTAAGCAAAAAGTAAAGTAAAAATTAAAAAAAATTATTAGTTAGTATTTGATAGTGAAATTTTGTGTCAATAGACCCTAAACAAAGACTTGGTCACTTTTCTCTGGAAAAAAACTTTTAGGCACTAAAACTAACCAAATAATAAAAAAAAAATAAAAAAAACAATGGTCACATTAATCAAACTAAGATGTAAGAGTAAAAAGGCAATAACATATCTGCTACAACATAACCTCACTCAATCACTAAATAGACTGCTGACAGCAATAAATGCACTACTGGCAGCACTAGGGCTTACATATAACTATAAGGAATATCCTACAAACGGTTTTAATAGAGTAAAAAGTGAATATGATATTACTTTTTACTCTAGGTTAAACCTTTTTGAGCACATTAAAATGCGGTTTAAATAACAATCTGGGCGAAGTGACATTATACAAAATCTACCTATGGGTTAGGTAGAAAAATCGATACAGATATTCAGTTTGCCTCTTACGAAAAGCCGGACAAACGGAGTGAAACATACAAAAGTTTTCAGATAACTATTGAAGAAAATATATTTCACAAAAAAATAACATTTCAGTGTAAGGACAAAAAGACGGAAACTTGAGTATGTTTAATTCAAATTATTAATGTCATCATCGTATTCAGAATTTATTTCCATCATTAGATAATGGATACCTTCCAGCTGCTGGACGAGTAAATGGGTAATTTTTTAACAATGTGAATCTCTCTCATGACTGACTATGAACAAAAAGTACTGGTTGGATTTCACTCATATATTACAACATTTAAATGTTGAATATGTTGTAATATTTTTTTTATTTAGTAATTTTCCCTCTTTGCAGACAGCATTTACAATTTATGAACCTACAATTTATACATTTTGACATGTTTATTACTCCATTTTAATGTGATTAAGATAACATTTCAAATTTATGATGGTCGTATAAAAATTTGTGTTTGCAACACTATTGCATTTTGCCTTTGTGCCACTTGTGAAATATTTATGCATCTTAGTGGCTTTGAAAATCATTGCATAAACTATGATTATGAGACAAAGTCAACCGTTAGTGAGGATCAACCACAGTGGATGGTCCTTTGGAGGCTTTTTTCAGAAAAAGCAATAAAGTAAGGGAAAAAGTAATAATTAATTAAAAAATATATTTAAATTAGATAACTTACTAAAAGTTTCCGATTTCAACTGAAGAGAGTTGAAAGACTTTTTGCCTTTTTGGCCAGCCCAACTGAACTGGCAAGCCACTTCATCCACCAAGCAGCCTCTCGGTGCTCTCCTGCAGGCATCAGCCATATTGGATCCTCCAATTCGAGCGAGAAGTTTTGACTAAAACAATGAAAAGTTACTATAACATAACAAATTAATTATTTTTTTAGGAATTAACCCTATAAGTGGAGAAGCCACAGATAACTCATGGCAAACACAGGCCATTTTGAGGCACAAGGCTGGGCAACTTTTGAGTCTATAATAATTCAAACACCAAAATTTATTCAATTGACTTCTTAAAGGAAGGTCAGATTGTTATGACATTTTGTTTGAGATGTGGGACGAGAACTTTGAAGTTTCTGATCATGGGATCAGAGGGGGGGTTTATATTTCAATCATTAATTTTGTTTTGTTAAAAATAAATTTTATATATATATATATATATATATATATATATATATATATATATATATATATATATATCTGATACTTTTTAATTGAAACCAAACAAGACTTTATATCTCGTATATATAGTGAATTTCTTCAAGGACAGGAGGTCCAATAATGGTACAGTAGTTAAAATACAAACTTTGCTCGGCACCACAATACTTTTTTGTTTCGATGTCCTTAAAAACCAGAACATTGTTTCAAATTTTCATATCTACTATGTGTGCATGTCCTTTACCATGATAACTCTGGAACCGAAGTTTGATTTTAATGAAATTTGGTAAGGTGGTGAAGATGAATGAACATTTAATGTATAACAATGATCCTTTTTAACAAAATTACTCTTTTTCTTACCAGTTCTGCCTTTTTTCATTATCTGCTGAAGCTTCTTCTAATTGGAGTAAGTCTTCTAAGCATTTCAACGGTAGCTTACTCGCCACCTCGCACTGTTCAAATCTGTCTGCCGTCACTTGGGGCTGTTGGTTTAAAATTTCTATTTTACTATTTATTGACGACAGCTCTCCCAAAATTTGCAGCAAATAGTGTTTGATTATGTTCTGATTCCTCAGGCAAATTTCTTCAAAATCTGAAAGATATACAATAAATTAGTAAACATACTAGCAGAGACCCCATGAAATAAATTACCAAATTTGAAAAATCTTCCAAAAATATCCAAAATTGGCATGTACTGAAACGTAATATCTTAATACAACTGGCGGGCCTACTGCCAAGGGTTATCACCTGTTAGGTCTAAATTCAATGCCACAAGCACCTGTGACTTTCTGAAAATGTATTGCATTTCCAAATGAAGTAGGCTATTTAATTTTCAACCAATAAATAAAAAATAATAACAATAAAGATGAATGCAATTTATATAAACGAAATGGTTAAGAAAGTTTCTATCGACAAAGTAGCGCATTCCACCATGAGAGCGTGCACGCAACAATAACCTATTAGTAAGTTTACATTCTGACATCGTTGCAAATGGTTACCAGCAAAGAATCTCTCTCGTCCACCACAACACTCACAAATCATACATAACCTATGACAGTTTTCCGTTACTGGACCTATTCTCACAATTAATGTAGAAACACTTTCTTCGCCCGCCTACTTTAGTGCTCATTAAAAAATTTAATAATAGCAGGATGTCATGACTGTCATTCTGACATTAACCCTCCGAGTGTTCAATATAGAACCCCTGGAGCGTTACGCTTTTTTTTAAGGTTTTGCATACTTTCAAATAAAAATTAATAAAAAATATATTTTATGATCTAGCACTATAAATGTATATATTATATGAAAGTAGATAAAATGGACTATCTAAAACTACAAAAATTATCACCATTACTTATTGTTACCAAAATTAGGCTATAGGTTAAAAATTAAAAAATTACAAAAAAAATATTTTATGTAACTTTGCTCTCCCCAAAAATAGTTTTAGAAAAACATAATTAAAATATCAAGATATACATTTTGTTTGGAATTTTATGCAGTTCAAGAAAATAGAAGCATTTGAAAAAAAAATCGATGTTGAATAAACTAAATATGTCCTATGGCACTTACCCTAATTCCATAAGAACACATGTAAAACCAAGCTATTAATGTTATACTAATTCCTACTCATATTTATAGTTATAAACTCGATAAAACATTTTAATTTATTCCAATAATGTAAATTAACAGTATTAGTAACACTTTTAATCATTTATAACCTCAAAACAATTGGTAAAAAAAATTCTTCATTGATTACATAGTTAGCATATGGTAACAGTTTTTCCCAGATGTTTAATTGCATATTGCAAACAACCAATCATTAGAAATGGGTGTTTTTGGATAGCTTAGAACCTCCCGGTAACGGCGGTAGCGTTCACGAGTTCGTTTTTGTCATTCACTATAAAGTTACATTGCGTTTTCGAAGAGTCGAAAAACCGACTCAAACGCTCGGAGGTTGAAAAGCTGGGCCGAAAAATCGACAAATAACGCTCGGAGGGTTAATCACTTGTGAAGTATACTAGTTTATTTTTTGTAAACATATGATTAAAAATAAACACGAGAAGTTTGAAAGCCCACACGACAAAGTCCAAACAATAAAAGAATTAAAAATAACGATTTATAAGGATTTATATTAAGGAATTAAAATAACGAATCTTCTTGGAAAAAGTTTTCCAATGATACCAATAATAAGCTAGGTAACTTATGTTTAAAAGGATGTTTTTAATGATGCAATACTAAGTGAAAAATTTAATATCTTCTTCTCTCTAGCAATATATTTATGAGAAATTTCAGTAATTTGTAAGCCACGGTACTTTTTTCAGTTACCCCTATTTGTGAGATTTATCATTTTTACATTATAGATCAGTTCTTGTTGAATATAACAAAAGATAATACGACCATTAATATCCCGAATAACAATATAATTAACAATAATAATTATTAGAAGAATTGCTAGAAGCTACATAATTAACTTACAGCTAGTTCTTGAAGTGGAAGCTGTAGGTGGAGGGGTAGAGCTTAGCGGTAGGCCTACAAACTTAGAAGATGTCGCACTACTTGTCGGTGCACTAGTTGGCCTTTCCAACTCTAATCTGGCCATTTTCCTTGGGGACCGGCGAGGAAGCTGTACAAATGTCAAATCCCCAAGTATTTTTAAAGGGGATCTCTTTTCCAAAGATTATTCCTTGGACCAAAATGATTTTTTTGCTTTTTTCTTACCTTCTTCGTCATCAGTTTCAACTTCATGCAAAGTTGAAGAAGAGTCACTAGTTGTAGTGTCCATGTACTTCTTATTTTTGAAACGTTTTCTCTTTTCTCCTTCTAAATTGGTTTCAAGGTCTGAGCGTGTAGTAGCAATGTTTGATTTTTTTCTGGCTATCTGAAGATCATCTGCAAATTATAATTGTCACCAGTCACCATAAGTTTTTATAATTTGCATTGTAATTGTTTTTATAAAAAATTTTTATATAATTCATTTTATATATAATTTTTTTGGATGCCATTTAATTAAAAAAAATTGGTGTTTACAGCCCTAGGGCTATACTATATCTTAACAAAAAGAATATTCCTGATAGTTGTTCCAAGCTCAATAAAAATACTACATTAATAGGCCTACCTAATTATCACTTTGGAACTTGGTTATACTAAGAAGGATACAGATTTGTGATTGTTGTGCTTACAAAGTTAAAGATTTTATTGAGAACTAATCAGGTTTTAGAGGGCAATAAATAGGCCTACTTAGTTCCCTAGTAATACTGTGATTTCTTGACGTTGCTTTACATGTAATAAACGAATTTGATTTGATTTGAGAGGAAGAAGGAAAGAAGGATTTTACAGTATCACTCATCAATAGGTAGTGCTGATAATTTGTCACATTCAGCTATATTATAAATTTATATCAACACTAGGGTGACTGAGCATTTGCTTGATATACTTGAAAACTTATAACACAAGCTTTTTTGGCCTGCTCACTTGATGCTGCGGCACACTCGCTTGCTTCACTTACTTGCCAGAACTGGAGGTGTGACACACTGGTATAAATTTATTGATACAGAGATAAAAAATGTAGGCCTAATATGTTACACTTATCAGCTGATAAACATTTTTGGATTGGGCCTAAAAAAATGTCCATGAGAATAACAAAATAAGTAGGATAGAAATTGGAACTAACAAGAGTGAATCTAATAAAATTACAGTTAGAGAAGATATAGCGTAGGCCTATGTTATATAGGCTATCTACCACTAACCTGCTTATTATAAACAGCTGATTATAAATGCAGGTTAGTGTCAGATATATAACAATCAGCTGTTTATAATAAGCAGATATTTATGCAATGTTATTGATTTTGTTTAGGTTATCAGTCTGAGTTTTATTGGTATTAAAGAAATTTTTTGGCCTAGATGGTCAATTAATGATATATCTTACCATATATTTTGCTGCCAATGACCCTGGCTTTTTCCACATCTTGCTAGAAGCTAGCACACATTGTAATCTTTCACACATTGAAATCATTAGACGGCTCAATTATTTTTTCTATAAACTTCTTAATTTTTCCTCTTGAAATCTCTGGCCAATAGCATTCTTTATCTTTCACCCAACTATTGGGAACTACTTCTAAGTTACATTGTCCTCATCAATGAAATTGACAGTGACTAACATATCCTGAAACAGTAAGGGAACAATAACATTAGTTACAAATGGTAAGCAAATAGGCTGTTTTTTTGTGTGTAAAAAATACATATAGGTAGGACGGGAAAAACAAAGAAAATTAATCAACCTAATTTAACTTACTAAGTTAGCAATAAATTCAATTTTGTTGCGGAGTTGCCGGAAGTAAGATCAAACAAACAATGCACAAATATAACATTAATAATTATTCATAAATAAATTCTCTTTTGAATTGAGCAACATGTGAAAACAACTCATCTACATAGGCTTTCTTATTGAACATTATACCATAGTATTTCATAAAGATTGGACCTTTAATAAAAAAAGTCTGTCTTTTCAAGTCTGATTACTTACAAAAAACACATGCACATTCAAATTTTAACAAATGATGTTTTGGTATCTTAGGCCCTACAAACAAAAGTAAACATATTATCACCATGGTCCTAAGCGCATTTACATGAAAAAAATTCAGAGAATGATTAATTGATTTATTTATTGTACCTACCAATAAATGTTCAAAACTTAGGAAACTAGAGAACTCCACTGGTAGAAATTCATAACAAGTCAGTTAATCTGGACCCAATTAGGCCTAGTTAAAAAATATTTTTAAACTGAAACACCTGTCCTTCCTGATTTGCTAGCATTTGTTATTTATAACAACTGTCTAATGTCTAATGATTTTTAATCGATTAAACTTCTTCCATAAGAAGAAAAGCCTTCTAACGTAAATAAATCTACAACTCTTCCGTATGATTTTGCTCACTACTTTGTTGTCACGGTCGTGAAGACAGCTATCGCCAGCTGTCGACCGTGCCGTTTCTGCCCCACCACCTTTAGTTCCCCTTCTGCCGCTCTCAGCCAATCAGATAGTTTTGTATAACCGCAGGAACAACACAATAGACCTCTTTAGCTCCAAAACACATAAATATTGAAATAGATGGTAATTAACACTTGATAAATTATTGATGAACTATTTAATGCACATTAATGTATAAATCTAATAGTATTAATAAAAAATAATTGTAAATTGTTATTACTTTAATTAATAGATAATTACGTTTGAACTGTCATCGACTGACTTTAGAGAGACAACCCGTTCAAGTCATGCTGTAATAAAAAAACCATGCCAAATTATTTAAACTAGGTAAACGAAACAGCTAGGTAAACGAACGTAATTTTAACAATGATCCCTATAGGTTAAATTTAATATTTTTATATTTCCTAATAGAACTTTTAATGTACTTAAAGGTAGTAAAATAATTTGGCGTGGTTTTTTATTACAACATGTCATAAATAGGTCCTTTGTATGTTGACTCCCTTACAAGATCAGCGTCAGCTAGGTAAACGAACGTAATTTTAACAATGATCCCTATTGTTTAAATTTAATATTTATATATTTTATGATAGACACTTTAATGTACTTAAAGGTTGTAAAATAATTTGGCGTGGTTTTTTATTACAACATACCATAAACAGGTCCTTTGTATGTTGACTCCCTTACATGATCAGCGTCAGCTAGGTAAACGGACGTAAATTTAACCATGATCCCTATAGTTTAAATTTAATATTTTTATGTTTTATGATACACACTTTCATGTACTTAAAGGTAGTAAAATAATTTGGCGTGGTTTTTTATTACAACATATCATAAACACGTCCTTTGTATGTTGACTCCCTCACATGATCAGCGTCAGCTAGGTAAACGAACGTAATTTTAACAATGATCCCTATAGGTTAAATTTAATATTTTTATATTTCCTAATAGAACTTTTAATGTACTTAAAGGTAGTAAAATAATTTGGCGTGGTTTTTTATTACAACATGTCATAAACAGGTCCTTTTATGTTGACTTCCTTAGTCAGCTATTTAAACGAACGTAATTTTAACAATGATCCCTATAGTTTAAATTTAGTATTTTTATATTTTATGATAGACACTTTCATGTACTTAAAGGTAGTAAAATAATTTGGCGTGGTTTTTTATTACAACATATCATAAACACGTCCTTTGTATGTTGACTCCCTTACATGATCAGCGTCAGCTAGGTAAACGGACGTAAATTTAACCATGATCCCTATAGTTTAAATTTAATATTTATATATTTTATGATAGACACTTTCATGTACTTAAAGGTTGTAAAATAATTTGGCGTGGTTTTTTATTACAACATACCATAAACAGGTCCTTTGTATGTTGACTCCCTTACATGATCAGCGTCAGCTAGGTAAACGGACGTAAATTTAACCATGATCCCTATAGTTTAAATTTAATATTTTTATGTTTTATGATACACACTTTCATGTACTTAAAGGTAGTAAAATAATTTGGCGTGGTTTTTTATTACAACATATCATAAACACGTCCTTTGTATGTTGACTCCCTCACATGATCAGCGTCAGCTAGGTAAACGAACGTAATTTTAACAATGATCCCTATAGGTTAAATTTAACATTTTTATATTTCCTAATAGAACTTTTAATGTACTTAAAGGTAGTAAAATAATTTGGCGTGGTTTTTTATTACAACATGTCATAAATAGGTCCTTTGTATGTTGACTCCCTTACAAGATCAGCGTCAGCTAGGTAAACGAACGTAATTTTAACAATGATCCCTATTGTTTAAATTTAATATTTATATATTTTATGATAGACACTTTAATGTACTTAAAGGTTGTAAAATAATTTGGCGTGGTTTTTTATTACAACATATCATAAACAGGTCCTTTGTATGTTGACTCCCTTACATGATCAGCGTCAGCTAGGTAAACGGACGTAAATTTAACCATGATCCCTATAGTTTAAATTTAATATTTTTATGTTTTATGATACACACTTTCATGTACTTAAAGGTAGTAAAATAATTTGGCGTGGTTTTTTATTACAACATATCATAAACTGGTCCTTTGTATGTTGACTCCCTTACATGATCAGCGTCAGCTAATTAAACGGACGTAAATTTAACCATGATCCCTATAGTTAAAATTCAATATTTATATTTTTTCTAATAGACAAATTAATGTACTTAAAGATGGTAAAATAATTTGTCGTGGTTTTTTACGACAACATGTCATAAACAGGTCCTTTATATGTTCACTCCCTTAGTCAGCTAGGTAAACGAACGTAATTTTAACAATGATCCCTATAGGTTAAATTTAATATTTTTATATTTTCTAATAGTACTTTTAATTTACTTAAAGGTAGTAAAATAATTTGTCGTGGTTTTTTATCACAACATGTCATAAACAGGTCCTTTATATGTTGACTCCCTTAGTCAGCTATTTAAACGAACGTAATTTTAACAATGATCCCTATAGTTTAAATTTAGTATTTTTATATTTTATGATAGACACTTTCATGTACTTAAAGGTAGTAAAATAATTTGGCGTGGTTTTTTATTACAACATATCATAAACACGTCCTTTGTATGTTGACTCCCTTACATGATCAGCGTCAGCTAGGTAAACGAACGTAATTTTAACAATGATCCCTATAGGTTAAATTTAATATTTTTATATTTCCTAATAGAACTTTTAATGTACTTAAAGGTAGTAAAATAATTTGGCGTGGTTTTTTATTACAACATGTCATAAATAGGTCCTTTGTATGTTGACTCCCTTACAAGATCAGCGTCAGCTAGGTAAACGAACGTAATTTTAACAATGATCCCTATTGTTTAAATTTAATATTTATATATTTTATGATAGACACTTTAATGTACTTAAAGGTAGTAAAATAATTTGGCGTGGTTTTTTATTACAACATATCATAAACTGGTCCTTTGTATGTTGACTCCCTTACATGATCAGCGTCAGCTAATTAAACGGACGTAAATTTAACCATGATCCCTATAGTTAAAATTCAATATTTATATTTTTTCTAATAGACAAATTAATGTACTTAAAGATGGTAAAATAATTTGTCGTGGTTTTTTACGACAACATGTCATAAACAGGTCCTTTATATGTTCACTCCCTTAGTCAGCTAGGTAAACGAACGTAATTTTAACAATGATCCCTATAGGTTAAATTTAATATTTTTATATTTTCTAATAGTACTTTTAATTTACTTAAAGGTAGTAAAATAATATGTCGTGGTTTTTTATCACAACATGTCATAAACAGGTCCTTTATATGTTGACTCCCTTAGTCAGCTATTTAAACGAACGTAATTTTAACAATGATCCCTATAGTTTAAATTTAGTATTTTTATATTTTATGATAGACACTTTCATGTACTTAAAGGTAGTAAAATAATTTGGCGTGGTTTTTTATTACAACATATCATAAACACGTCCTTTGTATGTTGACTCCCTTACATGATCAGCGTCAGCTAGGTAAACGAACGTAATTTTAACAATGATCCCTATAGGTTAAATTTAATATTTTTATATTTCCTAATAGAACTTTTAATGTACTTAAAGGTAGTAAAATAATTTGGCGTGGTTTTTTATTACAACATGTCATAAATAGGTCCTTTGTATGTTGACTCCCTTACAAGATCAGCGTCAGCTAGGTAAACGAACGTAATTTTAACAATGATCCCTATTGTTTAAATTTAATATTTATATATTTTATGATAGACACTTTAATGTACTTAAAGGTTGTAAAATAATTTGGCGTGGTTTTTTATTACAACATACCATAAACAGGTCCTTTGTATGTTGACTCCCTTACATGATCAGCGTCAGCTAGGTAAACGGACGTAAATTTAACCATGATCCCTATAGTTTAAATTTAATATTTTTATGTTTTATGATACACACTTTCATGTACTTAAAGGTAGTAAAATAATTTGGCGTGGTTTTTTATTACAACATATCATAAACACGTCCTTTGTATGTTGACTCCCTCACATGATCAGCGTCAGCTAGGTAAACGAACGTAATTTTAACAATGATCCCTATAGGTTAAATTTAATATTTTTATATTTCCTAATAGAACTTTTAATGTACTTAAAGGTAGTAAAATAATTTGGCGTGGTTTTTTATTACAACATGTCATAAACAGGTCCTTTATATGTTGACTTCCTTAGTCAGCTATTTAAACGAACGTAATTTTAACAATGATCCCTATAGTTTAAATTTAGTATTTTTATATTTTATGATAGACACTTTCATGTACTTAAAGGTAGTAAAATAATTTGGCGTGGTTTTTTATTACAACATATCATAAACACGTCCTTTGTATGTTGACTCCCTTACATGATCAGCGTCAGCTAGGTAAACGGACGTAAATTTAACCATGATCCCTATAGTTTAAATTTAATATTTTTATGTTTTATGATACACACTTTCATGTACTTAAAGGTAGTAAAATAATTTGGCGTGGTTTTTTATTACAACATATCATAAACTGGTCCTTTGTATGTTGACTCCCTTACATGATCAGCGTCAGCTAATTAAACGGACGTAAATTTAACCATGATCCCTATAGTTAAAATTCAATATTTATATTTTTTCTAATAGACAAATTAATGTACTTAAAGATGGTAAAATAATTTGTCGTGGTTTTTTACGACAACATGTCATAAACAGGTCCTTTATATGTTCACTCCCTTAGTCAGCTAGGTAAACGAACGTAATTTTAACAATGATCCCTATAGGTTAAATTTAATATTTTTATATTTCCTAATAGAACTTTTAATGTACTTAAAGGTAGTAAAATAATTTGGCGTGGTTTTAATTACAATTTGTCATATACATATCCTTTGTAAGATTACTCCCTTAAGAAATCAGCGTTAGGTGGGTAAATGGACATAATTTTAACAATGATCCCTATAGGTTAAATTTAATATTTTTATATTTCCTAATAGAACTTTTAATGTACTTAAAGGTAGTAAAATAATTTGGCGTGGTTTTTTATTACAACATGTCATAAATAGGTCCTTTGTATGTTGACTCCCTTATAAGATCAGCGTCAGCTAGGTAAACGAACGTAATTTTAACAATGATCCCTATTGTGTAAATTTAATATTTATATATTTTATGATAGACATTTTAATGTACTTAAAGGTTGTAAAATAATTTGGCGTGGTTTTTTATTACAACATATCATAAACAAGTAATTTTTAAGATTCCTCCCTTACCAAATCAGCGTTAGCTAGGAAAACGAATGTAAATTTAACCATGATCCCTATAGTTTAAATTTAATATTTTTATATTTCCTAATAGAACTTTATTAATACGCTCTTAATACACAAATAGCTATTTTTATATTTTCTGATAGATACGTTTAATATGTCTTTTAAATCAACAAACTATTTAATCGGGAATAGTTATTTTAAGTCTAAAAGATACCGAGGTCTATTTTATTTAACTCCTGACTACACCAAGTATAGTGGTGGGGGAGAGGCACTTCCCCGATGTCGACAGCTGGCGATAGCTGTCTTCACGACCGTTTTGTTGTCGTCTGCGTCTAGTAAGTGAAAGTGAAGACTCCCGCTCTTTTTCGCCTCCACAGTCTTTTGAATATGACAGCAACTTATGCAAGTAGCATACAGGTACTATATTTTCAACCAGCCCAAGCCAGTGGTTGCTAATAGTGGATCGAAGAGTAACAAAGTTTTCACATAGAGGCTCTGACCAACTGTTACTAATTTTTTTAAGTGACCATGGCATTTATTATATTCCAAGAGGTATGTCCCTTATGTGTGAAATTGGTCGGTAACAACGAAAGAAAACTGCAATGTAAAGCAACATGCAATCGCTGGTACCACAAGGACTGCCTTTCAATGTCAACATCGGTTTATAACCAACAAGGTTAAATAGATATAGAGTGCTCATCACATGTTAATTTTGTGTCCCTTTTTGATTTGCGCCATTGTACCCATAATTCCCTCCGTTTCCTTGGCAACCATCCCACATTTTACTCTAGTTTCCTTGGTTACTAGTTTTAGCTATTCTGATTGGTCGCTACAAGCTTCAAAAATTACTGATGATAGTTTTAAAACATATGTTTATTTGTTGTAAATTAATTTGAGTTGATGGTCTGTGAGCAGGCTATTGAAGTTGGTTACCATAGAAACTTCGGATAGGTGTGGGTAAAATGGTAAATTACTTTTGGGAAAAGTGTAAACAAAGGACTGGTTTGGTTACCAAGGAAACGGCGGGAATTGTGGGTAACATGGCGCCAGTCAAAAAGGGACACTTTTCTGTGACGGCCCAAAAATCCCTAGACCCATAAATAATACAGTTTGCACCACCCTAATCATAACAATTTTACCGTCACTAAGTATCATATTTTAGGGCATGGTGCTTTATTTGTAGTCTAGCCCATCTTGGCAAGACAGTATGACAGTAGCCTCTTGGATAATCCCACAGACCTCGGCTCAGGCAGCGTATGGGTTATGGAATGTGCTGACGTGGTGTCTGTCATCGCCAAGCTGTGCGTTGAGTTGTCGACAATGTTCAGTTTTAGTTTCATTAATGTCCGTTGTGATCCAAAGAGCGCTCCACTAATCAAGGCACCAGCGTGAAGCAGCAGTGTTCTGATTGGTTGACACTGCTTCAGCGTGCTGACGAACGATCGTCACCTCGCCCCAGTCGGATCCGTGAAGTCGTGTTAAGCGCCTGCGTCTGGCGTTACGCGCCGCGGCGCCACCGCTGCGTTAATGGCGGTGGCCCGAGTTTCGGTTTATCGGGTGTTTGTCCTCTGTCCCCCGTATGTATCGATAATCTGGTAGTGAGCGGTGTTGTTTCATTTGTGTTTAATCAGTTAATAATCGTAAAGTTTGTAATATTACATTTTAGGCCAACCTGACAAATAAATTGTGTTAGTGTGTTAAATGATTCTTTTTATTTAATTCCCTAAGAAGACGTGCGGGGGTTACAAGTGGTGTCGCGGGTGTGGGGTGGAGTGCGCAATAACCACCCCGAAGATTGAAAACGCGGACCCACCAAGACGACGAAAGATGAATTTTGGTAAGTGGACTACAGTAGTTGCACTTTGTGTCAATTAGGTCAATGTTCAAAATTTTAGGGATTTGCAAGGGGTTCACCGCTAAACGGCTAGGGAATTTTGATTAACGCATTTTGGTGAAACTCCCATCAAAAAATAATTAATTTTCGATTTTCTACAGAATTTTGAAGTAATTAAAATAATTAGAGCATAAGCTGTTCGCCATTTTGGACGCCACGAGGTTGAGCGTCGGTTCCCCCACCATCGGCAGTTCGCTATTGCTTCTTGCTCACTTGTGATTAATTGTGGGTCACATTGACAGACAAGATGGCGGACTGACGCCCGGTGAATGAGAACAAAGAGGGACGGGCCAGACGGGTAGAAATAATAAATTTTGGGGATTATCACCGATTGTTGAAGTAGTATTTCGACTCGCACATCATCGTAAATTAGATTGATGCCAGTTTGAAAATTTATTGCCGTTTGTGAAACTCAGAAACTTCTTGTGAAAATTCGAGGTGGAAGCAGGGAAAATCGCGGGGAGAAATTCCCTGAGCAGGGTAATTCGCGGTGCTTGTCGGGGGATTCAGTTCTTTGATTCGAATCCTTAATTGACTTGGAACCAACTCATTGAAGAGAATTGTTCTTGGGCAGGCGGAATTGGTAGTCGGACTTGTGAATTGATTAGTGGAGGTGATTGACCTCGTTCGGTATTTAATTTGTCATTGATAAAGAGTGTCTTTGTTAACAATAAGAAAATTAAGGATTTTATTTAATAATTATAATTATTATTATTGGGCCTAACTACACTAACCTAAATTTACTTGCATGTTGTATTAACATTGGGCTAACCCTAGATTATTGTGAATCGATGGGTGTGTTGGAAGATGTCTGGGCGTCATTGAAAATAGGCCAATACATTTAAAAAGTTATTTTTAAAAAGGTAAATAGATAGATGACTGAATAAAAATTTGGTTTTCAATTTTTCTTTGAATTTTTCTTTTTAGTTAAAGTGATTATTTTGTGAGAAAAGCTTCTGGCCAATTTTCTTTGTCAGGTCAAAGGACACCAACACACTTGGTTCACACTAGAAATTAAGATATGAATTTTATTATTTTTTTTTTATATTTATATTCTGAAGAGAACAGTAAGTGGAGAAAGGGGGGTCTTGGGCCATCGGAATAATATCGATCCGGACTTGGGACAAAGTCTTGCGGGCTGACTTACTTGCAAGGGAATGCTGATGTGTTATTGATTTAAAAATTTATTGCGGATTTTCAGCTCAGGACTTAGCCGAATTTCTGAAGTTCATGAGTTGACTTGCAAAATTTTTAAGAATCGAATATTTTCACTTCATTACTAACAGGTGAATAATTGAGAATGATTTTCATATGGACGGCAGGTGTTTGAAATTTTATTCAGGAAAATTAGTAGTGGCTATATGGGGAGCATAGCACATCTTTTTCGTGAAGAGGGATATTCAATTAATTATTGATGTTGGAGCATTGTTGACTTAAATTACTATTGGGAATGTTTATTATTACATACTAGGAGGTGCTTGGGACTTGTGAACATAGCCAACCCCTCTGAGTTGACGTGAAATTAGAACTGCTTAGTATTTTAAAATTAAATTGAGATTTAATTTTTGAGCGGTGACCGACTGGTGTAATATTGAAACGGATAAAATTTATTTTATTTTCTTTTTTTTTGGGGGGGGGAGCAGAGGACGGGAACAGAATTTTATTGCTCGTTGACCGTGTGATTTTGAGAGCATATCATTGTGATTTTGGTATGTTATCTCCCGTGGAACTCAGGATGAGTTGGAGAAATTGATATACGCGTTGCGCTCACCGATGGTACAGCGTTCGAGAGGTGAACCTCCCAGAGGCAAACAACCGCGTATGCTTGTTGTTGTTTTTGGAAATCATAGAGGAGTTGAGTTTTTGTACACAAAAATTGGGTTAAATTGAGGAAATTTAAGTGAAAATAGCATGGACTTCCTTATTTACGATCTAACTAGGTTACTTTTATTAATGGAGGTTAATGAGTGATTTCTGGGTCAGAAGTTAAATCTTAAATTTATGAAATTTTTTTAGGTTGGTTCCTTTCTTTTGGGTTACGGTGATAGCCTAGGAGATAGTCCAAATTGTACTGGACAGTCAATAACATGTTTTTCTGTTTGACAGTAATAGGTTAGAATTAGGTTGCACTTGTAGTCGCCCTCGGACAGAAGTTCCTGAGGATTGCCCACGCTGATCGAATGCCGATGGGAATCCACTATGGACGTCACTGGGATGCTCAAGAATGAGGCCTAAGTATAAATTCAAGTATCAATCATGTGTTCATTTTTATTTGTATTTCATTGGAGTTAATAGTAGACCGCAAAAGACTCTGAAAAAGGAAAGGGAAGGTGGCTTGACTGGTTACGCGTTGTTAGTAAGAACTTTGTTTATTTTATACAATTAATAAAAATAAATAAGGACAAATACAGGAGAAATTGTTTTGCTACAAACAAATATCATTATTATTTTTCAAAAGTTGTTATTTCGTTGAGCTGGAAACCAAAAGTGCAGGATTACTTTGTGTTTATAGTTGAAAAAAAAATTCCGAGTGTCGTGCCTGCTTTCTGCAGCTGACAGCACGGTGAACTAGAGTCGAGAGGGTAAGAGTGTTTCTGGTAGGTTATATGTCAGATGGTCTTGGGGACCTGACAAACGTGAAGCTAGTGCTCATAGTAGGAGAGCGCGCCCTGCAATGATCAGGCCCTCTGCCTAGCAGCAAGTAGTAGGATGTTTTAAGTTGGGATAGGATTGGTATGGGCAAAGTTGGTTGTTTTGGTTTCCATAATTTTTATTTTGTACATAAACATCTTTTACAGTACCTAAGCTAACCAGTTGAGTTACCACCCCTGAATGAAAATTTTGTACTGAATGAAATACCTAGTTAGAAAGTACTATTGGGAGGGAGTTTGATGGGAAATTTTGAGATTTTGTGTTTAGTATTAAGTGTTGCTTTTTTATATGGGGATAAAAACTGGCTGGCTCGAATTGCTTGGAGATTGCCAACTTCAACCACTTGTTTGATTTTTGTGTGTGCAGTAAGAGGGGAAGAGAGTAAAAGGTGTTTTTTTTTTGCCTCCTGCCTGCCCAAAATAAATTCATGAGACATAACACTTTTGGCAGCAGTTTGAGATGGGTGTGAATTGACATTGCCAGAAAGTGAGATAGAGGCAATTGTCAGGATGTTTAACTGAACTCAGGATGCCTGCCCGACTTGTCGGCAGCTCCAGTCGAGTTGATGGGGACACGGTCAAGTTGTAGTTGAGTTTTGGTCTCCCCTGGTGATAGGGTTGAGTTTCTGTGTCCCCTGGTGTTGAGTACCCCTGCCCGCATGAGCGGCATGGTGGTTGTTGGGGCGGATGTGATGACTAGAGCCCGTGGTTTGAGCTGCTCTGCGCGCTTAGCTTCTCTAAGCCCCAGACATTGCTCGTGGGACAACAAGATGATGAGTGTGTTGTTCGTGATTGTTGTTCCTGGTGAAGAATGTTTCCTGTGTGTGGTTTTTCTGTCCAGGTGCACCTGAGGAGGGAATGCCGTGCTGCTCCGTACCAGTGCCTGGGTCGTAGACAATGCAGAGGTACTGCCCGGACATGCATGATGAGCAGATCTGCGTGGAGAGTGACGAGCCGGTGGAGAGTGACGAGCCGTCGGAGATGTTTGGACGTCCAGGACGATATTGTCTCAAGTAGCCTTCTCCAGAAGCTGCTGTTGACCCTGAGGAGTCGTCGCGTGTTCGATATATCGAGAGTTATAGGGGATCCCCGGCTGTGCAGTATACCGGTAGAGTGGAATAATCCAGATTTGGACATTGCTTAAGTGCATGCTTCGATAGTTGGCCAACTTGTACAGTAATGATTTTCGGACTTCTGATATTATCAGATTATTAGTACTAATCTTCCTTGAGGTTAAGTGAAGAAGAGATGTATTGAAGGAGCAATACCGAGCTCCCGCCTATGCAGCAGCCGCGTTGCGCTGTATGGACATACTAACCTGAACTGCGAAAGAGGGAATTCGGTGTGGATGAACTAGTAGTGCGTTAATCATGATTTGGTAGAACGAGTCTAGACAACGGAAACCAGTGATGTTTTAGTCAAATCTCCGACCTTGATGGACTGTGTTGGGAATTTTGTTAACTGAACTGAAAGTGGCAAGGATTGAGGTTAAGGGTAACTAATTTGTAAATTGTTTCCGTAAATTGTTTAATGTTTTTGTCGTTGTTTAGTGGAATCTATTCCATTTGAGTATGATTGAAGGCTGGTAATACAACAATTTGCTTTATTTTCTGCTTATTGCTTTGACAGTATGAATTGGTTTTATTGAAGACAAGTATAGGGACGAGTCTTGTGTCCACAGGAAGGTATGCGCGCAATCCTTTTCTCCTAAAACATTTATCCCTCCCCTTCTTCTTAAGCTGGACTGTGTACACTTAGGCTCTACCCAAAGTAAAAATTTTTTTTATCATTTCATTTGAGTGACATAACCATGATACCGCGATGGAACATGCCTTGCTGGAGGGTGTTCCGGACCCTTCTAGCAAGACAAGGCGTTAGCACATTACCAGGCCTTCAAAACGTGTTATGATGTTAATTAGTTGTTGTAATTTTGATTTGGTGTAAAATAAGTATTTTCATGAGTTGTGATTTTTTTGTTGGTTGTATATGTTATGTGTTGTGGGTCAGAACGCGCAGTCATTCAATCAGCACACTAGCTTAGTTGAGTTTGACATTGACTACTTTGAAATAATTTAATTATTTTTGTTTGTTACTTAAGTATATAGTATACCGTTACAGGACGAGGCAACTGAAGCTACCACAGCCTGGTCGGCCACCTGTAGAATGGGTTGCGAACAGAGTCTCCAATAGTGACAACGATGTTTTTGGAACGGTGCCCGGTATGTGTTCCGGCCCTTCCTAGAAGTGTGAGCAGGCCTCACAGTAAGATATATACGGGATGAGTCAGGGGGACTCTGCGCAGAACCTCTACAGGTCAGGCATGGATTGCTTCAAGAGTCTTTGTTGAACAATTTTAACAGAGTTCCGTCGGGTAATGGTAAGAAGCATTTTTGTTAGTGCCTACTGATTGACTGACTGTTTGCTTACTCGAGTGTATTTTGTAAATTGATAGCTTGTGCGTGTTTTCCAGCTAAAAACACACACAAAGCTGAGTAGCCTAAGTGCTTGAAAGTTTTAGTTTATTAAGTTTGTTCTATTAATTTTAATTAGTAATTTGTCTGTAAGAAACACTTCATGAAGCCTGTTGCAAGAGAGCCTCCCCTGTGGAGCATACGTTGTTGATGAGGTTTTTGATTCGATTGTGCAAAGGCTGAGGTACTCTTCGTGAGTTGTCATAATTAGTTGTTTATGACGTTGGATTTTGTCTTGCGGAAGTTATCGATTATGCCGTTGATTCATTGTTCAATTTTGTTTTTGTTGTCAAACTTATTGTAGATCAAATATTGTAGATTGTGTACTATCTAAGCTTGACTTAGGCTTCACCGGCATGTGTGTCATTTATTTTATAAACAGTAAGAAGCGCGTGTTAAAGCCTGTTGCGAGAGAGCCTCACCGTGGAGCATATGTTGTTAAAGAGATTTTCAACTGATTTTGTACAAATCTTGAATTGTTTATGAAGTTTAGATTTTTTTATTGATTTAGTTGTATAAACGTTTAGATTTATGTAATAATTGTATTGTTTGATTTTATTGTAATTATTGAATGTTTGTAGATGGAGGCGATGTAGATTGTGTATTACGCGATAAGTTGGGGTTGATTGACTTGTTTAGAGTGTTATTTTGTTGTTTTGTCAAACAAAAAAAAAAAAAGTTAAGAGGGGATTTATAATGAGACAGAGGACATTCGCTGCCGTATCGTTCAAATTAAAATTCATTGTCAATTTGATCTTTTGTAGTAAATCAGTAATGAGCGAATATTCATTCTTTTTTTGGACCATTTAGAGACCTGAGGCTGCCATGAGTTGAGGTTCGGTGGGTTCAAGCGAAAGTTTTCTGAGGCTGAAGATCTCTGGTCAACAGACTGTCTGTTCCAGTTTATTTGCTGTGACCTCTTGCTGGGGACAGCAAGGTCTAAGGGTGAGGGGAGTGTGACGGCCCAAAAATCCCTAGACCCATAAATAATACAGTTTGCACCACCCTAATCATAACAATTTTACCGTCACTAAGTATCATATTTTAGGGCATGGTGCTTTATTTGTAGTCTAGCCCATCTTGGCAAGACAGTATGACAGTAGCCTCTTGGATAATCCCACAGACCTCGGCTCAGGCAGCGTATGGGTTATGGAATGTGCTGACGTGGTGTCTGTCATCGCCAAGCTGTGCGTTGAGTTGTCGACAATGTTCAGTTTTAGTTTCATTAATGTCCGTTGTGATCCAAAGAGCGCTCCACTAATCAAGGCACCAGCGTGAAGCAGCAGTGTTCTGATTGGTTGACACTGCTTCAGCGTGCTGACGAACGATCGTCACCTCGCCCCAGTCGGATCCGTGAAGTCGTGTTAAGCGCCTGCGTCTGGCGTTACGCGCCGCGGCGCCACCGCTGCGTTAATGGCGGTGGCCCGAGTTTCGGTTTATCGGGTGTTTGTCCTCTGTCCCCCGTATGTATCGATAATCTGGTAGTGAGCGGTGTTGTTTCATTTGTGTTTAATCAGTTAATAATCGTAAAGTTTGTAATATTACATTTTAGGCCAACCTGACAAATAAATTGTGTTAGTGTGTTAAATGATTCTTTTTATTTAATTCCCTAAGAAGACGTGCGGGGGTTACATTTCCCTATCTGGTGAGCACTCTATATCTATTTAAACTCGTTGTTTATAACTCATGCCAATGATGAAACTAAGAAGTGGGAGTGCTGCAGAGAAGACTGTGGTAAATCCAACTTCTGCAATGGTCTTAACACTAAACTGGATACTATACTTAATAATCTGTCCACTTTGGCAACTAAAGAGGAGCTTAGCACTATAAAAGATGGGATTTCGGATTTACGAAATGACTTAGCAACAGTAGTGGAAAAAGTTAAAAGTTTTGAAACACGTTTAAATAAAGTTGAAATTAAGGTGGATCAACTCAAAGCCATCAAGCCTGATAGTTCTTTGACGAATGTTGAGGATGTTGTAATTGTATGCAAGGAGCGATCTCGTCATGGCGAAAAATGCCATCTATAACTTAATAGAATCTGAAGCTTTTTCCTCATCAGCTTCATTTAAAGCTCACGATGCAGCTGCTGTTAAAGCGCTTTTTTAGCACACTCAGTCCAAAGTGTCTGTGGACCATGTTCGCTTCTAGAGAGTTGGTAAAAAAAGATTTCAGGAAAAAACCTCGAACCTTGATCCTTTGCATGCCATCTGAGGATGCTGCTACAGAGATTTTCAAGAACTTTCGGGAAGATAACGCCTCAGCGACCTTAACTGGCATTACTTTCCCTTGACCGGACCCCTCGTGAACGAGAATATATGGATAAACTTAGACACCAACTCAAGGCGTGCCAAGATGCTGGTGAAGGCAATATAACGATTAGGTTTAAGAATGGCACTCCTGTAATCGTCAAAAAAAAAAAAACTGAGTATGTCTCACCCAGATCCAGAGTATTCACTGAACTTATACTTCCAAAACGTTAATGGACTTTGGACAAGACTTAAAGATCTCGACATTTCTCTATCATGCTGCCCTTATGACATATTATTCTTTTGTGAAACCAACTTGGGTCCTGATATTGTCAATAATGAACTTAGTTCCAGCTCATTTTTCAATGTGCATAGATGCGATAGATCATTATCTACTAGTTGTAAAAAGTCGGGTGGTGGTGTTCTAATAGCCCTTCGTAAAGACCTAAGTTGTAACCGGTATAATATCACCTCTAACATTGAGTGCATATTTCTCCTCTTAAACATGGGCTCAAATAAGAAATTTCTCTTGGGCTGTGTCTACCTTCCCCCAAATAGTCCAATCACGCTGTATGAGACCTTTAAGGACTTAATGGATGAGGCTATTGAAAATACAGAACCTGACTCTGTAATAATTTTTGGTGACTTCAATATTCCTCTGTTTGACCTGATGCCGAATCAGTTCAACGTCTCCCAAGCTTTTCAATATTCCTCTGTTTGACCTGATGCCGAATCAGTTCAACGTCTCCCAAGCTACTGCCTGTCTCAACGAATTGTCTGCCTCCATAAGCTCCATCAAGTTAACCACGTAATAAACTCTAGGGGCGTGACGCTGGATTTGATCTTCTCGTCTTTTTGGCAACATGGAAGTATGCACGGCAGATGAGATAGTTGTTCCTCATGACTTTCATCACCCACCTCTCTCATCCACCCTTCGTATTGAATCCTGTTGCTGCTTCTAGCTCGTATTCTGCTTGCAATCTCTAATCTCAGGAAGTGTGACCTAGCTGCAGTGTTTGACACCTTAGCCAAAACTGATCTTGACTTTGTTTATAATGATGATTCTTCAGTAAATAACAAGTTCGTCAAACTCATTGGAATGCTGGGCGACTATACTCCACTGAGTTCATCCCTATCAAACCCGTATC
Organism: Neoaliturus tenellus; assembly: GCA_030545055.2. Lineage (NCBI taxonomy): Eukaryota > Metazoa > Arthropoda > Insecta > Hemiptera > Cicadellidae > Neoaliturus > Neoaliturus tenellus. The sequence continues at coordinate 94,366,150 of CM061535.1, forward strand.
AAACGCTACGGCTGCCGTCGTTTTCCGTTTTGGTTCTCCAAGGAACTGATTAGACTGACCATCGAAAAGAAAGTTGTTCATAAACTATACAAACAGAGAGACTGGATCGGGCGTTGTTCCTTCGTTTCACCCAGGTTAGAAATACATGCAAGATACTCTCAAAGGCGTGCTATAATAGCTATATGGCATCTGTTGAATCAACAATCCCTTCCAACACCAAAGATTTTTGGTCGTTTGTTAAAGCCAAGAAAAGGAATGACACAATGCCATCTGTTGTTCACCTTGATTCTCAGACTGCAGGTAACGCCAAAGAGAAGAGTGAGCTCTTTGCCTCTTACTTCAGCTCGAACTTCCTCCACTTTTTTAGTTGCATCTGTCTTCGATTTTGGCAATGCTGGTCATCTGGGATTCATTCGTCTGTCTACTCAGGTGGTAAGAGCGGAGTTAGAAAACATTGATACAACTAAAGGCGCTGGCATAGACAACATTCCTCCTTCGGTGCTGAGATATTGCCATGAACTGGCTCAATCAGGATCCTGATTGAGTCTTTAACTTATTTGTTCAACGGGTCATTGATGAATGGTATCTTCCCGAATTCTTTTAAAGAGGGCTACATTATTTAAATTCCAAAGACCGGTGACTCTCAGGATGTCAAGAATTACCGTCCAATAAAGATTTTTTCTGTGGTTGGCAAGATTTTTGTAAGACTGGTGGTGAAAAGGCTGAGGCCTCTAATTGCAAACATCATTTGCGATTCTCAGCATGGCTTCATTTCGAGTAAATCGACAGTGACGAATCTTCTGACCTTTCAAGACAACATCTTATCATCATTTAGAGCCAATAGACAGGTAGATGCTGTCTTTATTGACATGGATAAGGCGTTCGATAAGGTTTATGACCACGCCATCCTTGTCTCCAAACTTAAAGGATTTGGCATTTTAAACCCATTCTTGTACTGGCTGGAAGATTATTTGTCCAACAGAAGATATGTGGTCAAAATTGATAATAGAATCTCTTCTACATTTATCCAACCATCCGAGGTCCCGCAAGGCTCAATTTTAGGCCCTTGCCTGTTTACATTGTTCATCAACGATCTTGTGGACACTACCTGCTTTGTTGAGACATTAATGTTTGCTGATGATGTCAATCTTTTTGTTGAAATCAGTAGTCCTGAAGATTCCAAACTCCTCCAGCGAAGCCTTGATGAGATTGCACTCTGGTGCTGCAAGAAAAACATGTCTCTTAACCCTAAGAAGTGCTCTGTAATAAGCTTTTGTAGGAGGAAGCACCAGCAATCATTTAACTATTTCATCATGGACGAATGTGTTCCCAGAGCTAGCGTGGTGAAAGACTTAGGAGTGCTATATTGTCCAGCGATATTTTCTTTCATGCTCATTTGGACATGTTATGTAAGAAAGCTAACCAGAACCTAGGGTTCATCATCAGATCTACACGAGGTATGAAAAATACTATTGCCCTTCGAATTCTCTACTGCAGTTTGGTTAGACAGCTTATTGAGTATGCATCCCCCATTATTTGGTCTCCATTTACTCAATGTGCCAAGGACAGGTTGGAAGCCCTTCAACGCAGGTTTGTGCGTCTTGTTGGCCTGAGATGTGGCTACGAACTTCGGGAGATTGCAGTTGGCACCCTGGCAGTGGCAAATGACCTACGGCTTCACCCCCTGGAGGTCAGAAGATCTGTTGCTAATGTTGTGTTCCTAGTCAAGCTCTTAGAAGCTCAAAATTTATAACTCAACTCAATGCAATGACAACAGCTATCGGCAATTGAGACAAAGAAGAGAGGAGAGAACCCGAGAGAACGCCAGCGCCCAGCACAGTCGTGAATCTAGCAGCAGATGTCGTCGGCACAATGGCTCCCTGTTTCATTTCTCGTTTTATCCTCAGTTGGTACTACTGCGGATTTGTCTCCAGGCTTGAAGTTAGCGGCGGATTTGTCCTTGAATCAAATTAAAGTGCAAAAAATGAGGAATCTGGCGTATGATAAATTATAAATGTAGTATATTACTTTTGATTTTATTTTGCTTAAAATATATTTGTTAACAGTTTGTAATATTGATTTACATTTCCAAATGTTGAGAGTCTTAAATATACGTGACGTAAATGTAGCTGCAAATTTAGTATCTGTTGCCCGCAACACAAGTATGTACTGCATTCTGCCTAACCTGACCGAGAGGGCACTTTAAAACTAATCAAAGGATGAGCGATGGATTAATTTAATGTGAGGTTAACTTTAAAATTTATCAATAAAACTCTGAAAAAGACAGATGGGAAGTAGGCCTATATAAGGGATTAAATCCGCAATCATAGAATCGGTTACTATTTTTGAACTTTTACTTTATAAATACTGTTTTATGAAATACCAATTAATTTATAGTGATGATATTTACTACCCACTTCTACTCTCATAAAAATTTATTTATTTATTTACAATTTGCGATTTTCGTTGGGTTTTTTTTATTATTCTATAAACTGCATACAACGTGTGGTGTATGTATCATATTAGCAATCATTTTTTTTAAATGTGTAGTATCGCTTGAAATATGCCAAAAAAGTTGTTGGTCTCGCAGTTTCACCGCATTTCAAATGAGTCTACTGCCAAATTGACACCCGGCACATGAAATATCACACTAGTTTATTATTATATAATGTGCATAATAACTGGTAAAGGTAAAGTTACGTGCATGATACGTACATGATACGTGTGGTAAAGGTATCATATTAGCAACCATTTTTTTAAACGCGTAGTATTGCTTGAAATATGGAAAAAAAATTGTTGGTCTCGCGGTTTCGCCGGTTTTCCAATGAGTCTACTGCCAAATTGACACCCGGCACATGAAATATCACACTAGTTTATTAATCTACAATCTAAATAAAACGTGTGGTATGAGTATCATATTAGCAATATTTTTTTTAAATGAGCGGTATTGTTTTAAATATGGAAAAAAAACTGTTGGTCTCGCAGTTCCACCGCTTTTCCAATGAGTCTACTGCCAAATTGACACGCGGCACATAAAATATCACACTAGTTTATTATTATATAAACTGCATACAACGTGTGGTACTGCATATGTATCATATTAGCAACCATTTTTTTAATGCGTATTATCGCTTGGAATATGCCAAAAGAGTTGTTGGTCTCGCGGTTTCGCTGGTTTTCCAATGAGTCTACAGTACTGCCAAATTGACACCCGGCACATGAAATATCACACTAGTTTATTAATCTACAATCTGAATAAAACGTGTGGTATGAGTATCATATTAGCAACCATTTTTTTTTTTTTTTTTAATGAGCGGTATTGTTTGAAATATGGAAAAAAGCTGTTGGTCTCGCAGTTTCACCGCTTTTCCAATGAGTCTACTGCCAAATTGACACCCGGCACATAAAATATCACACTAGTTTATTTATATATAAACTGCATACAACGTGTGGTAAAGGTATCATATTAGCAACCATTTTTTTAAATGCGAAGTAAAGCTTGAAATATGCCCAAAATGTTGTTCGTCTCGGTTTTGTACTACAATATCCAATTAGTTTATCGCTAAATCGGCACATATTATTATGAGAATAGTAAATTAATGTTTTATTTTTTTATTTTTTATTTTGACCTAAAGTATAATCAGAATTGTATAAAAATAAAGTTTGAAGATCCATACGCCATCTCAATTATTTTTGAAAACGACATTTTGTTTAATACCAGAGACTGTTAAAATGCGCCTTCTATTGCCAAGTATGTTTAACGTTTGGCAGTTAAGTAAATCTTGCAGTATTCATTCAATTGCAAGGCGTGATAATTTCTGATTAAAAGGACATATCAAAACTGTTCAACAAATAGATCCTCTATCAAAGGTTGGTTTGGGTCTCTTGTGCCTTGGAAGGCCTGGTTGAGGTCCGTTGATGGTCAGTTCAGAATATGCTTTCGATTCTTTGCTTGTTCGTGTTATAATACTACGAACATTGTACATTGAACATGGTTGTTCATTGTTTACCAATGCCGTATCAATACATTTAATAAGTCAACTTAAGAAAATAAATAAATAAATAAAGGATTTATTTATTTATTAAAGAAAAAAACTTGAAAGGTTTATAGTATTTTAGTAGGTCTACACACGAAAAGTGCATTTAAATTTGGCCTAATTTTTTTACTATTATATTGTATTTATTTTTATTTATTTAAGCATTATTCAACTTATTTAACTGCCTTTCTCTTGTTTTAGGCGTTTTATAACAGTTTTTTGGAACTTAAAAGCACTAATTAAGCTTTGGGGTGATTTTTAGGGCAATTTAAAAATATTTAGGGTAATTTTTCCTCTAGTTTAGGGTAAGACTATAGTTACGTTACGAGGTGGCAACGAATAACAGCACGAATACTGTTTAAATACACTGCCAACGAATAACAGCAAGTTTTTATCATTTTTACCCTGGGAGGTTGGTATATCCTGATCCAATCTCAGTGTTTCCACTTCGAGGGGAAATTCCCTTTTTGAGGGGAAATAAACCTTGTGAGGGGAGAGAAAAGTGAAAATTGAATTTGAGGGGAAAACGAGGGAAAATTCGGTTCAACTATGTTTTATTTTTGTTTTGCACTGAAATTAGGAAATAAAAGGACATTTTCGTAGAAAGTAGACAATATTATTTTTTTTTAATAATTGTAAATGTTACTAATCTTTATAATTCCCACGTAGTACATTGAGTAGTAAAGTATAATCGTAAAAACATTACCTTTACCACAAACCACAAAACCTTTACAAAACCTTTACCTATGCGTTGTACAGTATAGGTAGGGATGGTTGTTTATTAGTATAATTTACTGTAACTACTGTAACCACTGTACTAAGTAACCATTTGATATTAGTTCTTAAGCAAAAATTGTACAAATCCAAAACAATTATGGCCAATGTAAACAAAATACGACTTGGAAACTAAATTTTTAATGCAAGATTTTGACATTTCATGAATTATTCCACTTATTAGCTATGTTTAAGGAACATTTCAAAATATTGGATGTCAACAACTAAATGTAAACAGATAGTGACATTTTAATTAATAATATTTTTACCTTGGTTATTTGCCTACAGTTGAATGTTTTAACTAGAAGCGGTCAATATAAGTTTAAGGTGGACTATCTTTGACGCTGAACTTCTTTTGTTTGTAGTATAATCATGTAACTTAATGTCACGTAATATCTTTATTTATCATCAAAACATAAATAAATTAACTGTCTGTTCGAATGGAGGCCGACAACCTCTACATTTGAGAAGTAGAACTACATGATTATATTATAAACAAAAGAAATTCAGTGTTAAAGATAGTCCATCCAATCTTGACCGTTTCTAGTTTAAAATTATTCATTTTTTTACATTTTTTTCTGTATGATGAAAAGATTTGTTCATCTCTCGGACGGAAAAATATCTGTTATTCTGCTATTTTGTTTCAAAGTAAAAAGTATACTGTATAAAAAACAAAAAAAAACATTGTCGGTCTTAGTGATGAAGATTCTGGGTGGACTTGACAATTAATTCATCACTTACAATCCGTCATCTAAATATAATCATGGACCTTGCTATAGCCCCGGGACCGGCGGTAATCCCAGTGACTCTCCTAAAAAAAAAAAAAAAAAAACAATTTAATCTTTAAAACCTTATTTTTTGTTTTTTCAAGTACTTACATCCTTTTAAAAATTGTGTAATGGCTATGGATGTTTGATATTTAGTGACAAAAGATACAATTTGTAGTAAAAAAGTAAGTCTGAAGTATTTAGGGCAAAACCAAAACCTAAGGTAAATTAAATATTACAACTTAATTCTGAAAATAAGAATACAGTAACTGTGGAGAAATATAAGGGGATTTTTTTGCGAGGGGAAAAAGGGGGAAATTTCGGTTTTTGGAGGAAAAATTGGTACGGCCAAAGTGGAAGGAAACACTGTCCAGTGTCCAATCCAATCTGTTTGTCAGCATGGACGCCGACCAGAACCACCTTTGAGATTTTATGAACATTTTCTCCCTAAATTATAATTAATATATTTTAAAGTGTAGTATTTTTCTCCAAAAATGTCAGATGGAGAAATCAACAAAATATCAGATTCGTCTGATTCCGTCACAACACAGGAACAGTAAGTACCAACTCACACAGAGGAGGTCTAAGTTTATTATCTTCCATCTTGAGTGAAAAAAGAAAATTCCTATACAGAGTTCTTTTATCACATTCTTGAAAAATTAAGTGGGAAATTGGTTAAAAAAAGTTTAGTCAAGACAACTTAAAATCCCATAAGGTTCATAAGGTAGGCATGCAATTTTTGTAAAGAACTAAGTAGGAAAATGCACTTAGGAATGTGGGGAAAACAGCACAACAGCAAAAACTGTTAGGCCTAAATGGCTGTGTGTAGTTAGCCTACCCATACCAGCCTACCCACAATTTTCAGTTCCATTTGTTAGTTCCGTGTTAGTTCTCGTTAGTTCCATTTGAAATTTCGTTAGTCCCAAAGAAATAACAACGTCAAGTGGTAAAATCATTTTGTAGGCTAATTTCACATTTAGCCTACCCACTGCGTGAAATGAAAAATCAAATGTTAGTTCTTGATAGTTCCATAAACAATTTGGTTAGTTCCACAATTGTGCACCAAGCAAAAATCAACAATTGTATTAATTATGAGGCTGGCTAACTTCAAGCTAGCCTACCCATATCATGAATTGGCTTTAAAAGTACCGGTATATCAATCGTTAGTTCTTGTTGGTTCCGTAAATATTTTCGTTAGTTCCAACCGCAAAGGGGCATTTAAACTTAAAAAATCAGTCATTTTTTTATTTGGGGCGACCTAACTTCAGTCTAGACTTACCCATATCACAAATATTTTTGAAAAGTGTTTCAAACGGTAGTTCTTTGTTAGTTCTCAATTGTTCCATATAGGCTAATGTTTTATTAGTTCCAACCCTAAAAGGCTTAAAAAAATTTAAAAACCCGTCGTTTTTTATTTGGGGTGGGCCTACCCATATCACGAATATTCTCTGAAAGTGTATGAAATGTTAGTTCTCTGTTAGTTTTCGATAGTTCCCTAGATTTTCAATTAGTTTCGACTCTAAAATACCAAAATTCGTAATTTGATTTGGGGCAGGCTATCTTTACGCTAGCCTACCCATATAGGCCTAACGATTTTTTAAGTGTATCGAACGTTAGTTAGGGCCTATCGAAAGTTCTGTAAAAACTTTCATTAGTTCTGAGCCTAAAGTTGAATTCATTCGGAATTGTATTCATATTACAAAATTCCATCTTTTCTATTTGGAGCGGGCTAACGTCAGGTTATCTTACCCATATTACGAACAAAGAACTAACCTTTGAAACACATTCAAAGAAAATTCGTGATATGGGTACAGTAGCCTAGCGTGAAGTTAGCCCGCCCCAAATAAAAACGGCGGATTTATGCATTTTTAACCCTTGAGAGGACGCTAAGCGGAGGAATCCTCCGGGTCAATTTTTGTTGTTGTGGGAAATATTTATCTTTTGGTTGACAGCACTGTCCTTTTGTGTAGCTGTCGCCCCCCTCCTCACCATGTATTTGACGTACCCTTATCCCGCTTTCAGCGTCCAGGGTCAGTTTGGCGAGCGCTGCCCTGAGGTGCTGGACGATTCCTCCGTGAGCTTCCTTGTGTGTTTTGTGAACCCGGAGGAATAGTCCGTGTGCGATCGTTTTTTATTTGGTTACCCAGAGGAAGAGTCCGTGTGCGATCGTTTTTTATTTGGTTATTTGTAATTGTTTAGGCTACAGTTGCCATTTTAGATTTGTTTTTAATTGAAGTAACTTTTTATTTTTCCATGTATAACTATTTGAATTGATTGAATTGATATCTTTGTTATACCATTTAATTTATGGTTTATGCAGGAACACGTCATAGTATTTTTTATATAATCTGATACAGTAGTTCAGTTTTATTATAAAATCTTTTTTATTTGTACCCCAAAACGTTATTTTTACTATTTTCATACTATTTTACAAAACTGTTGTTGAAAAATACTAAGTTTTAAGTAAAAAAAGTGAAATATGTTGTGTATAATCCATAATAGTTATAATTATTTTATTTGTTAAATTAACTTTACCATTCTTGCTTTGTCTTGCAAGGATATTGCGTGAAATCTATTTTACAATCATTTTCTGTTTTTATTTCAAACAATAAAAGTATTTATAATACATTTTGTGCATTTATTTAAAACTCGGAGGAAACCTCCTTGAGCGAGAGACGGCGTTTTAAATTTTAAGCGACCTCCGGAGGGTTAAAGCCAATTCGTGATATGGGTAGGCTAGCATAAAGTTAGCCCACCCCAAATCAAAGAACGATGTATTTATGTAATTTAAATGCCCTTTATGTTCTGAACTAACGAAAATATTTACGGAAATATCAAGAACTAACAAAGAACTAACCATTGATACACTTTTTAAGCCAACTCATGATATGGGTCGACGCTCATTTTATAATACTACCCGAAGTAGGAAGAGACAACAGTGCAATCGATGTGTTAGCTGAAACTTCAGAGAAGTTCATAAGTTTTTCCAAACAAGTTGGAAACGTCAAACTAAGATTCTTGGACTCGTACCGTTTTATGCCGTCGAGTTTGCCCAAACTTTCTGAAAACCTAAATCCTGGATCTGGATCTATGTTCATGATATTGGTTAAAATGATTTAGGTGTTCTAATGTGTTGCCTAAAATTCCTATGAACACTTAGTTCAACTATCACAAGTATCACTTGACAATAAAAGTGCTGTAACCCAAGACTGGGGAGCTCTCTAAGAATAACGCTCCCTCACAATCTGCTTTTGAACCTTTCACTGTTTTTATTTTCATGTCACTGGCCAGGAAGGATCGAACACAGAACACCTGATGTGTATTCCTGTTTATTGACATCAGATTGATTACGTGACGATCACGCTGCTTGAGAAACAAAAGGAATTTAATAGCCCTCCTTTTATATTTTTATTTTTCCATGTAGTCCTGTCCACATTGAAAGTGAAAAATATGAAATCCAAAGCCTCAGTATTTAAAAAGTAGATACGGTACACAGTGGTGTCATGGCAATTTTTGCAGTGGCGGAACGGTATATACCTGGCCCAGACTACCCCCCCCCCCCCCCCCCCCCACCTACACTTACAGAATTGTTTATGCTATGATGTTAAATTGCTCAATTTTTACTTTTTGTGTTTTTACTTTTTGACAAGGTTTTTAATTTTCTTTTTTATGCTGTCTGCTAACTTTTAACTTGATTAAAAAGAAATTCAAAGCCGAACTCAAAAACTATTTTTTGGCTGGAGTACGTAGCCGCAGTAGGCCAGGCCTGTTGTAGAAGCGGCGGATGCCATCATTGAAGCGGTATCGCCAGTGTTAGAATCACTCATGATTACAATTAATTATTTATTTACCGTACAACAAAACTATTTGTGCTTCTCATTTGGTTACCTATTTAAATCCTATACTTATTTCATAAAACTTCCAGGGCATTTATCATTAAACAAAGATCCGATGTATTAATAGGCTAGTGAGTGTAAGCCCGACTAGACACACAGGGCAAGCGTAATAAACAATCCAACAAGAATAGGCAAAGTACAACGAGAAATTAAACGCCATAAAGTACGTTTATACAACATCTAAAATCTAAACCAGTGAAAGAAAAATATTAATAAAACTAAATATAGTTATTTCTAAAACATTGACCATATTTTAAAAGCCATATGGTGGGTGTTGTAAACAAATTGAAAAATTTAGAATGTTTTTCTAGTTTTTGTGATCGATATAAATTCATATGAACAAACAACTTTTGGACGGTCTTACTCTGCACAAAGTGATCGTGTATTATTTCCCTCTTAATACATTCAGCTAAACGAATGTGTTAAGGCAGATTCTTCTTGTGAAAGTGAAGGTGAGGTATTTTCGGTCACTTTAGAGGTTATGCTTTATCTTTTCTGTCAGCATTGCATAGGCCTACAGTTATCGTCACTTCTCATCAAAAAACTGTCCATACTGACGATAGCGTCTCTGGCGGCAGGCATTCATAGAACTGTAGTTTGATGTAGTTGTTACCAAATACAAGCTAATGTACTTGATCAGCGGCTATGAGCGCTGTGTTACCAAAATGAACATGATTGGTGTTGGACAGCAAATTGTAAACTGTATTCTTATCCGTGAACGCTATATCTATCGTTAGTTAACTTGTAATATTGTTGCTTGGAAAATATTTATTTATTTATAATTAAATTTGTTGTAACAAATTTGATTAAATCTCCACTTCCGGCCAAAACCAGTGCCGGAACGGTGTTCCGGCGCGTTCCGGCACCATGACACCCCTGACGGTACATTAGATTGTCAATAATTCGGACATAAAAAAATCCGGACTGTCAATAAATTGGATTTGAGTAAAAACTTGAAATCAGAAAAATTGCTGTCCCCCATGCCTTAAAAAAAAGAAAAAAAACCTTCCTTATGATAATAAATTTTACTTTTTTTATGTTTAGCCTTTGCATGATTTCTGAATTTCTTTAAATCTCTGTACAAAACACACAATACAAATTATACACTGCAATATTTTTTATCTTCAATCTATTTGCTTTTAAGTAGAAGTTACAATTATAAAGTAGCAATTTTAATTAGTGGTTTTAGTTATGCACCATTAAATATTATGTGACCCATCACTTCAAGAGTGACCCGAATTACTACTAATGCAGGTCACATGACTGAAACATCACATGTACATTGCATATAGTAATGTAAAATACCTGGGTATTTAAAACTCGGGGTAAATACCCTGGGTGTTTACCCAGGTAAATACCCAAGTCATAAATACCCCCGGGTATTCTGGGTATTTACGAAATCTAGCAAGATTAATTAATATTTACCTATGAATATTTTATCATTACAATTATATATAGCCTATATTAGGCTAGTCAATAACAACATTTAAAACATTTTTCAATGATTTTGTAATTTTTAAAACCAAAATACTATCAAAAGTTTATAAATAAACAGGATTTCTTGAGTCTAAAATAATGTAAGATCTCAGTTGCTTTTACTTTTAAAGGTAAACACTACTAAGGTATTGTTCATCTTCTTATTGCTATTCAGTAATTTTCTAGAATAGGACATAGCTATTTCCATATATTTATATTACAATGAACCAAATATCACTTTTATATTTATTTAAATTTGTATATACCCATGAATATTTTGGTAATATTGAAAATCATGTAGGCATAATAAGATTAGTTGAACTTACTGTTGTACTACTATTATTGTTTACAACATTTTGAAGTACCTAAGGGAATATTTATATTGTTATTAACCCTAGAAGCGGCCATTGCCGGATATCCGGCAATTTCATTTTTGCGAAAATCGTCAATTGCCGGATTCCGGCAATATAGGTCAATTTTTGTTCAACTACTCATTACACATGGAAAACGATCAATAAATGTAATAATATTGATACCATTTTAAAGAGGATATTCCAAACTTTCATTTTCGTATATAATCGAACCTTGTACTATCAAGAGATCGACGCAATTCGTATTATAATTTCAACGAAATTTAGCGCGCGAACCATTTCCGGCTCAAAAATGGCGAAACGTCTAAAAACATATGTTTTTAAAAAATTTTACTTTTTGTATTTTTTTACTATCAGAAAGCTGTTGGTATGATTGAAAAGAGCACGAGTTCTTCTTTCGTTTCCAGTGATAAACATTTGTCATATGACTTCGGAAAATAGGAAAAATAATTTTTTAAATCAGCTAAAATGTGCGGTGCATAGTTTGGCCAATTTGCCGGAAATACGGCAAATTATAAATCGTCTGTTAAAACAATTATTAATGAGTTTAGCGTGTTATAAATCATATAATTTTATTGCTAGGAAAAAGTTATACATATTAGTAGCGATTCCTTCCTCTATGGTGCGTCCGGTGGTCTGTGGAAGAAGACGGAAATAGTTGTATTGCTAGGCTATTGCCGGCGTGAAGCCTCACGCGTCTCATCCCAAAAATTTTCAAGGAACCTTAATATTTTTTATATTTTACTTGTATATATGTATATATTCTTGTTCAGGAAGATATGCACTTCAAATAAATGTACCAGTTATCTTATTATTCAACTGTAAGATAATTATATCAACTTTCAATAACTAAATTAGGGTTTTTGACAAGAACAAATTATGTTTTCCTACACATGATAAGTAAAAAGAAAAACAGTTATTTTTTGTTCATAAGTGTATTAATACCAATGAATATATTTTAAAGTTTAGTAAAATAACAAGTCCTTTTTATATTTACCTATACTTCGATTTTATTTCTTTGTGTCAAACATATAACCTAAGTTTGTCAATTTTGCCCATTTTACCTATTTTTATCAATAACTGAGGATAAAAAAAATTATTTCCAATGAACCAAACACATTTATATGTAGAGGAATAAATTAAATACAGTTTATTGTTTAGATTGAGTTTTAATTAAATATTGTAAGAGTTCTAGTAGTCTAATTAAAAAATATTTCAAAATTATTTATAAAATTTATTGTTTGCATTTTGTTAATGATATACTAGCAGTGATTAGTTTAATTTTATTTTATTTAAATGCTATGTTTTTTCGTGAACAAAATGAGTATGCATATGATAGGGTTATCTTGTAAGGTTAAGTCACAGAGAGGGTTTTAAGTAACCTCTGCAGATTTTGTTGGAATACGGCCTGAGGGGTAGATTTTTGTTCTAATTTCGACCCGTGCATCCATTCACTTAAATGTCTTAAGAAAATCTTTTTTATTATTTCCTTATACTTATGTATATTTTCTTGTTCAGAATGATCTGTATTACAAAAATATGTACAGTTGATCATATTAACAAGTTGTATAAAAATTATATGAAGCTTTGTGTAACTAAATTAGGTTTTTTGAAAATAAAAATAAAAAATTTAAACACATATAAAGTAAAGAACAAAAATTTTTATGGTACAAAAACGCATTATTTCTAATAAATACATTGTACAGTTTAGTAACATAGCACATTTACAGTAATATGTATATATTATTTACTTTATTTTTATCTTTCAAATGTACAGGACACGTTTGTAAATTTTTTCCATTTTCCGTAATTTACTCTGTAACAGTTGTAAAAAATATATTTCCAACAAACTAAACATATTTCCACGTAGGGAAATAAATTGCCTACATTTTGTACATCTTTGATTTTCTGTATAAAAATCTGTGTAAAAGTTCTAGCACTCTGCTTTTGAAAAATATTTCAAAATTTTTAAAAAAAATTGGGTTTTTCACATTTTGTAAAAAACGTACCAACAGGGATTTCATTTAATTTATTTTAGAAATAATCTACTTCTTTTTCCGAACAAAATGAATATGCATATGACTAGGTTATCATTAGTAGTTTGGACACTGTTAATTTTTTATAAAACGTCTGCAAAATGGCCGAAATTGACTGGCCGCTTAGCGCACACGCACCGATTTGGCCTGGCCGCTCCTAGGGTTAAATATAAATATTTTTGATAGTTAGAATGTTCATAATTACAAAACTGTAATTAAGTACGAATATAAAAAAGAATTTTTACAAGTTACAAGCACTTTGCAGCAAAAATACGGAGTCGAGAAACTAGGTACACAAGATAAATTCTACAAAAGTTTTAGGCTTATTTCTTATTTATCTTTAAATTACACTAAATCATGAAACTAATGACAAACATAACTGAAAACAATTTAAAACAAAGGTAAAATTGTTGAACCTATAAAATTCAATGTGCAAATGTGCGTTTAAAAATAAAATAAAACTAATTAAAAAATATATTTCTTGACCTTTTAAAATGAGAGGCCTATCATATAAAAAAAACTATTGTAGCTAAGTGCAACATAAAAAAAAAACTTGACAAATCTAAAATCAGCCCTTTACTCTACAGATTGAGACGCTTGCCATTCCAGGTCTCGGCTCTGCGACCTTTTGGCCCTGTTATTTTAATAAAATCCTCCATTTGCTTTATTAAAATACACTGAAAAATAACCAATCATACTGAAGTAGGCGTTATTTAAACGATAATACATTTAAATACAATTTTTATATTGTATGATTGGTCATGGCAACCTTTCAGCCCTCGTCACGGCGGAGCAGAGTGATGGCCCGGGGTGGTGGTGGGGGCCTATTGGGGACACTGACCAAAAACCCGATGGTGATTTTTTAAATGGTATCCCTTTGCTTACAAAAGAAAGTCAAAGTCGAAATTTGATTTATAAACCTCATTTCAAACTTTAAAAAACATTGACAAATAAAACTTTATGTTCTATACGACTACCTTCTACACATCAATCCTACTTACAACATTTAAACAAAAACAATATAAGTCATGACAACAAATTAAATATTTTTGGATTGCAAATGAAAAGTGCGTAATACGAGATCGCATCAATCGCCTGCAATCGCCCGTTAGTAAATTTGAGTAGGTAAGGTTGGCATACCCTTACTCTTCCCCCCTCTTTCTCGCGTTACTGTTGATTCCAGGAACGCATAGAAGGGGCCTGAAGTTGCAAGTGGTGGTCGCAATATCTGATTGCACCCCTTCCCCCTGGGCCGCGACTTCTCCGGGGCCAAACACTGGAATATGTCCCATTGAGACTTTTCATGTTCTACCAGCTTCACTGATATTTTCCAAATTTAAGACTTCCTCATCAGAATCTGACACACATTCGGATGAGAGCTTGTCAAGGGGCCAAGAATATGCCAGATGAAATATACAAGTATTCATTGTTGCCTCTTAGCTCCTCTTAAAAATATTAAATTTGGATAAACCTATTTTGTAAAATTCCTTCTGTCTTTTGGTCTGGTTTTTATTTGAGTTTTAAATGCAGTTAATAAAAGTAACAAAGTATGTTTTATTTTTGTGTTATATAAAAAATATTGAGCAGAAATATTAAAAAATTATAATTGAATCATACCATCATCCATCAGACTTACGTGTTTACTTCTTTAGGGTAGTGATCACTTACCAGGTCAAATTTCCCTTTCTCTGAATAATAATTATTACTTTATTAAAATCTTTTTGTCATGTTCAATAAGATTAAATTAGTTAACAAATAGTATTTATGTTGATCTAGCACCAAAGTACCAATCTAGTGAGGACCATATAAAAATTTATCAAACACATTTTATCATCTTTAAAGTATGATTGGTTTTGTATAGAAATTGCAAAATCACAACTCAATCTTCTATAAACTTCATAAAAATTATAAATACCCAGTTTTTTTGTATTTATTTGGGCCTCGGGTAAATATTCAGGTGAATACCCAATTTATATTTACCTACCCACTGGGTATTTACTCGAGCCACATCACTAGCAAGCACAGAAAATAGAGAGGCCAGCTGAGCGCAGCGGTGAAGCCATACGGAGAGCGGCTAGGCCCACAAAATTAGTAAGGGGAACGGTGGTCCACTCTAGTCCCGAGCGCCACCGTCAGCTTTTAGTTCAGTTGTTTGCAGCGTTCAGTTGTTTACTCAAGTAAACTCAAAATAAACATAAAAGTCAGCTGTTTGTCTCATTTAGCGTGAGTTGCCCACAAAAGTAGTGGGAACATGGTTTCACCACCTGTTAGTGGATACGAGTGGCCCCTCTATTTCTGTTCTGTGCTCGCTGATTTTAATAGTCCTTGATTTTAATAGTCAGTTTATTAATACGTTAAGACATGTATAAATTTCCGACTCCATTGACCTTATATGAATGTGTGTTTATCTAGCTTTTTAATAAATGTTGATAAACTGTGTTAAAATACATTAAAATATTGCGATTTTATACACAACTTAGCTCTTAAAGCTTTTGAAGGAATCTAAATAATTTTGTTTTAGTCTACGATCTAATATACCTTCTTAATAAACAGATAATAATTTTTTTCATAATGCTATTTCATTTTAAACCAAATAATACAGTGTATTCTTTACATGTGAATAGGATTTATAAACAGTGATTTTATTTGCAAAATCAATGATATAATCAAAGGTTTGACTATTGACTATAAATAGTATTAATTTAAATGCTTGTTGGTTAAGTTTTTTCCTGGTATAACTTACTGACCCCTGACTGTTTACTGCTATACTGACTCCCCTACCCATCCAATTATCTCAAACTCGTTGCCAGCTGATTCTTCATTCCCTTAAAAAGCATTATTATTCAGTTAATTGCACCACACCATTACTTGGAAGACATTAAATAATCCAACTCTTTCTTTTATTTAATTTTTCTTTTTTCTTTTTCTGCAAAAAAAAAAAATTCAAAATTATTATTTTAAGCAACGCAACAGGTGCACAATTTTTGTTTGCACCTATGTCTGCTGATTCCATGGACCATTTTGTTTTCGTAATCAGTTCAATTTGTGCTTTTTTATATAATCTTTTTTTTATATTTTTAAATATTATTTTTAGGTTAACATTGATTTTGATTTGTAATTCTCTGAACTGTATAGTTTTTGGAATAAATTCATTCACGGTTCAATTTCATAGCGTCAATAAAAAGATTAATTTTTTTAAAACATCGATTTTTTATCCACGGTATTTTATTAAAATTGATTTTACTCTTTTGATACATCGATATATTAAGAAATAGATTTTTCAAGAAACCGTGCCATTACTACCTGCGAGGGAAAACCACTAAAAAACATAATTGTAAAACTGGGGACATTCCGCACAAAACCAACATCCCGCCCTGGATAATACAGACAATGGATAATAAACAAGTTTGTTTATAAGTAATTTACAACACAAATATCACACTTTTAATGAGAAAACATGATAAACTCAATATGATAATTAGTCATCAACTGACAAAAAATACATTGTGGACCAATGTCCAGCGCATTTTACATTAGTTGACAGATTTAGTTTAATTTTCATGGACATTCTGAACATGTTTTCAAACTAGATTGTCCTGACATGTCAACTAGTTGATTTGAATTAAGAGTTGACGTGGGTGTTGAGAGGGGAAATCACACAGTTTGAATAACTTCAGAATAGGGTTCATAAAACAAGTTATCGTCTCTGTCAAGACTTTGCATTTAATAAAAATTTATACTTGTTTATTGTATGGTAGTGATAGGATTTATCTCAACGTATCATTAATTCCTAGCAAAATCAATTTGTATCTATTTATTTATGTCCTCTAAAGATAATTGATAAATTGAATTGTTTCCTCCAGAACGAGATGGTATGAAGATGCCCTCTCGCAACAACAAGAAACCCATACTTGTATGGATGATTAGACTCAACTACATTATACTGACATGTATGTTAGTGGTAATTGGTCTGTACGTCATGTCTTGTATTGTTGTGTTACGTTATGTTCACATTACCTACTTTAGGGTTCTGGTCATCACTCAACCATGATTTGTGCCTGTAATAACATCACATTGGTGGGGTATCAGTTATGAATGTGCTTTGATTTAAGTTATTAATATGCCTGCCAAACCACAATAAAAAAGGTCAGTTTAACTTTAGAAAAATTAAAAAAATGACTTTTTGCCACTCAAGTTTAATTTATTAGTTTTCAAACTTTTCCTTCATCCTTGCGTTTGGTTTTAAAAACAGCATTTTAATTTTTTTTGTGGGGATCGCCTTGTTTGTGGACAGTTTTTTATGTTAAGTAATTGTATGAACAAAACTAGGCCTAAATAGCCTAGATAATCCATAGAACAATTTTTTTGTTTCAAAGTACTTCAAACACAATCATAATAAAAAAATAAAATAACTTTTTGCCAACTAATATTTATTTTTAATCTAACATCAGTAGTAGCCTATGTTTTCCTTCTCTGCGGATATTGTTAAAAGCAAACAAATAAAATGGCAACCACTATACCAAACTAGGCCATGCAGCTGCCCTTTCACAATCTCTGCAGTTGCCTTGGGAATGGGATTTGAGATGCATTCCATGTGCCTTGCTAAAATCTCAAGGCTTTATAGTTTTTAGTGGTTTGGGCTTATTCTTGATGGGGTTTATTATAAAAGGTCTTATTTCTTGGTGGATGTCTCTATTTTGTCTATTGTCTTGAGGGAATCCTGTACAATTGTTTGCCAACGTGTGTGTGGTATGAGCATTATTCGGATTCTTTTACGAAAAAACAATATTGTAGCCTAATAATTTACTATATTTAATTATAGTGATTAATTATATCTGTTTGGTTTGGTATTTCAGTATAAAAATATCTCCTGGAGCAATAGTCACTGATGAGTCCAAACTCATGGGTGTCATCTCTGTAGGGAGTATGACTGCAATTCATCCCAAAGCTTCGATTATTGCTGAAGGAGGGCCAGTAATAATAGGAGAATACAACATAATTGAGGAACAGGCATCAATTATTTACAGGTAAAGAGAGGGAATATGTAAAGTAGATACAGTACACTCTAGTAATTCTCTGGAATTTTTTATCAAACTTTTTAAAATTTAACAATTCTACTGAAATTGATTAAAAGAGCTAAAAAAACAAAAAAAAAAACAAAGTAATTTGAATTTTAACCTACTTTTACTGCTACAGTAACAGAGAATATTCAAAAAACCTTTCCCACACTAATTTTATGAAAACAACAAACTTCTTTATCTCGCTTTTTTTATAATTTGATATGTACCTTTAGGAGGTAAAGATTAATTTTTATTCACATACAAAACCCATATGGTGGCAAACCTACATACTCATTTCCCATGGGGGTTTTATGAGAAAAATACAAATAATTACCGGATCTTGATACAATTTGATATGAAGCTTTACTAGGTAGTACTAAACCTATAGCTGCTTATAAAACCCCCAATGCAGAAATCCTATATACAAAACACCCATTCATTCAATATTTATGGTTAAATTAAGAAATCAACCAATTTTACCAGAAATTTGCTTAGTACCCAGGTCTGCTGCGACGGGGGTATTATTTTCTTATCAGGGCTGTTCAGTCTCTTTATGTCAAAAGAACTATGATAAATAAAAACTTAATCTTTTTTAGAAATCACTTAAGCACAAATCAGATAAAAAATGAAATTTGTTTTGTAATTTATCTCTTAATATTTCAGATCTTCTGATGATGTAGAAAAGGAAAATTCAGTTCCTTTGAACATTGGAGTGAACAACGTTTTTGAAGTTGGATGTGAGGTACATGCAAAGTCAATTGGAGATCACAACGTTTTTGAATCCAAATGTAAGTATATATTTTTTATGTAGGCCTATTAGTTGTGGCCATCAGTTTTGGCCTACTGTTTAAATTTTAATTCAAAATATATTTTACACTTTGTAAACACCTGACATTTACCAGTTTATTTTGCATTATAAAATACTTTAAGAAAATGGCATACCTTAGGTTCGTTATTCTGTCTCAACATGTTGCAGTTAATGCATGTACCATTATAAGTCATGCCACATAAGTTGACGAATGGCCAAAAACAGGTGGAATAGGTGAGAGGGGAAGAGGGGGTACTATTCCAAAAACAACGAGCTTACGTTACTGCTAATTTTCATACAACAGCTGATAATCCAATAATTTTAACTGAATAGTACCTAGTGCAAATTCATAACTTTTTGATGACCATCTCATACATGTTGTTATAAGCACTAAATTAAAACACAATTAACGTCATACAACACTTAATTTAATAAAATTTACATTCAGGTAATATATTTTGGTGCTCTGTGTTGTAAAGTGGGTGTAAAGTTGGTTGGGCTACTGAAAATTAATATTTGAATTAAAAGGATAAATAAATAAAAGTAAGCTATTTTTGACTCGCTTGGCTTAATGCAAGAGGTTAAGGATCGGGATTGAACAAACACAAATGTAAGTAAAACATATGTTTAATATACACCATAAACTTAACCTAATAAATGAAATTGCCCTTTCAATGATAAAATACGTATAATATTATTCAAAATCTCACGGAAGCACTGGAGTCCTTTGTTATAGTTCAAATCACAAATCGTAGTTTCACTGGGTCCGGACTACCGAAAGTCTTTACACCTTTTGTCTCTCAATGAGCACTTTGGTCGAAATATTCGTCACCAGAAATTCAAAAGGACAATATTTATAATTATATTTATATTTACAAGTGATCTATGGAGTTCAGAGTCCTATGCTTTAAATCAGTTTTATTACTTAGATTATATTTACAACCGTTCGTCAAAAATCAGTAATTAACTATAACCGTCAAATAAATTGATTCAATTATTCTGATAAGGATCCCAATAAAAAGTTCATTAAAATATTTAGGACCTCGAAACCAGTAAGATACACATTTATTTGAGTTAGATAAATAATGGAAACAAGGATCTAGGGTAAATAATAAAGTAATCTGTACAAGAATTAATGTAAGTTATCTATATAAAAGAAATATTTACAAATGAATATCCCACGCGCTGTTTCTCCCTATGTTCAAACCCTAAAACTCCTTTATTTAATTAGTTTAATTACACCCTAATTATATCCTCTTGTTTGTTTTAATATTTAGCAAGGGTTAAATAGAATCGAAATTAAGTTTTGTGTTTAATTTACTGTTGCCTTTGGTTAACTTTGTCTTGGGCCTTTTCTCATAATTTGGAGGGCACATACCCTATTCATCCGGCGGGTGTTTTCCTGGGCGCGGCGACGTTGTCCACCAAGGGATGATCTTCCGGGACGGTGATCTCGAAGATGGGGCCCCCTGGTGTGGTCGTACGGCTGCAACCCTGGTCCGTGGATGCAGTGTTGGTAGGCCGCCTCCGCTCCTGGGTGGTCCTCCGGGCCGTCTGGTGATGTCCTCTTTGGTCCCCGAAGTCCGTGTTGTGCAGTGGGATGCCGTCGAATTTTGGGAGGGAGCAGGAAGATTTGTCTCCAAAGATACGATGAGAGTTGATCTCCGTGTTTCAGTTTCTTCGTTGAAGTACTTGATGTTTGCAGTCTCCGTTGTTCGGGGTGGTGGATGTTTGAGTCTTGGAGATAGGTGGTTCGGACGCTGGGGGTGGCTTACTACCTCGTCCCGCAGGTTGATCCTCTCCAAATCCTAACTTCTTCCAGACTAAAGTTCTCTTCTCTTCCTTTTCGGCCGCTCGGCTCTCGCTTCCCCTTCCCTAAAATTTTGTCATCCCCCACGAGACATCACATTAGCCAATCAGTTGATTTTCTGACCACGCCCCTTATTTTGATTTGCCGATGATGTCGTCACCGTTAGTTGCCCCCACGGGTGACCATCATGGCGGCGTGGTGCAGCGTTGACAAGCTTCTGATTTCGTTCTCGTGGGAATGAAGGTATTGAACTTATATCGTGGCGCATTTTATCACGTGCCACTCCTGTTACAGTTCGCGGTAATCCGCCATTTTGGTTCCCAGCAACACTATACCTAATTTTTATAAAATGTGATTTGCTTTGTCGTTGTCTGGGTCTATGCACTAACTAACTAGAATTATAAATTACATTTTGAACAAATACTTTACATGGCCCTACTCGGGGAAATTGTTCGTTCCACCCGAACAATAAGTTTCATCAAAGACAATTTCAGGTTGGGTTGAACATAGTGAGTGCTCCTTAACAGCGGGAGTGGAGCTTTACTCCATCTAGTCTGGGCCCCGCTAAGCTGACGCGGTGCATTTTCCACCAGTGTCGTATGCTGCTGACGGCTGTTTGTTTACGTTGCTCCTCTCGTGTGCGTGTGTGTGTCAAGGTCGTGGCCGTCTGGTGTTTCTAGTGGATCGTTATTGTTGCTCATTCTTGTAATCTTTATCTGGAAGTTTCATACTGATCTTGATCGATTGAATATGTACGCAATAAATGATTACTAATATGATAATTGTTAATATTAGTGTCCAGCCAAACATTATGTAAAATAACAATTTCGTATTTCCAAAAATTTCGAATTCATCATTCTTCAAGGTTGTGTGTTCAATTCTCTTAAGTGCTGTTACTTCAAAAGTTGGATTGTTGATTGTCCAATTCGCATTTATTATTTCGGATAAATTTTTAAATTTGTACGTAACTCCTGAGGTAACTGGGAATAATTGGATTGTTTGTAGTTTTGACCAAGTTACTGGTATCAAATTAATAATGTTGATCATGGGAATGTCTTTAGAATCACAAGGGCGAATTTTTGTTATCAATATTGTGTCAGGTTGATGAAGTTCACAGTCGCAGGGTATTGTAACTTCCAAAGTTCCCGCTGTAATGGGTTCTATCTGGTGTACTTCATTGTTATCGCATTCTAGTGTTAAAGTGTTCTTTATGTTTGTTATCAGATATTTATTTGGCAAGAGTTTCGTTATAATAGGATATTTTGGTGGCTTTTCACAAATATAATGACAGTTTTCTTGTAGTTTTGTGATGCTTTCAGAGTTTAAAATTAGATGCAAACATTCTTGTTGTTCCGTAGATACAAGGGTTTGCCTAGGTAATAGGCATAGAGGATACATTTTTCCATTACAATCATCATCGTTCTCATAAACAACTTTAGAATAGGTTTCTGATTTGAAAATATATTTACTATTTATTTGTAAACGGCAAATCGTATCTTTCCAAATAACTGGTGAAGTAATTGATTTGTAGGCTTCATATTTTTGATTCGCAGGCTTTAGAGGAATATTGATTTTTAGTAGCAGAGTTCCGTTGAAAATAGTGCATTTTGTAATTGGTAATTTATAATATAGAAATATTTTGTCACTAGGAACGGCTAAAATCAGATTTTTGCTTTGCGCCTTTTGTTTCAAAGCTTCTAAATGATTAGATAGATTTCTTGCATTTAAAAGTTTGTCTGATAACAGATTTAAATGACATCGCTCCAAAATTTCAGTTATCGTATCTTGATGGTAATTGTATAATATATACACTAGTGATTGTTGATTTAAGGCATAAATTTGATCAAGTATATCGGAGTATGACGTGGCTTGTAAATCATTCAATGCTGCGAAACTTTGATGGATATTTTCTGAGAGCCGTTTCACATCGTGGGTGAAGTTGTTGAGATTTTGGGTAGTTTTCACCAAGTCCTTATATTGTGTACCAACGGAATCTATAATTTCATTTGCATGGTCTTGTAACTGTTTTTTGTTTTCGTAGACCCCTGATACTTCTTGTTGCGAAGCTAAATTGCAACACCAGCTAAAGAATTCTTCTAGAAATATAAGTCCCCTTTTTCCTCTAACTTTTGTTGAATTGGTCAATGACGTATCAGAAATTTGATTGTTGATTTGTTCATTAATCAGATTTTGAAGAGTTTTCACATTTTTTTCTAAGTCACAATAGATTTGAGTATGATTGGTTGTATTATTGCAATTTAAGAATGTTTTATAAGATACCAATGGTGTGGGAGTGTTCATTAGTGAAGTGGTGAATAAAAGTGGAATTGTTCCTTCGTATGGAATTAATCCGGTTTTGCGCTCCAAATGAAATCCCTTGAAAAATTGATAGTTATTATCTTCACAGTTGTCTCCTGATAGTAGGTTCAGCACGATTAATGTCAACAGTAGTAAAAGTTTTTCCATCTTCTTATTCTTTCTATGAGTCGATAACTCCTTGGCATCAATCCTATTCATCCGGTGGGTGTTTTCCTGGGCGCGGCGACGTTGTCCACCAAGAGATGATCTTCCGGGACGGTGATCTCGAAGATGGGAGCCCCCTGGTGTGGTCATACGGCTGCAACCCTGGTCCGTGGATGCGGTGTTGGTAGGCCGCCTCCGCTCCTGGGTGGTCCTCCGGGCCGTCTGGTGATGTCCTCTTTGGTCCCCGAAGTCCGTGTTGTGCAGTGGGATGCCGTCGAATTTTGGGAGGGAGCAGGAAGATTTGTCTCCAAAGATACGATGAGAGTTGATCTCCGTGTTTCAGTTTCTTCGTTGAAGTACTTGATGTTTGCAGTCTTCGTTGTTCAGGGTGGTGGATGTTTGAGTCTTGGAGATAGGTGGTTCGGACGCTGGGGGTGGCTTACTACCTCGTCCCGCAGGTTGATCCTCTCCAAATCCTAACTTCTTCCAGACTAAAGTTCTCTTCTCTTCCTTTTCGGCCGCTCGGCTCTCGCTTCCCCTTCCCTAAAATTTTGTCATCCCCCACGAGACATCACATTAGCCAATCAGTTGATTTTCTGACCACGCCCCTTATTTTGATTTGCCGATGATGTCGTCACCGTTAGTTGCCCCCACGGGTGACCATCATGGCGGCGTGGTGCAGCGTTGACAAGCTTCTGATTTCGTTCTCGTGGGAATGAAGGTATTGAACTTATATCGTGGCGCATTTTATCACGTGCCACTCCTGTTACAGTTCGCGGTAATCCGCCATTTTGGTTCCCAGCAACACTATACCTAATTTTTATAAAATGTGATTTGCTTTGTCGTTGTCTGGGTCTATGCACTAACTAACTAGAATTATAAATTACATTTTGAACAAATACTTTACATGGCCCTACTCGGGGAAATTGTTCGTTCCACCCGAACAATAAGTTTCATCAAAGACAATTTCAGGTTGGGTTGAACATAGTGAGTGCTCCTTAACAGCGGGAGTGGAGCTTTACTCCATCTAGTCTGGGCCCCGCTAAGCTGACGCGGTGCATTTTCCACCAGTGTCGTATGCTGCTGACGGCTGTTTGTTTACGTTGCTCCTCTCGTGTGCGTGTGTGTGTCAAGGTCGTGGCCGTCTGGTGTTTCTAGTGGATCGTTATTGTTGCTCATTCTTGTAATCTTTATCTGGAAGTTTCATACTGATCTTGATCGATTGAATATGTACGCAATAAATGATTACTAATATGATAATTGTTAATATTAGTGTCCAGCCAAACATTATGTAAAATAACAATTTCGTATTTCCAAAAATTTCGAATTCAACAGTTCGCGGTAATCCGCCATTTTGGTTCCCAGCAACACTATACCTAATTTTTATGAAATGTGATTTGCTTTGTCGTTGTCTGGGTCTATGCACTAACTAACTAGAATTATAAATTACATTTTGAACAAATACTTTACAGTGTCTCAGGTTAAGATGATTCTAACCAGTCGGTCGGTCTGAAGATGGTGACATAGAGTACCGAAATATATTACCTGAATGTAAATTTTATTAAATAAAGTGTTGTATGACGTTAATTGTGTCTTTGATTCAGTGCAAATTCATTCTTCAAGTTACTTGGCGAGGGTTATAGAATCTAATCTTCAGGTTAAAAATATGTTACGAGAACTGACTAGAACAGTCTTTCATTGCATGAGGTAGGACAAGCATTTTACTCAACACTATAACTGATTCTGTTGTGTAGATTTATTTTGTATTTGACAAACTAACAACGATCCAGTTCCTTACTTTTTATGTATCGTACCTGGTTTTTACAATGCCAATTATAATTTATTTAATTGTTTAAGGGCAATAAAGTTATTCTGATTCAATTCTTATTCTTCAACATGTTGGTTGATGACATTTAAAGTTGTACTGGAATGGGTGTCCACAAATAAACTTTACAGTTAAAAATGTTGCAAACGGAAGTAAAATTTAAATTTTTTTGTTGTTTATTCAATGAATTTTTTTAGTAAATGCTTCCAATTTTTTTAAAACATTTGTATATTTTTATATTTTTCTCTATACAGTAGAAGCTCTCTTAACTGACGTCTACAGGACTAGACTATGGTCGGATAACAAAAAAGGTTGCTAAACAGGATAATACCAGAAATATGTGTTAAAATAACTTAACCCTCGAGCGGGCGTATGCTGAGTTCTTTTCCGCACTTGTAGCTTTTTGGATTTTGGCGTAGTGTCCGTCCAACCTACTACTTCACGTGCCTCATTCATGGAATCCCCTTAAGCTATTTTATATACCCCCCACCCTTCTCTTAGTTCATTGTTATTTGCCATTCAGTGATGCGGTATCAGTTTGTGTGTGGGCCCTATCTCGAGAGTGTTCAGTGTTTAGTTTATTTCCTCGCGAGCCTTTCTTTGTTATTGTGTACATATCATCGCTTAAGAAACAACACACAGCTTAAGTAAAAAGATGCAAATTTGTCAGGAGAGCCAAAAACCTCACGAGGGATATTTATAGGCGGTGTTGTATTACATGAAGAGTATGATATACCGCCTATCTCCAAAAAACACTTTAAGCTATTAATTTTACTCTTAAAATGTTTGTTTTGTAACTAAGACAATAACAAACACTGTCTTTGATCTTTTAAAAATCAATGGAAATCAATCAAAACGGTAAATAAGTTTCACCTTACGCAGAATGATATCCGTCTCTTGTTGACTACCATACTAGAACTGGTGGACATTGGCGTGGTTTTTTAGTCAGTGAGATATGGGTTGTTAGAAAAATACGATAGCAGTCAATTCCATGGGATTTTCACTAAACTTCACGTGGCTAGTGATTGTTATATGTAGTCTTTAATTATTTGTTTGATCTCATTTTTTATAAGATGAATAGAATATGCAGTTAGTTATGTACATGCACTGTTTTGTTTTATGTTAAGAAATGTGCTTTGACTGTTTAAATGTTGTAATGTATTTGACTGTGTCCATTGCTGTACAGCCGAATGACAATAAAATATTGATTTATTTATTTACGTCTCAAGGACATGTAAAATGCATATGTTTCCATATAGATACAAAAATCTCAATATTGCCAAACATGGAGGTGTTATTTCTTAAGCGACAATTGTATAAACATGTTTCAATGTATGATTTCATTTATAGTTATCTTTAAATGTGTCATTTGCATTGGTGCATGATTGTATTATTGCGGAGCAAAACTCTACATGCGCCCCCTCCTGTAACACAGTGATACCTATTTTATGCTAGAAAATTACTTATTATGCTTAATTGAAATATTAATTTCATATTGTTTGATGTGTTTCTGGATTAATTATAGACTTTATAAAAGGTTAATTACCTGTGTAGTCCGCCGTTTGATCCAACTTATCCTCACTTTGGATGACTCGTTTTGGCAGGTTAAACTGCCATCTTCAGATCACAAGAACTTAAAAATCTTGCTTGACACAAGCACGGACAGGACGGGTGGAAGGTGCACCGCGGTCGGTCAGGGCCCGATAGTCTTGACCCCCGACCGACGCGGTGCACCTTCCACCCGTCCTGACCGTGCTCGTGTCAAACAGTAGGCCTACTCCGCTCCGCTATGTCTGTGACCTCGTTTAAGTGTGTTTTGATGTACAATTCTTTTAAAATTTCGACACTCCTACTATAGGCAACATTTTTAAGTTCTTGTGATCTGAAGATGGTAGTTTAACATGCCGACACGTGTCATCCAAAGTGAGGACAAGTTAGATCAAACGGAGGACTACACAGGTAATTTAACTTTTTATGAAATATTAATCCTATTAAATTAAACACTATGGTATCAACAATCAAATGTGATTCCTGATGAAGTTCGTCAATATTTAAATATAATATTTCATTATAAAAACGCGTAAATTAGGTTACATTTTGCAATTTATTACTGCAGAGTAAGACTCTGCATGCGCCCTCAGCCACATTGAGGGTTTAAGAAGTGAACAATATTAAAAATTGTTTCAACACAATCAAATGTTCTTAACACAATCAATTAGTTGATAAAGTAAACCCACAGTTATGGTGTCAAAAAATATTAAATAAAAAATTTATCAAACACAGCACGGTAAACAATGCCTGCACGAAATGTTGAAAGCTAAATTTGACATGCGATTGACTAAATTTGACACAGAAATGTATGGTCGACTTGTGGAAACGTGAGAGTTATTTTTATATCACCGAAACATCAGCTTGTGCTGCGTGCTGCAGTTTTTATATTCCTGGAAACGGTCGGTTAATCCGACAGGCGGTTGATATGAAGTCGGTTGAGAGAACTTCCACTATATTTCATCACAAAAATTCATTTTTATAGTGTTATCAACAAGAGGCAATGTGTTTTCATGGTTTATTAAGATATTTAACCTGAGCGTCAAAGCCTAGTACAAGACAGAAATATCCTATCTTAATGAGTTCTACTGCCAATGAAATCATTATTGCTTAGAGGTTTCTATTGAGACATAATATCTACCAACAAAATGATAACTGAGATTACTAACAAGTCTAATATTGGGATTCTCACAAAGCTTGAGTTTGGCACAATACGAGTTGATGCCATGAATTCCTGTTTTTATTTTTTGGGTCCAAAAAAATAAAAACATTTGATTTTGGTAGGTCCAAATGGTGTTGGAAGGGTGGTGATCTGTAGGATTGGTGACAAGCAAGTCCATGAAGATCGGTTATCAGTTATTAAAACTTATTTGTAACATGATGTTTTGATGAGCTATGCATAATAATTTACAGAAAGTAATGTTTTTGGCAAATTTGAAGGGCTCTATGTTTTCAGTAGGGGAAAGTGGGGTATAACCGGGTGGCTAAGCTTTAGTGACATGTAGATGCCATGTTTTTATGCAGAAAATTTTAAATAATGTCTCAATTTATCTTGTGTTTATTTGTTTTTGAGTTGCTTCTTTTAAAAACTTGATAAGTCTTATAGTTTTTTTTTCTGTGATTTTTTTTGTAAAAAAAGTGCAAGTACCCGGATTCACCCCACTAGTGGGGTGATACCGGGTACACATGTTAAATATATGGGAAATAGAAAAAAAACAAAATTTTTGATAGGCCTAAAACTTTATTACTAAGTACACACAATTAAGTCAAAAGTATCAAAGATAACATATTCAGTTAATTTATGAGCGAAAAACCAAATTTTAAATATTTAGATCATATAACATGTATAAATACCATCCGGTTTTACCCCGCGCGTCGTACCCGGTTTCACCCCACTGGTAGTAACTAACAAAAACTTAACATATTCAGAGTGCTCAAAAGTAATTTGAGATATTGCTTATATCAGTGTAAAGATAAAGACATAGACTACACAATAGTGTAGTCACCTTCACTGAAACTCATGTTGTTTTTCCGTAGTAGGCGATCAAACTGTCCTTAACATTGGGAAACGAAATATCAAAAACAAAGAAACGCTCTTAACAACCAGAGTTCTGCTCAGAGACTAATGGGTGCAATGTCCGCCACTTTCTCTCTCCAACTACATGTAAATTTCGGCATTTATCGCCAGGTACCAGCTCTTTCTTGGTCAAAACCCGACCACCCGGTTTGTACCCAACCACCCGGTTATACCCACCTCTCCCCTAAACCTTTTTAAATATTTTGACATGAAATACTTTCTGAAATAAATTGTAAAAGATGCTGTGTTTTCAATATTTTAATCATTTATTTGATTGTTGAAGGTTATGTTGGTCCGAACGTGGAGGTCGGCCATGGATGCATTATCGGTGCTGGATGCCGTATCACAGTGGCTGAGAAGCTGCCAGACTTCACAGTGATGGCGGGCCGGGAGTTTGTTCGAAGAGTCGCCTTGGACCAGCCACCAGTGAGATACTTTTATGTTTATAATTTTTATGGTCATTTTAAATTAGCTTACTCGGCATGCTTTGCAATGCCAACCTGAGGAAATTTTTTGACCTTCAGGTGAGCTTGTTCGCTACGCTTACTCGCCATCAGGTTTAGCTTGTTCGCCGTGCTCACTGGGGGGCCACCGACTAGTCAATTTTCCAACTGGTCAACGTTGCATCTGGTAAACGATTTTTAATAAACGGAATAATATTAAAGTTTCGACTGGTCAATGCTTGAACTGGTCAACGCCCCTACTCTAATGTCTGCTACCCCTCTCGCCCCACGCTGCGTGACAATAAAGCGCATACAGTGCGACCATCAGAGGACCCTGGCAGAGACCTCCGCAAGTTACTACAGCCTTTTACTGGACAGAACGTTGTTAAGCGACCTCTTGATTTCCCGTTTGGGCAACCAGGCTGAAGGTCAGAGTTTGTTATGAATCATCTGCTACTCTATTGGTTAAAATTTATAAATGTAACTTGATTTGACAGCTTTATATTTTACTTTGTAATAACTGAAATCCATTTATGTGCATAAAGCCATTACTGATTACTCAACTCCCAAATATTAGTATGCTTAATCAATAGTCTAGTCGAATCTAAATCTGAAAAAGATACGTGTAATATTTATAACCATCCAGTTATTTATCCAGTTGTATTTACCACCGTAAAATAGCACAGCCTTGCAATGTTATTAATAATATCTTATATAATAATAGGGTTCATTTAAGGGTCTAGAAAGAGAACTACTGAACGGATTGTTGCCGTTTTGTTGTCAATGGATTTCTTACGGTCCCTATATGATAGAAAAATATGTTATCCCTCAGAAAATTCCTTATAATGCTGCAAAATTAAAATTAAACCTTATTTAGACCAATCTTAGGTGTTATTTGTTGATTTGTTTACTGCTCCTGGTGATCCATATCCTACGCTGAATTTTGACTCCACCGCTGATTTGTTTTTGTAAACAAAACAGACAACTTCAATTCTATGATAATTGACAGGTAAAAATGAAATCAAGGACACTTAATGTTACAGTAGTTTTTAAAGAAGTAAAATAAATATATCACCAGCTGATGCTTTAATGAAATTTTGATTGCTAAAAAGATAGTTTATTTAATATAGATGATTAAGTTTATGTATTTTAACTTACAGACTATTCATTAATATTTATTTACACAAATGTTTTTATAACTGTCAAATAATTGGGTTCATATTTGGAAAAATAAACATTATCTTTTGATGGTTGTAAAATACTCCCCACCGTATTTTAATCCATTTATTTTCGTTATAACTAAGTCACTTAACGTCCTTATAATCGTCACTTCTATTCTTTTAAGGTCTTGTAGGCTTATGCTTCTACATGTTCAACAATTGGTTTATTTTTCTCACTGATATAAACAATGGAGTACAAAAATACTAACTATGAACTAGAAGCATGAATTATGAAGAAATAAAACATTAAAAGAAATACCATGAATAAGAAAAGGAGGTGAAAATAAAGGGCAAACAAAAGAGAGATAAAAAACATATTGAGTAGTGTTTAAAAGACGTTAAAAATTGACTAGGGTATACGATTGATTTAGGGGACAATGCACTTCCAGTGCACTTAGTACACCCAGGAATGTACTTCTTTTTACCTTCCCGTGATAAAGTCGTCAGAACTTGAAAGCATGGTTAAATTAGATGTCATAAGTCCTGTGGAAGATCCCACGGTGCCATGCCAAAAGATCCAAGTCCCGATAGATCCGAATTCCAAAGTGACTCTAATTAGTCCGGTCGCTATGTCGGGGGAGAGTGCCGTTAGATCCGCGCCCTTCGTGAGGGTGATTACACCCCTCCCGCCTTCTCTAAAAGCGCTCAGCAGCAGAGTAGTCGTGTAAAATAAAACTTACTTTTACACTGGTAGGCCTAAACCTTAAAAATAGTTGCAGATACAGTAATTTAACATGAAATTGTTTAATTTTTTCACACTTTGAAACATAAGGGATGAGGAAAATTTATAAGAAATATGATAAGCCCATTGTCAGCATCACCCAAGATTGCGTACCCTTTTGTGAAAATGGTTTCTCAATGAGGCGGGCCTGTCGCTCCCACAAACATACACAACAAGGGGTAAAAGACCCAAGGACTCCATGAACCCCCACGGAAAACCGCAATCTGCCTTTTAGGTGTAATCATTATTGTTTGTGTCAATAATTAAATATCAACCGATTTATATCAAACTTGGTATCAAAATAATTAAAATTTTAAGAACAAATTAGTTATGTTAACGATTGTATTGAAAACTATGCAACAACACTGGGTTTCTAACACTTGTTGCCATCGAGTGCAGTCAAGCTATACAGTAGTAATAAGAAGGGTCCCCCTTCCAGCAGTGCGGATCTGACGGGAATCGTTAATCCCCTCATTAGGACCACATATTTGTTGTGGATCTATCGGCACAGTTTTCTGTCAATTTCATGTCCGGATCTATCGGGACACAGATCTATCTGGAAGACACGAATCCCACGGACTTGTGCTCAGCGTAGGTGGTGGTACCAAAATCTAATGGGGACTTTAGACGCTGCTTGGATCTAACAAATTTAACAACAAGAACGTAAAGAGGCAAAAACTGTTATCGCCATAGGTTGAAGAAACACTTGGTCAGAATGATAATTCTCGGGTGTTAAGCAAATTATATAGAAATTCCAGATTCTGGCAAACTAAATTGGACTCTGAGTCAGCAAAATGTTACCAATAATTTACAAGATGACTGGAATTAAATAAACAGAAATAAGGTTGAAAAACATTTTATTATTAGCTTTTTTTAACTATTCCCTATATGCCTACTATATATTGTAAAACCACATGATAGTAAGTAGCCTATTATAAACTATATATAAACTCGTAATATAATATTTTTATATATTTTTCACATTGCTAAGTAAATGGAAAGATTTAAGTTTTAATATTAATTCGTCTGGGTTTCATTAATTTTCATGGTCATTTTCTTGTGACCATTCAAACTTAAAAAAACATCACATTCTTGAATAATCATCATTAAAGTTACCCGTCATTTTCGACGGACTGTTAGCTAGATTTGCTTATAAACTACAGCAATAACTTATTTGTCTTGTTTCAATCACTAGGGCATTTCCAAAGCTGTACTTTGAGTCTGTACAAAATCAAAATGAAGAAACCCTTTAACAATATCAGTGCCAATGATGACAAAAAAGGCAGTAAATTGTTCATAAGCTACCTTTTACAAGGATAAAAAAGTGTATTCCTTAAGGACAGCAATTAATTTACTTTGTTGTCCACAATCCCTTGGATAAGACATAATTTATTTAGATGAGGGGGGCATATGTTTACATCTTACCATTTTCTGCACACACTAATATTTTCTTTAAATTTTACTAGGTGGTGTACGTCATTTTGAGGAGCTAAAAACTGTCAGAAGGCCCGTTTTCCTACCACTTCTCCTCCCAAACAAAACCAAACCCCCTGAGTAATGTTACTGGCTTAGTCGCAACAATGTAATCAAACGAAAATAACGAGAATCACAAACCATAACAAAAGATTGCAGCTAATCGCATACAAAAGGGAATAAAAACCTTTCCTCTATCTCTGCATTTCCATATGTTTTCAAAAATTCATAATACATTCATATACAGATAATTATTATCTGTAACAAAAACTTAACTTTTCACTTCAACAATATACTACTGGTCTAGCCAGTCACAGAGTAAACAGGTCGGACCTACTCATTATTCACCCTATTAATAAATTAGGTTAAATCACAACAAAATAACTTACCTTATGCAATTAACTACAACACATAATCTTAGTATTTTGGTGACATCATAGCGATTATTCAATTCAAAACACAGATTTGTAACAAAATTATATGCGTATATAAACAAAGGCAGATTACAATTTGTTTTAGTTAAAATTTAATAAATTAGTTTAATTTTGGTTTGCCTTTTAGTAAAATTTGTGAACTAGGGCTATTTAAGTAGACTATGAACACTGCAAGACTGAATTTTTTGTGTAATATTTATCACGCCGTGGTGTTCAACACCGGCGCTTTCGGCGCAAAAAAGACAACGATACATCTTCGTACAATTTGTTTAATACTTATGTACAAGGGATTAGCATACACATTTCTTATGTACATATAAAAATATACGTCCCGGAATCTTTTCCACTTTTACTTATCTTTCGCTTTTCATTTCCTGTAATAGTAAAACCATTGCTTTTATTTGTTAATATTTATATAAACACTAAAATGATTAATTAAAGTTCACTAAGCATTATTAATACAGTTATATTAATAGTCTATATTTCAGTAGTCTATATTTCACTGACTCCCTAAAGTACCCCTTGATATCAATGTTAAGATTGTTGGGTAATATTTTTCTTAAACCAATTAGTACAGTATTAAGAGGGCGTTGGAGTGCCGCCATGTTGGATTTATTTCCCATAAGAGCAATGCTAAACTTGTCCTCGGCATTTGTCATATAATTTGTTTATTTTTTGTCCGATTGGTTCAGAATAAATAGCGTTTGAATCACAATAAAATTTCACGTTTATTTTGCGAGATCGATTCTTTGTAAATAATTTATAAGATTCTGTAGACAATGTTTTAAAAGTAGTAAAAAACTTGCTTTGTTATTTCAAGTTAGTAAAAAACACAAATTTTTATACAAAATTCCACTCGCAAACAAAATCCGCATTGATGAACCCTTTATTTAGAGCTATAAACCATTATTTTCTGATTATAAATAAAAGAGTTATTTGACATCCCGTTTAACATTGCTCTTATGGGGGAAAGGCGAAATTTGGATTGACTCCAACGCCCTCTTAAATGGTCAAATGTTTAGTCTAGTAAAATTAGCTCAAAAAAATTGCTGAACCCGGAATTAATTGCAAACTAATATATTTTGTCCGATTCTTATGTAAAATTACCTGAGAAAAACTATGATGAAAAGTCTACCACTCTCCGACGCTGCGCTCACCTGCTATGGCCAATTTTTCAAATGGCGGCTGTAGTTTTAAAAATTTTTACTTAATATATTTTGAACCGATAAAGATAGCTGAATTTTGTAAATAAGTTAAATTTAGGAAATTAATTTTTGCACATTTTGATATATAATATGTATTGCTTGTTATGTTTAATAGGGCCAATATTGCTCTTGAAAGCTACTTTCAATTGTGGGTTTCTAAGTGAATTTCTTTTGTTGGGAAAACCATATTATGGTGGTGTCACAGATTAGATATAAGCATTTAACTGTGTTAAATTTTTACTAAAGGGCCCCCAAATACCAAAAACACTATTCATAAAAATTTTCATATCTGCATATATATATTTATTAAGATACATATATAAATATGTACTTAAATTCTGTGAAGACAGTAAACCTGTTAACGAAACGTCCAATTTAAATCAAACTTGACATGAAAGCGTGGGACTAGGTCTATGTCCATTATTTATGTTGATTGGGATTATCGGGCTATGGGAAAAGGGTGATATACAGGTTTCAAGTTAGTAAATTGTTAATAACTTAAACCCCGATTTTGGGCCGATTTTACACAAATTTGAACCTGTAAATCACCCTTTTCCAATAGTCTGATAATCCCAATCGCCATCACTAATAGAATTACACCTAGTCCCACTTCTTCATG
Organism: Neoaliturus tenellus; assembly: GCA_030545055.2. Lineage (NCBI taxonomy): Eukaryota > Metazoa > Arthropoda > Insecta > Hemiptera > Cicadellidae > Neoaliturus > Neoaliturus tenellus. The sequence continues at coordinate 94,401,213 of CM061535.1, forward strand.
TCAAGTTTGATAAAAATCGGAGGTTGCGTTAACAGGTTTACCGGATTCACAGAATTTAAGGACATATTTATATATGTATCCTAATAAGTATACATATGCAGATATGAAAATTTTAATGAATGGTGTTTTTGGTATCTGGGGACCCTGTAGTAAAAAGTTAACACTGTTTAAGGCTTATATCTAACCTGTGGTACATCCGTAATATGGTTTTTCCAACTAAAGAAATTCACTTAAGAGCCCACAATCGAAAGTAGCTTTAAAGAGCAATATCACCCTTATTAAATATAACAACCATACATATTATATATCAAAATGTACAAAAATTTAAATTTCTAAAGTTTATGAACATACAAAATTTAGCTGTCTTCAACGGTTCAAAAGATATTCAGAAAAACTTATAAAACTACAGCTGCCATTTTGAAAAATTGGTCATAGTAGGCGAGCGCAGCGTCGGAGAGTGGTAGACTTTTCACCATCTTTTTTTCTCAGGTAATTTTACATTAGAATCGGTCAAAATATATTAGTTTATAATTAGTTCCGGGTTGAACCATAATTTGACTTGACTATTTAGTGAGGGCTATTAATCAAAATATTTTTTTGGCAAAATTATGGACTTAAATTCCTGTTTGTGACACCTATAATCAATATCCTAGGTATATACTGCTGAAATTATGAAAAAAATCTTTTTTTGTTATTTCCTTACCAAAATAGCAACCCGTAAGACAAATGTTAAAAATTATGATTTTTAAACCTAAATTTAGACCAATTTCAATTTTTTCTGGTATTAAGGCTGTTTCTAAACTTACTTTTGGGCCAAAACACTCTTAAATGCAAAGTTTAAGCAAAATATACCCGCTATAGATTTGAGATCGTTGAACACACATCCCTTCAGAAAGTGCTCATATTATAGTACTGTATAGGATAAATAAGAATAACATAAGTGAGCATAAAAAGAGTTTATATTAATAGATGAACGATCTATTAATATAAACTCAACAACAAATTTGAGACAACCCTTTTGAGATGTACCGCCGCCGCTGCCACTTGTCGACGGCAATTCTCAAATTCCCTAAGAGACTTATTGTGATCTGGTTATTGGGAGTCCCAGCCCTCCCACAATGTCCTTTTGCTATTTCTCACGACCAGGTGTTTGATGAGCTGACAAATTTTTTACACCCCTTTTGAGACGTGCGTCCGCCGATGCCGCCACTTGCCTACGACATTTCAAGAATTTCCTATTTTGAGAGGCATGTTTTGAACTGATTATTAGGATTCCCATCATTCCCAAGAGTCCATCAACGTCCTTGAACCATTTCTCACGACCAGGTGTTTGATGAGCTGACAAATTTATGACACCTATTTGAGACGTATCCTTGTCACCAAATCTGGGATTTCCAAACAAAGCGCATTGGTCAAAGTATGTGAAGAAACAGTAACAATCGGATCGTGCATTTAAGTACAAGAAAAGGTCAAAGGTATTCATTAGCCCCCATATCATCAAACTGAATGGGTTTATTCGCTATGTCTTGTGGTGTAACAATTAATTAAGCGAGTGATCAAATCGTTATTAAGTGTTAGGTAATGCCTAACTAAATGTGTTGGCCTAAAGTCCGTTTTCTTAATAAGTCGGATCCCAGGTCTATGGAAAAAGCACAACTAATCAAAAAGTTAAAACAAACAGTGCTGCATTTATGTACTATTTTTCTACCTCTGAACAGTACAGTTTAAAAATTTTTTACTAATTATTTAAGGGTTCTATTTTGCGTTTTAAATGTTGGATCTCAGGTCTACACCAAAAACACAACTTCAATTAAATAATAAATAAATTATATCACATTGTTGTACTTTCTTTGTACCTTTTTACAAAAATAATATTGTGTACAACTCCCATGTACAAAAGTCGGATAACAAGATTATTGAGTTAATTTTGTATAGAGTTAAGTTTTACTCAATGTAATGTATGTACAAAATATTGTGTAAATAAAGCACTTTTTCTTCTTCTTCTTCTTCTTCTTCTTCTAAAAGTCGGATAACAAGTCTAAACGAAAAGTACAACTCAATTCAAATGTCTTTCTATGAAACACAACTTTATGCTTTTTTTTCTTTTGCTCACCCCGTTCATTGACTAGTATGGTTTAACTTATAAGTGCTTACTAAACCCATTTGGCGGCAAACCTACATATTCAACCCCATGGTGTTTATGGGGAAATAATTAAATACCTAAATTCCGCTGAGAAATGTAAATTTGCTGAGTACACAGGCTGGCTGCAATGGGTGTATTAAAAAATAAAGAAATTCTTTAATACTACTGTATAGTTGGAAATTGTTTTACTGTAAAATGGATATATATTGAATTTGTCATTTTATTGTGCAATATTATTTACCACTAATTGTTGTTCAGCGTTTCAAGCAACAAAGAATAAAATAAATTGTTAAGAATAAAGCGTTATTGTAAACCATTCTATAAATATTATCAATTTTATTAATTTTTAACGGATATCTAAGGCAGATGTCTGTTCTATAGTGTTTATATTTCAAGCCATCTAAATCGGAAAGTTCATGTTGAAGTAGTATGATGCACACAAACCTGCTGCCAGTTGAAAGTTAGAGCTATTTTTCTAAGGCAAATCAAATTATTCAGAATATAAAAATTTAATTTAAATTCAAATCTATTTAGTAAGCCTTTAATGCAGATTAAAGTTTCAATGTTTCAATGTAAGTTTCAATGTTTTTATAATATTTTAACTAACAATATAAATCACTTGCTTACAGTTAAGGTTTTGAAAATAAAAAAGGGTAAAAATGTCAAGCATACATGGTATTCAGATCAATTAGCTCGCATGAAAAGTAAACTATTAGATTTAAGTTATTTGGTTAAGAACTTTAATTCTGTGTGTCTTCAAAACCAATTGTGTGACCTTAAAAAACAATATAAACAAGCTGTAAAAGAGGCCAAGCTTTCTTATAATGTGAAGTATATTGAAGATAGTATTAACAAGGTACAAGCAGCCTGGAATGTTATTAAGCATAATCAGGTTTCTGTTAACAATTTTAATGGTTCACTTTCTCCTGACATGTATAATAATTACTTTGTTGAATCCATCTTGGAAATAAAAAAATCCCTGGGTAACTGTAACATAAGTTGCATGGATCTACTGGAAAAAGCTAGGCCTGCCGTAACTAATAGTTTTTTATTAAGAACTGTAACATCTAAGGAGGTTTTAACTGCAGCCCGGAGATTAAATAATTCTGACAGCTTTGATATTCATCACCTATCAAATAACATTTTAAAGAAAATCATTCCTACTTTTATTGATCCCCTCACAAGTTGCATAAACCACTGTTTTTATAGTGGTATTTTTCCAACACCTCTTAAAGTATCACGAGTCTGTCCCATTTATAAAAAAGGACCAAGAAATGACCCCAGTAGTTACCGTCCGATTTCAGTAATTCCCGTTCTTTCAAAATTAATTGAAGTGTTAGTTTATGACCAGCTATCACAATTTATTGACAAAAATAATATTTTAAATATTTCTCAATATGGATTTAGGAGAGGGAAATCGACCACAGATGCCATGGACCATTTAATCCGTCAAATAATTGCAACCTTTGAGAATAAGGCCTTTGCTCAGGCCACATTTTGTGACCTGAGCAAGGCTTTTGATTGTGTGAACCATGATGACATTCTTTTAAAATTAGAGTTTTATGGTTTTCGAGGATCTTCTTTGAATTTTTTAAAATCTTATCTTACTGGCCGGAGTCAGAGGGTATGTATTGAAGGCAAATGGTCTCAAGAAATCAAAGTGACTTCTGGTGTGCCTCAGGGATCTGTGCTTGGTCCTCTCCTGTTTTTAATATGTATTAATGACCTCCCTAATTCAATTGATGCAATTAGTATTTTATATGCAGATGATACAACCTTTTTTAATGTGAATGACAGCATAAAATCTCTTAAATGTTTGACAGAAAACACAATGAAGGAGGCTTCCCTTTGGTTTAATACTAATGGCTTCCTTCTTAATGAATCAAAAACACAAAACATGATATTTAGCTTGAATATGGACAGGAAAGAGTTGGAAAATGAAAAAGATTACGTAAATTCAGTAAAGTTTTTGGGAATATACATTGACCATCAACTATCTTGGGTATCTCACATTGACTATTTATCGGTCAAACTTTCTAGAGCTATTTACCTTTTGTGACAACTTACCTCCTGTCTACCAGAAAACTATGTTCGCACTGCATATTTTGCCTACTTTCAGACTTTGTTGAGATATGGTCTGATTCTGTGGGGTAATTGTATTAAAATAAATAGTATTTTAGTTTTGCAAAAAAAGGCTGTCAGAATAATCTCAAAGGCTGGTTTTAGGGATCACTGCAGACCTCTATTTATGAACCTTGAGATTCAAACAATAATTAATCTTTATATATTTGACTCAACTTTGTATGTACTGAGAAACCCACATCTCTTGAATTATACTCATAGTGTCCATAGTTATAATACTCGTAACAAAGATAAGGCTACTATTAACTTTCATAGGCTTACTAAATCTGTAAATAGTCATGTTGTTATTTCTTTAAAGATCTATAATAAACTTGAACAAATTATTCGAAAGTATGATGTTAAAAGTTTTAAACAGAAATTTTACAACTGGTTATTAAAATCACCATTTTATTCCCTTGACGAGTTTTTTACCTCAGATGTAAGTTTTTAACATAGGTCAAATAATGTATCTAACTTGTTGTAAAATGTATAGTAATTGTTGATTTTCCATATACATATTTTATTTTTTGTTAAGTTTGTACTGTTTTAAACCTTTAAAAACTGTTGTGTTTTAATAGGCTTTTATTATTGTTGTTAACTAGTTTTAAATGGGACTCAGTGCATAGTAATATCTCAATCTCAACCAAACTTTTTATTTACTATTTATTAATATTAATCACCCTACTTAAGTTTGAATTATGTCTATTGTATTGTACTAATGCTTTGTACCTTTGTGACTTGGTTTATTTCGCTGCATGTATGACTTTGTCAATGATATTTATGTATCCTTACGACAAATAAACTTATTATTATTATTATTATTATTATTATTATTATTACACTGATGTATATTTTATCAGTGCTAAAATTGTTTTAGGCCCAGATAATTGAGTAAAAGCAAAATATAAGTGAAATTTCATAAAATTTTAAAATTAAATGACAACGGATTTCATATGGAAAATGTAACCAACCAACACTGTTTAAAAGATATATAACTTATATCAATTTTTTCACCAATTAACGTAGATTACAATGACATGTACAAAATGTATTATATCCAACTAATGTAAATCGGAAAATTCGTGTTAAGCTGGGATAGTATGCATAAGCCTGATGCCGAGCAAATTATATCGCTACTTTGATAAGGCGAAATAAATTATATAAAAGGTAAAAAGGTAAACAACTTATATAGTTTTAATCAGAATTTAATTAAGATTACGATGATAAGTGTTTTTTTTTTTTTTTTTTTTTTTTTTGCGGATTTACTCTGGTTTACGCCGAGGAAATCGAGTTAAAGCAAAAAGATACCGGTTTGCTCCATAAGAGTCAATGTTAAAAATCTCAGCTGTAGCCCAGAGGTGACGTAACAGTTCACGGCAGGGATACTGGAAATATTTGTATGCACACACCATCTTTTCCACCATGGTTATGTTTACCATGTGTAATATCATAAAAAGTATACTTCGGTAAATATTTGGCAACAATGCATCAACTCTAATTCGATTATTTTTGTGAACCTTACTATCCTATACGAGGAGTGTCTGTGGTATTTACTGCTTGTGTGGTATTTATAGTATTTACCGCGATCTCGAAATATGGCAGGTAGATTTTCCTTATAATTTGTATTTTGGATAGTTTTTGCCAAAATATAAGTTTATAAACAGCCCCAACCCCAAGAAAAATCAAAACTAGTGTAAACTTAGGTTTTAAAATTGCAGGCCTCCAAGATGTCCTACTTTTCCTACTTTTCCTACTTTTTAGTAGGAAAGTAGGAAAAGTCCTACTTTTTTTACCCAAGTCCTACTTTCCTACTTTTTACTGACTGTAAGTCAACCGCGCGATAATTTGTTACGCTTATTATCAATGTTTACAAATTTATACTTCCTTCCAAAAAATGTTTTTCCCAAAAATTATGGGTAACACAATTATAAAATTAATCTTTTGCTGGTTTTGAATTTCTTTTGTTATCATTAGTGAATTTTCCTTGTAGGTTGGAAGCCTACTACCGCAGAACTGAAGGTTTTTAGACCCATGACCATGATATTTTAAAATTATTATGTAATACCGATGTGATTTTTCTCATTTAGATTTTTTGGGAGTGAAAGTAACAATTTTAAAATTTTGGCATCGCTTAACAGTAGTGATGCAAAACAAAATACTGGTATGTATCAGTGCTTTGTTAAATAGCAATTTGATTCCTCAATAAAGAAAACTATGGGGATCTATGCTCCTTCCTGATGTAACCCCGGTTGTTGCAGCATTTATTCAGGGTCAGAAAAATATTTAAAGTTCATCCAAACCTTATATATTTGATATTTTATGATCATAACAAGATGCTATCAACAAGATGTTTGTTTTTAGGTTAAATAAGGTAGTTTTCAATCTACTTTTTTTGCAAAGAACTTTTAGTGTACAGTAGAATATGTTTAAAAAGTGTTAAGACTGATAAAATCATAAACATTATAAATTCATTTAAGCTATTGTAATAATGTAATTTTGAAGAATAATAAATGAATAAAGTACAAGAACTGAAGGCCATACCCCATCGAGAGATTCAGTTGATTTGTTTGTAAAAATAACCAGAAAAAAACCCTATACTGGTATGTGAAGTATTCTTTTATGTTTTAAAAAGAGAAATTCTTCAAATTCAAATTAATTTATTCTTAAAATTAATACGGTAATAAAGAAATGCAAAAAAAATCCAAAATTAAAGTACTAGCCTATATTTTCATTTTTAACTAATTTAGTTTTAATTGAGTTCAATTTACTTTTTAGCAAATTTTCTCATAGGGAACACGCTATTATTGCATTACTCATGCTAAGACCTAAGCCCGGAACGATGTTACTTTTTTGTTTTGAGGTCCCTAGAAGTCAAAAACAACGTTTGATCAAATTCATATATATGTATATACATGGTGTATATTTTACATTCAAGTTGTAGAGCTGCTAATATAATTAATACATTAAACATATTTTAACAAGAGCACACCCTTTTAAGGATCCAAATTTCTTTATTTTTGACTATATGTTTCATGACTTAGTACATCTTTGTGGTCATTGTTGAAACATTCTAACCTATTACTGGTACTGTATTAGTAAATAAATATTTTATAAAAAATAATGTTATCAAATTATTAGGTGGTTCACCTTACTGGTGAAATTTCTTTGTACTTCTCTACTTCATTTGTAGTTTAATAATTATTATTTTCTTACGAGACTGTATTTGAAACACTGACACACTATCTAAAAAATAGTGATATAGTGATATTCTTTCAAAGATAGGGTTATTTGATGGAATTTTATTGTTAATTACTTATTTAGGGTTCTCTTTGTCTGATATGAATATTTAGTATTTTTAATTTGGCTTAACGGGTTACGGAGAAAATCTAAAAAATAGGTTTCCATTTTATTCTTATGGGACATCAAAAAAATTTCTATATCTCGCTTATTTATTTACATAACTTGACCAAATTTGGTATGTACATTCTATATGTATAGTTTAATAACTTATTCTTACTTAAAATACCCATATGGCTGTAAACCTGTATACTCACCCCCATGGGGTTTGTGGAAAATTTATGCAATTTATGAAAATTTAGTACGTACCTGTACTGGGGAAGTATTTTTATCGTATATTTACTTACAACAACCACATTTTAGTAAACCTACATCCTAGTTACCATTGTCTTAATAGGAAAATAAAAAAAAGACCTTTTTTGTTAGAAATTCGCTTAGTTTCCAGATCTGCGAAGGGGGTATTTTAAATGAATAATTCCTATTTGAAAATAGCTTATTTAATGTAACTTTAGGATTGACCCAATCCAACCAAACCTACCTTACCTTCTTCATTGAAGCAGTTGACTCGAATTTTACACAGCTGTCACTGGAAGATTATCATTAAGTGAAATACCCTGAACTGCTTTTAAAATATCTATTTAAAATCGTTTTTTTAGCAAAAAAAAAAAAAATCAACAATGTTCCTGTTAGGCAATTTAAAAAAATTATTTTCCCAGTAAGTATTTGCACACCACATCAATTATTGATCAATAATAGAAAAGAACAAATTTCTCAAAAACTCATGTTTGAGCTTTTTAACTTGGGATTTTTTAACATTTCATTAGATGCTTCCCCTCAATGTTTTATAATGAACACTGTAAGGTTATTTTTACATATTCCTTGATCATTTTATTCCTTTTGAACTTAATATCTAGAATATTCGGACATCTCAGCTAAAACTTCATTCGGCCTTTAGGGTTGGTGATATATTTTTCAATAGAAATGATTGTATACAGAGATATTTTAGTGGCTTACACTACAGTGTTTTACATCAAAATTTACTAATTTTGTAACTAAATATTCATTAAAGTTTCCATAGGATATTTTTTGTTAAAAAAAAATATTCTTACTATTTAAAGGGCTATTCTTGTGTCACTTTGTCGTAAACATACTATATGCGAGGTCAAACTAAGTCCTACTTTTTCGCAAAAAAGTCCTACTTTTTATTGAAAAAGTCCTACTTTTGGGTCTCAAAAAGCACTTGGGGGCCTGAAATTGCAATTTTTAACATTGGTCTTATGGGTTTATAATCTGATAAAAAAAATAACAAGGAAATAAAATACCATTACTTTTAAGAATTCTTTTTCAACAACTGCTAAATGCGAGGAGGTAAACTAATGATGCTTGTTCGTGTAAATAGAATGATTACCATGACACTATAACAAAAGGAAAATTCAAACAAACAAACAAGCCTTGGTCTACCCAGTACTAATTATATAATCAAGACAATAATTTATTTGTCAACAAACTTTATTATTGAAAATGGAAGTTCTTAAGGATAATAATGGCTATAGGAAATTGCAATGACATTATTAAATTATATTGACTAAACAAATTTTGCTTTACACCTATCTATATATAAAAAGGAATGTATGACCGATTGTTTATTCTTGTCTTTTTTCGTATGAATGAGCTTGAAAAATAATGAACTGATTGGGCTAAATTAACTTTAAATGTGTTTTTCCCACAAGATTTTTAGAACGAATTTTTAATTTATCTGAAAATAAGAAATGAAATTTTTAATTATCAAAGTTTATTTTCAGCGGTTTGACTAACTTTAGCTTTAAATGACCAAGTTATTAGATTTCATCCAACTTTCATTGTTTAATGAAGTTTGATAGGTGATTGGTTTTTATGTTATTACTATCCAACAACAATCTCTCAACATTTTTTTATCACTGGCTGGCTTTTAGGATTTTAAGTGTTACCCTTTAGCATTTTATCTTCAAAACATTCAATAATGCAATACATCAAGTACTAAATCGTAATTCTTTGCTATACAGGGTGTTTCAGAACTCCCTACCAATATTTTAGGGCATTGTTCCTGTGTTAAAAACATATCTAAATATCATATTAAATTATCCGGAAGTCTTAAGTTACTCACACAGCCGCCATTTTGTTTTTTACACATAATAATTTTTATTTCCGTAACGGATGGTTTTATTCAGATCATATTTGTTATAAATCTTTATCATACCAATGTACATTCCCAAGAAAAAAATTAATTTTTTCCATTGTATATTTTCAAAATGGCGGCCATTTTAAATTTTCAAACTCAAATATCTCAAAATCGGTAAATTTTATAAAAATTTTACAAGACACAAAGAAGTTGCCAAATTAAATGACCAAACCAATGGTGCCAAGTTTGTGAGGATCTGACAACAAATACGGAGTTATTGCGATTTTACTTCATAAAAACATTGATTTTGCTGTTAAAATGGCCTTATTTGCATTAAATTCAATGCAAAATCCTAGTTTTTATGATGAAAAATCTCAATAACTCCGTAATTTGTTGTCAGATCCTTACAACTTGGCACCATTGGTTAGGTAATTTAATTTGGCAACTTTTTTGTGTCTTGTAAAATTTTTATAAAATTTACCGATTTTGAGATATTTGAGTTTGAAAATTTAAAATGGCCGCAATTTTGAAAATATACAATGGAAAAAATTAATTTTTTTCTTGGGAATGTACATTGGTATGATAAAGATTTATACTAAATCTGATCTGAATACAACCATTCGTTACGGAAATAAAATTACTATGTGTAAAAAACAAAATGGCGGCTGTGTGAGTAACTTAAGACTTCTGGACAAAATTAAATATGATATTTAGATATGTTTTTAACCCAGGAACAATGCCCTAAAATATTGGTAGGGAGTTCTGAAACACCCTGTATATTGAGTTTGCAGCATCGAGCATAGGGTTCGCTAAATAAATTATAATTTAAAATCACATTATACCAGTTAAATATCATACAACCATTTACGCTCAAAATCACATATAATGAAAAGTGTTATAATTTCGTTATAATGAGTTTATATAACACACTTGGCATGATTAAACGTCTAGTTAAATCAAATAAAATGAGTCAGAAAACCCAAGAAAACCTAAAACGTTTCTGTTTAGTTTCTACAATATGGCACATACAAGTTTAAAAAAGAATAGTATACAATCATTTCACCTGAAAATATAAAAAAAAAAATTTTAAACTGTTAGTTTATAACATTAAATCAACGTGTTCCCATTATCGATTTTATTATAATAACAGTAAACATACCAATGAGAGCATCTTTATTATTGTTTTTTTTTAATAACTGAAATAAATACTGTATTTTTTATCCATAAGAGACGATTTAACATAGTATTGATTTAAGGGATTGTATTGATTACTTTATACCGTTGATGAAATTTATTCATTATGGATAAGCAACTGGTATAGTTTGGCTAAATGAATTAATTTTGTGTGGGAGGGGGGGGGGAAGGGGTCAAAATAGCGTTTAATTAAGTACTTTCTTTAATTTTTATACTCAAAACTATGCTGGTAGCAATTTTAACTGCTAATATATGTCTAACTTTATAACTATATGTGAATACCGAATAAAAGTATTGAATAAATTATCTATTAATTTAAATGTGATCAGCGCAGACCAACATACGCATTCAAACCAATTGAAGATCATTTGAAGATTGTCAGGATCAATTGAAGATTAGGCCTCTAGATTTCATATATCATTTAACTAATGTATATAACAAAAACATTAAATAGTTTAAGAATCAGGTGCTTCTCATGACAATAAAAATCTCTGCAGGGATTTGCACAGGGATGCAGGGCGGTTGCACTTGCGACGAAATTAATTAAGTGGCGAACGACGTGTCTTGGACAACAGTTTTATAACAACTTGCGGAAGTCTCCACCAGGGTCGCCGCTGGTCCGACTGTATGCGGCTTATTGTCACGCCGCACGGCGGGAGAGGGGAAGCGGCCAGTTCAGACCAGTTCAAATGTTGACCAGTCGAAACTTTAATATTATTCCTTTATTTAAAATCGTTGACCATATGCAACGTTGACCGGTTGGACAATTGACCAGATGGTAGCCACCCGGGCTCATTCACCTAACGGTTCAACTCGTTCGTTACTCGCCTTGTGGGTTAGCTCAGTTACTGCCCTCACTCGTGCTCGTGGTAACTCTGTAATGTTCTATGGTTTTTTATTACAATCCAAGGACGGGAACCAGTGTCGCGTTGCTCCGACACTGAGGACTCATATAGTTGAAACACTCCCCCATGTCCTTGGACAATGCCCATTTAGTAACCTACTTCGAAACACACGACACACTCCATAAGAAAACTAATTGCAGATCAATTTCGAAGTAAATGTGTCTACGAAGTATATGAAGAGGTTACAGCAACAGAGACAAACGGCTCGATAAGAAGGAGCGATATTATTATTTTAGATAGAAAAAAGAGCCAAGGATTTATAATCGATCCGACAATATGGTATGAGACACATGCTTCTCAACCTCACGAAGTCCACGTAGAAAAGGAAACGATTTATATGTAATACCATCCGTATTATAAGGAAAAATATCAAATAAAAGAATTTAAAGTTTACCGGCTCATGGTTGGAGCAAGAGGAACCATACTGCCTTTTTACAACATTTTTGAAAGAATTTAATCTGGAAAGAAAAATTTAAACATGATTTCATTAACCGCAGTCAAATTTTCAGTGAAGATTTTAAAAAACCACCTTTATACTTTAAGTTAAGAAAATTTGTAAATAGTATTCTTTGTTTTACAGCAATTTACATGTGTAAAAAGATGTTAATTCTTAAATAAATTATCTATCTATGTATATATATAAATATATATAAATATATATATATATATATATATATATATATATATATATATATATATATATACATATTCCAATAGGTAATTCCATATTTTGTTTGTGTACTGTCATAATATTTCTCTAAATCCCAAGTATTGTAAATTGTAATTTTGCATTGGAAAAACTTTATTAATACGTATAAATAAAGTGAGAGAGGACATCTTGGTCACATGGCAACATAGTTTTCAATCTTGATTACCTCATAGCTTGATCCTTAAAAAAAGAAAAAAAAACACGAGTATTAATAACTGTTAAGGTCATGTCCATAATTTACGAAATGAAATATGTAAAAAAAATACGTAGACTTTTTCATGTCATGTGTGTCCATCATATCATCCTACAAACACACCCAAACAAAAACACCCAAAAATTAAAAAAATTAAAAAACATGATATTTTATATCAAATTTTGGCAGTAAAACATGAAAATTCATACACAATTTAACTATTATAAAATAATTATTTAAAAAAATACATTATATTATTTTTAGGCATTGTTTTATAGTTTATTTTAGTTAATTTTCCATTAAGAAAGTTAATTTGGCTTTATTTCTGAAGTTAAATGCAGATTTGATTGGTCAATGTTTTGGGTTTACCAGGTAGTGTTCATCGTCAGACCAAAGTAAGTAGAAAAAGTGATACAGCGTGAGGGCGAGAGCATGCGTACGGGCCTGTTCTGATCATTCGCTCCTGTCCTTCCCACTCATTTCGGAACTTCCTTATTAGTAGTTCTTTCTCGTCCATGGTCGATGGAACTGCATTTGCGTTGAGCAGTTTTTTGCATTGTGCAGTCTATTGTAAGTTGTGCCGTCTTGTCGGTAGTGCAATTGATAACAGTTTCGTTATGTCAAAATGAGCAAAATTGATTTGCAACAAATTCACTAGCTAACTTAACTTGTTCGCTGCTGTTAAAAAACGCTACCTGAGAAAACATTCCAAGCCGTCCAGAAGTTATCAGACTCTATATGGGAAGAGCTCAAAAAGAGTTTCGATCCCAAGAAAAACAGGGGACAATGATGACGCAAATCCAACGAGGGGTGTATTAAAAATACATTGTATTTTTCAACAACTTCCAATCCTATAAATAATCTAATACAACAGTGGTTTGTAAATGAAAATATCCGGTTTGATTAGTTATTTCAAGAAACTACCCGCCAAAATGAGGTTCTAAAGTTAATTGATAGTCTTAATAAATCAATAAAGACTAGAACTTAAGTAGCTTTGACGAAAAACATTATTTTGACTTAAAACATAGGTTTGTTAAAAATGACGTCATTTTTCTGAGAGGGGGGGGGGGGGAGGGAGTCAGATAAATTATGATGGTAGGATGATTTTATTAATGGGGGATCCATAAATGGCCAAAAAGCGATGACACGTAATTTATGGACGTCCCCTTACACTAACACACACCAGCCATTGATATATTAATACAATTACTTATAATTTACAGTTACTTATAATTTAGCTTTATAATAAATTAATTCAGCCTTCTATATTGCAGGGATCTGAGGACTTAGCACGCCAGCTCGACGAGTTGACCGTTATGAGCGAAATATTTACTAAAGAAGAATTCTCAAACTATTCAACCAACAATGAAGTACATGCAGTGTTTGAAGCACACATTCCCCTACCTAGTGGTTTTAAATTGTCTTTATCCCAAGAATCAGGTCAGACTAGTTTTCCCATAAGTCATCTGCCCTCAATTCGACTTGTCGCCTCTTTTCCCAAGGACTATCCTTCAACCAGCTGTCCAGACTTCACCTTATCATGTTGTTGGTTGAGTAAATCTAAACTAGAGATGCTTGTTGTAGAAACTGGAAAAGCTTTGGGAAGAAAATAAATGTGAGATTCTGTTCATTTGGGGTTCGTTTTTAAAAGATCAGATCCTTGAGTTGTTAGGTATAGAAAGTAGCTATGAATTAAGCGAGAAATTAATTTTCCCTAAATCAGGAGATAAAGAAAAATTGAAAGTGCCAAATGAGCAGCCATCCAAAACCCATCCTTATCACATTCAAAAATGAATTCTCCAGAGGAAGAGAAATCTATAAGTTGACTAAAGAGGGGTATGCCCAATTGAAACAATATCA
>CM061535.1:94415892-94643871 GCA_030545055.2 Neoaliturus tenellus
GTACCAGAAGATGAGGAACCGGAAAACGAAAATCTCATAAATCAAATATAAATACGGTTTCCACGAAATTATGTTTTCCTCGTAAAATATATATATGCATTTTATTGCATTTAAGACATATGTTATATATAGTTTACATTTGTAAAGAAGTTGGTTGCTATTATTAGCTGGTCTAAGACTTTTTGCAAATATGTTTTAAGTTTAAATTGTAATAAACTATCCTTTCTTTTTTAAAGTTGTGTTTTCATTAATTGACAAAGAACATTTTGTTTAGTTAACAAACATGTCCTCCTTCGAGGGAGGAACTAAGACGAATATTTGGTATATGCCATTTTTATTAATACACAGTTCAGTGGCCACTCACAATAGATAATATTTTATGGTTAAGCTGTTTTATTTGCAAATATAAGCAAGTATTTGTTTTGGAATATCTGGAATAGAATAGGATTTGTAATAGCTGTATAGCTATTATATTTGGTTCCAATTAGGGATGTCAATCCCAAACCGAAATTCCAATCCCGAGATTTCAGGATTGATTAATGGCAATCCTGGGATCAGTTTGATGAGAATTGGACTTAAAAAAAAGGGCGCTATCCACAAATTAAATTTGAAATTTTCCCATTAGATTAACAGTACCAGGTTAACTGAGCCTTGCTCTTTGGTTTTAATTCACTTTTGTTATAGTGTCATGGTAATCAAGCTATTAACACGTTGGCTACCGAACGTCACACATATGTGACGTAATGTTAAAAGAAAACCTTAAATATAGACCAGCGTCACATATATGTGTCGCTCAAGGTGTTTCCAGTGTACCGACGACACATATATGGGACGCAGTCTCGGTTCAGTTAAATGACTCGCTAGGCCCATTTGGTCCACTGAATCGACCTAAAACCTGTTTATCGGTCTATAGGAATGTGTGACACACATGTGTGTCGCTTGGTCTCTGGGTAGGACCTCAATTTGATTTTTTACAGATTTTCAAAGTTGGCCATATGGTCTGCTCACATGCTGCCATTAGTGTTTGTTTACTAAACATTCCAGATGGCATTCTTTATTGTGTGACACATTGTCCTGTAAATTTTAGTATTTTTTAGTGTAGTAAAACTATTTTTCATTTATTTCCCAGTCATCCAACTCACGACACATATGTGAGACAGTCGGTCTATAGCAAACAAACATAATACAAAATATTACTATAGACCAACATCACACATATGTGACTCAATAAAAATGCTAAAAGAGTACTGAAATAAATTATTTTCCCAACTTTTATGAGCAAATATATATGTTACACATCAAATTATATTAAAATAGTGAAACAAAATTTTTGGTCTCTGGGTTAGTGTTAGTTACAATGACTCGGTCTGTGGTGAGAGATCGAGTACTAGGATCGGTCTGCTGGGAAGTCCCGGCGACCCGAATTTCCTACCGTCGGTAGCCAACGTGTTAAATCTACCAGGCTCTTTACAAATAATAACGGTTAAAAAAAAAAAACTGCTTAAAATTAATGTTTCTTTATTTTTGTTTGCTTTTAGTTGTTATTTTGTTAACAAAATAGCAACCCATTAGACCAATGTTAAAAATTACTATATTAAAACTTAAATTTAGACCAAATTCGATTTTTTCTGTGATTGATTCTGTTTCTAAACTTATTTTTGGGCCAAAAAAACTCTTAAATGCAAAGTTTAAGCAAAATCTAACCGCTAGATTTCGAGATCATGGAACACACATCCCTTCAGACATTGCTCGTATTATAGTACAGGATTGAGATTTGTTTGAGCATTTTAAATATCTGTTAACGTATAGCTGTAGTTTTTGGTGATCACTAATATTCACAATATTGGATTGGTTGTATGTCATTGATTTAGAACTAAGTGTAACTTTTGTATTCCATCAAAATACATTGCTCGATGTCAAGCAACACATGCACTAGTATATACAAGCTTTGTAATATAAAAATTTAAGATGTGTTTACCCAAATTCAAAATAAACCCCATACCAAGTGCACATACAATACCGAAATGACAACTCTGTAGACGGATTTATGTAGGTTTCTTGTGGGAATTTGTACCAAAATAAGCAGATTTCAGTACCTCTGACCTTAATAGCCCTTAATAAAATATAAATATAAAATTGTACGTCATAGTTGCAACATAAAAAGTAGTTTATTTTTAAAAATTGGGAAAATCTTGTTACATGCACAATGTTAATTTAATTTACTAACATTCAAAATTGGGAACAGTTAATAAAAAGCCATTGTTCAGTCAAGATTAAAGAAAAAATCAATTCTCATGTGGGGAAAAAGATGAAGCAGTCCGTTCTGATAAAAATTATTGACACAGATATTAATTGCCTCCTTTAAAGGAAACATTTTAAGTGATGGAAAACCATAGTGAAAGTTTCTAATTTATTTATGAAATTGCAAGTTAGAGAAGATTAGAGAGCTAAGATTGCAGAGTTAGACAAACAAGAGTTAAAGAAAGCCACTAAGCAACTTAAGACCGTTTTGAAAGATGGAAGAGAATATTTAAGTGGAGATGATGTTTGAAGAACTAACAGCTGATTCTTTCACCATTGCCTACATAGTGAGCCTTAGTTGGAGCCTTGTTGTTATAACCAAACATTGTTGTGTGGACTTATTTTCCAAATGGTTTTGTCTCACTGAGGCTTCTGCTAACTCTCCCACTCTCTGTAGCCAGCTCAAAAATGAAATTTAGCCATTGAAAATTATTTTGTTTTGTCTTTTATACAAACACACAACCCGGGACCTATACATTTTATAAAAATCACTCAATAAAAAACTATTAGGGCCTACACCGTCCATACACACAGTCATTAAAAGTAGTGATATTATACATCAAGGTGTATAACACCAAGAGCAGCTTTAGTGTGTTCACTACTTTTAATGACTGTGTGTGTGACTAGGTGGCCGAAATAACAACACAAAATAAACTCGGTAACGTAAATACTTTATAGCACAATAATAAATACTCTGTAACACAAAATAAACTCGATAACGTAAAACTCTATAACACAACAATAAATACTCTGTAACACAAAATAAACTTGATAACGTAAAACTCTATAACACAACAATAAATACTCTGTAACACAAAATAAACTATCTCACTGAGGCAACAACAGGCTTAACTTACGGAGCTACGAATTTACTCTACGATAGCGAGAGGCACAAACGAGGGGTAGAGACTTAACGTTACAATTTGAGACAGCTAATTCGCAAAGATCAAAACTATCAGTCAACGGTAAGCTAGCGGCCAATTGGGTTTAGGTTAAAGAATTTAGAATTTGGAGGGCAAGGTGACACTGCACCAACCTATCTTGAGACTACCACCGGACTGCCGACACACAGCTCCCCTCCGTCCACCACTTCCCCTCCAGGGAGAGGGGGGGAAGCGGCCAACACGCAGCTGCCATCCCATCCGGTGCTGCCCCAAGCGGCAAAAATGCACATTACCCGAACTAGTTGCGCAGTTAGTTTGGTTTGCCATGGAATTGGAACGATCTTGGTCAGCGCATTCCAGCCATGCGCGCTGCTTCGTATCCGGGACACTGGCCGGGCATGTGTTGAACCTAGCTGACGGAATCATTTCCTGGGAACATAGTCCGTTGTTCCATTTGAGGCAAAAGCAATTTCAACATACCCGACCCTATATTTTATTATTAATAAACAGATTGAATTTAGTGATGGTAAAAAAAGAGCTTTCAACAGGGTGGGTGTAGATGCCTCATGGATTAATAGTATTTAAACGGTCCAGGGGTTTTCGGCCCGTCACATACCTCACCCCCTTAGACCATGCTGCCCCCAGCATGAGGTAACAGCACGAAGCAACTGGCGAAGAGGCGCTGCGCTTGACAGCTTCCAACCTAATTCTCCCCAGTGTATGGTTCCTCCTTTCCCAATTCACGATCAGCCAGGCTCAACATTGTGCCCTGATTTAGCTTTCCCTTTTATCTTTGCCCAAACATATTGAATCGGAAAAAGGAAATCTTAGAAAAAAAACATAGATTCGATCTGAGCGTCGTCACCTTCCTCCATACAGCCGTTAATGATTGATTGAGCTAGAAATATCATATGGTTTACATATACATGAAATACTACTGTTAACTAACATGCTACCCCAGCGGATTTTCTGAATTGAGTTTCTAATGGATGGAATGTGCCCTGTTTGCCACAAGCAAATTGGTGTAACAATGTTTCTCCTAACTATAACATCGGGAAATCTCAATAAATTACTAAACTTAAAAATTCTCAACAGGTTGCTAAAACCATAAAATTCTTAAATGCATAACAACAAATGCAATAAATAGCTTATAACAAACTAGCATACAACAACCAAAGAGCAAATAACTTGAGCGAGCAGGTAACATTGACCCTGGCCATAAGTAAACTACCATCATCGAGTTACCCTATATTAGGTACAGTGACCCGTACATCTCCGGAACAATATTATAAAAGAAAACCCTTCACAACTATAACTTAACAGATAACAGGCAAGTTGAACAACACACATTGAAGTTTTTTTCCCTTTTTTTTTTTTAGACTGAACTAGTTTCATTGGTGCAAGGGTTTCCTTACTTAGCTTGGTGAGACTATAGTTATTGGAAATAACTCTGATGTATTAAAGGAAAATTCTATGGAGTGTCCACCCACATTATCTATTAATTCCCTCAAGGAATTCCGAAACTTACAAAAAAAAAAAACAAAATAACAGAATAATAAAATAATAAAATGACAACAAAATAAAATAATGTAATTGATTCAGTATTCGTTAACAGTTGTTTAAAAATTAACTCCTACACTACTGGGTAACTGAATTTATGATTGATTAGGTTCATACTACTTAAGACAGAAATATCAGCACTATTCAATGTATTGCAAATGTGGGTTCATGAATAAAGGAAAGTTTGATGCTTGAATACACACTAGAACATAAAAAAAATAAAATAAAAAAAAAATGGATCCCTCAGTTGACTCTACGGTCCTGACCCTAGCTTACTCAACATTTACGGTCTAACACTACACCACACTACATACAGGAGTCTCAACATCCCTCCACTAAGGAGGGGTACACAGTGTTAAAGTGAATACAGCTCTTCTTTCCCAATCTCCTTCCCTCCCCAATAGGCAAGGTCCTCCTTTTAGACCTTAGGAGAGAGTCGTTGGACCTCCACAGTCTACCTAACTATAAGACCCTCTCTTGAAGCTACCAAGACATGATAAAACATTTCTTATTTTTAACAGAAAAGTTACACATAGGGTTACAACGCCTGAGGCTCATTGCGCCACCTCGAAAAGGAAAAACACGTACCACGAAGGGCCACAAGCACACATATATATCTATTAAACGGAAAACTACGCTGTCATCTACACAAGTTTCTAAAATTACAAGGGATAAGACGACTCATGGGTCTAACAACCAGGGTTGAAGGTGCCGGCCAACCCTCAAACAAGGTATATTTGGCTTCTTAGTAGCCTCAGGTTTATTTAAGCTAGGTATCACCTAGCCTATATTTATGGATTGCTAAAATAATCTTGTCTGGTCCCAGGCCAAGGGTATGGTCCAGTACTATTAGTGTGGCTGGGAAGGACAGGTCAATTCAGGTAGTTAGTTGGACCGCAGCTGCTTACATTCCCATACTTCCTTGGTTCTTGGACCGAACGTAAAGGGGTTAGATTCACTCTTCCCTTACCTTTGAAAAAAAAAAATAAATTGGAACTTTTATAATTTTCTTTAATATTTACTTGGTTCTGAATAAACTTTCTTTCCAGACCCCTTCGTCCATTCAACGTAAATTAATATTTAAAAAAAAACAAAAAAACACATCAAAACAATAGAATAAATTAGCCTAAGACTTAACATAATTCACACAGGAAGAACTAGCGATTGGTGGGGAGGGAACCCCCAAATGTGTTTGCATTGAACCGCGGAGCGAGTCTGTTATCCCCTTTAGTCTGCAGTTTCCAGAGGGGGAAACACACATAGCGAATTCACTTCCAATTGCACAACAAGTCCCATCACTTGCACCTTTATAGTCACCACTCGGCTTTGGCACGGCCGAGCAGGTTGTCGGAAGGCGTCCATAACCAAATCTCGTGAAATTCTTAATTGCGCAGGACTTACGCGACCCAGTGAGCCTGCAGTCGTGGGCGGTTGATCTCCGCGACCACTATGTTCCCCTGGGATGGTCGCATCTCCACCTCGCTAGGCGCATCTCGGCCAGCCGTCGAGTCGGTGGTCCGGGCAGTGCGGCTACGCTCTCTGTGTCGTGTCACACTGGCTCGGAGCCACAGGACTGCTCTGCGCCTCCACCTAAACAGTACGAAAATTATTACAACCACGCAAATGAAGGAGCTTCCCCACTTAATCTGCCCAAACCTCCGCAAGCTCGCATGGTGGACCCTGAGGAGTTGGAAGGCCGTCTTGAGGGAATATTCCTTTACGCTCAACGTACCGAGTTGGTCATCAAGTCCCTGAAGGACCTTCAAAGTTTCGTTTAGGTCTTGTCCAAGGAGGACAGATTCTTCATGGTCATACATGCCCTTGATTTCAGGGAAACTAATTTTTCCAAAGTCGCTTGAGTAATGGGAGCTGCCAAAAAATCGGGCAGGCACGCGATACCCATCAGCAATGAAGTCACAACGGTCCCTGCTGGGGATCTCCCCCACCCCCCTCAGAGTGATTTCACTAACATTCAGCTCACCATGGAAGCCATAACAATTCAGAACAACTTTAGTTTCCCCAGAGGTGGTATATATCCAGCGACTTGGGGTTTTAACCAACACTGGGGACTGGAGTCCGGCTATTATCTTACGTTTGCATGAAGATATTTCTCCCTTTAGCATTAACTCAGCTGCACAGTTGGGCCTTTTATGCACATTAAGCAGCATGTTAGTCAAAGGGCACACTGTGAGGCGGCCGAAATGGCATTCTCAATTGTATCGTTCGGGTGAAAAGGTAGTATAAGTTTGCCTATCCTTGCTAACCATTAACTTTTGCTCTTCCAACTCCCACTTAAGCCACCGACCAAGGGGTAAATGAAAAACTGGAAAAGTTATTACGTTCAAGACCTCATACATCTGATTATCATTTTTTAAGGGCAGCTTGATGAGCACCCGCAATTGATTTTCGGTGGTGTAAGAATTAACTTCTGCAAACGAATAGAAATTATGAAGGTTCTCCAAGTGTGCATCTAGAAATAATTTTGCAGGGGGAGGAACTGCCTTCGCCACTGACTTAAGGATTTCCAGGTACTGGTGAGGGGGAATCAAGTTGCTTGTCACCCTCCCAGAAGCAAGGTCCTCTATGGCTTGGTGGAGCCGGGTCATTCTCTGCACAGCTAGGCTGATTGCGTCTTTAATCTCTGAGAGCGCGGAGCTTAACTTCAAATACACGAATAGGGTTTTGAGCTGACTTGCAACAATTTGTTCTCTTTGGTAATTCCGGACCATGTCTTTATGCATCACTTGATGATACTCTTTGAGAGTTAAAATTATTTTGTTTATTGTCCGTGAATGGTTTGAAATTTCAGATTGCATGCTTCCAAGCAATGTTAGTTGCTCTTGAGCAACGTGAGAAATTTGGTCCGCCACATTTTCTACTGAATCTAGCCTGCTATTTATACTTTCTAGATCACTACCAATTACGGTTCCAAAAAGAAATTTTAGGACATGTCCCCCAGCGTCCACCAAGCCTCTCCTCTGACGGATGCGAGGCAGCAAAGTGACTAAGTCACTCGTTTTGCCCACATAGTCGGCCACCATCCGCTGCAGACCTGTGTACTCATAGCGAAAGGAAGTCTCAAGGGCAGGCACTGGGGAGTGACCGCTAATGTTCTTCGTGAGAAGATCCTGAAAGAAATCGTTCTACTGACACCTCACCGTCTCCAGCTAAACACTTAAGTTCCGGTTTCCCTCCTCCACCTCGGTGAGGTTATACTGAAGCACCAGCGTCCAGTGGCTGTCTGTGAGCAGGACATCCCCTTCCTTTTCGAAGATGACGCCCTGGTGAAAGGACTGGCCGCAGGTCACAGCGTGTACAATAACTAAAAAGCCCAACACGTACATCACTCCTCCTCACAAGTAGTCCTTCCTTCTGGTCCAGTGGGAGACGCAGTAACTAAGGAGACCGAGGTATTAACGAAATTCAAAGAAGTTTTTAAAATCTAATTCTTAAATGACCACCGGTCGGTACCTTACGCGCAGGCTAAAAACGATACTCGGACTCTTGAACCGAGTTACACACCTGACACCAGTGTGACTAGGTGGCCGAAATAACAACACAAAATAAACTCGGTAACGTAAATACTTTATAGCACAATAATAAATACTCTGTAACACAAAATAAACTCGATAACGTAAAACTCTATAACACAACAATAAATACTCTGTAACACAAAATAAACTTGATAACGTAAAACTCTATAACACAACAATAAATACTCTGTAACACAAAATAAACTATCTCACTGAGGCAACAACAGGCTTAACTTACGGAGCTACGAATTTACTCTACGATAGCGAGAGGCACAAACGAGGGGTAGAGACTTAACGTTACAATTTGAGACAGCTAATTCGCAAAGATCAAAACTATCAGTCAACGGTAAGCTAGCGGCCAATTGGGTTTAGGTTAAAGAATTTAGAATTTGGAGGGCAAGGTGACGCTGCACCAACCTATCTTGAGACTACCACCGGACTGCCGACACACAGCTCCCCTCCGTCCACCACTTCCCCTCCAGGGAGAGGGGGGGAAGCGGCCAACACGCAGCTGCCATCCCATCCGGTGCTGCCCCAAGCGGCAAAAATGCACATTACCCGAACTAGTTGCGCAGTTAGTTTGGTTTGCCATGGAATTGGAACGATCTTGGTCAGCGCATTCCAGCCATGCGCGCTGCTTCGTATCCGGGACACTGGCCGGGCATGTGTTGAACCTAGCTGACGGAATCATTTCCTGGGAACATAGTCCGTTGTTCCATTTGAGGCAAAAGCAATTTCAACATACCCGACCCTATATTTTATTATTAATAAACAGATTGAATTTAGTGACGGTAAAAAAAGAGCTTTCAACAGGGTGGGTGTAGATGCCTCATGGATTAATAGTATTTAAACGGTCCAGGGGTTTTCGGCCCGTCACATGTGTATGGTGTAATAGTTTTTTATTGAGGGATTTTTATAAAATGTATAGGTCCCGGGTTGTGTGTTTGTATAAAAGACAAAAACAAAATAATTTTCAATGGCTAAATTTCATATATATATATATATATATACCAGGAAAAATTGTTAACTTGATTGTTAACCTCTGGTGTAAATGCACCTTAAAAACATATGAAAAATATTTATGAGGATGATTTGTTAACAGATCAGCCATTGTAAAGCCTAGTTTTTTTCATAGACAGAGCAAAACACTGCACAAACACACAATCTTTTAGTTATTTAAAACAGACAAACAAAATTTTTAACAAAAGTGAACTGTGTTCTCCATATGAACATATGCAACAGTGCTGTAGCCCTTTGTGTCCCGCCTATTGTGCCGGCCATGATTAATTGTCAACTGTGTTCTCCATATGAATATATGCAACAGTGCTGTAGCCCTTTGTCTGCCAGCCATGATTAATTGTCGAAAATTTTGTATTTATTTCAATACATATATATATATATATATATACATATTCAATCCTATATATATATATATATATATATATATATATTCAATACTTATATATATATATATATATATATATATATATATATATATATATATATATATATATATATATATATATATATATATCGTATGGCTCTTTCAGCCAGCCACCATGGTTTAAGAAAAATAAAATAAATTCTGCGGTGCAGAGCACCTGAGTCAGTAATAAGTAAAAATCTAAACACTAAAATAAAAATTAGATATCTCTTTATAGATCTAAATCCATAGCGCTAAGCCATTGTAGCCCAGCTTCACTTGAGCTATGCAGACCGGTCAATCCTTCAGGGAAGGCACTCAGTGGGCACTCTTCGACTATGTGTTCCATAGTTTGATACTCTACTCTGCAGTTGCATGAAGGGTCTTGTGTCATTCCCCATTTGTACTTCCAATAATTACATCTTCCCACTCCAGTGCGGAAACAATTGAGTATAGCCCACTGCTTTCGAGGAAGATTCATACCACCTACCGCTACGGTCGGGTCAGCTATCAAGAAGTGGTTCCGACCTTGAAAAGCGTCCCAGGAGGAAGACCAGTTTGTATGTATGGTAAAGTTCGTGTCCATCAACTGGGAGGCTGTTCGTAGAGGTGGTTTTCGAGACCTCAATCGGCCCGCATTCTGGGGTAGGTAATCATGGATGGGCAGCTATGGAGCAGATAAGGTCTTAGTGTATTCCCTAATGAGTGCATCCCTTCGTCTTATTTCAGGAGGAGCGATATTACAGAGCACCGGGAGCCAGGGTACAGGGGTTGCCATGAGTGTACTAATGGTGTGCACTAATGGCTCTCATGGTCCTGTTTACCTGGACGTCGATCTCTCTAACGAGCACACTATTTAACCACACGGGAGTGTATTTCAATATGATCTGTATCTATCTTCAACCAATGACCGTTGAATCAATTGGAGTACCACAGCAATCCTGCCTCTTAAGATAAGCATCAGATTGTGTCAGTGTCTCATGTAATTCATCTGTAATTCTATTAATGATATCCATGATAATAATAATAATAATACCGACATATTTTAATTATTTAATCAATTTTTTTGTGGGTGCCATATTAGGTCTCTCAGTTGATTTAAGGATATTTCCTTTAAACTTGTTTTATGAAAAATATCTTCTTTCCAATACAAAGTTTTTCCCCTTATTGTTAAAATACACTTACTTGAAGAAGGGTTTTCACCGTGACTAAAAGTAAAATGGAATCACTATTCGTACATGGAACTGTAGTTACTTCCACTAAAAAAGTTAAAATCAAAATAAGATGCCTGTGATTTTTTTTATTGTTATATTATCTTGTTCTTTGAACTGTAATCTATATGGTGGACTGAAGAGATTGCGGAACTCAGAAGAACATGTTTAAGAACTAGACGAGCCGCCACTAGAGCGAGAATTCCCGCAGACAGAGTTCGTAAGTCGGAGGCCTATAAAGCTGCGAGAAAATCTCTCCGCCAGGCGATCAACAGGAGCAAGGCGAATAGCTGGAGGAGACTTCGTGACGACGTTGACTCCGACCCGTGGGGCCTGGGTTACAAACTTGTAACGCAGAAACTCGGCGCCCGCTCTCCACCTTCCATCATGGAGGGCGCCACCATGGGGAGGATCGTCGCTGCGTTGTTTCCTGAACATCCTCAGCGACCGCCGGTTGACTTCAGACGGGTAGAGGACGTTCCACTCTTCACTTTCGAGGAGCTGGAAACCTCCGTTCTCTCCCTGAAGAGCAACAAGGCTCCTGGCCCGGACGGGATTCCCAGTGAGGCTTTAAAGAAAGTATTTTCAATCAACGCTGACTTGTTGTTGAGAATGTACAATGCCTGTTTGGTAGAAGGGGTGTTTCCGGCTCCCTGGAAAACAGCCAGGCTTGTACTGATCAGCAAGGGCAAAGGTGATCCCGAGCTGCCGTCGTCCCACAGGCCTCTCTGCATGTTGGACACGGCTGGGAAGCTGTTCGAGAAGCTGATCCGTTCCCGCCTGACTTCTGCCGTGGAAGCTGCCGGGGACTTATGCCCCCGTCAGTACGGCTTCAGAAAGGGACGGTCAACGATCGACGCTGTCACCGAAGTTCAGAGAGCTGTGGAGAGAGCCGAGAGCCACAACCATTTCTCCCGCCGAGTAGTGCTTCTTGTTACGCTTGATGTCAAGAATGCCTTCAACTCGGCAAGGTGGGTCGATATGTTGGATGCGCTTCGCAACACCTTTCGTATTCCTGCATATCTGTTGCGGCTCATCGAGGATTATCTACGCTCTCGAAGCCTGATTTATGACACGAGGGACGGAACGCGGACGATGGAAGTCACTTCTGGTGCCGCACAAGGTTCAATACTCGGCCCGGATCTCTGGAACGTTGCCTATGACAGCCTCCTGAGGTCCGAGATGCCTGAGGAAACCACTTTGGTTGGGTACGCCGATGACGTTGCAGCTCTCATTGCTGCACGCAACGTTGAGCTGGCCCAACTGAAGTTGAACCGAGTTATGCGGGTGGTCAACAACTGGATGTCCGATCACGGTCTCTCGCTTGCTCTCAGTAAGACGGAGATTGTGATCCTCACGAAGAAGAGGATCGACACCGTCGTCCCACTCCGAGTGGGAAGGGAGGTGGTCACATCAACTCGTGCCGCCAAATACCTCGGGGTTATGGTGGACACCAAGTTAAGCTGGAGGGATCAGATCTTTCGTACGGCGGACAAGGCCGCTAAGGTAGTCACTTACCTTAGTAGGCTGATGGCCAATGTCGGGGGTCCCCGATCCAGCAGAAGACGTCTGTTGATGTCCGCGGTCCAGTCCGTGCTCCTTTACGGGGCAGAGGTGTGGGCAGGCGCTCTAGATAAGGAGTGCTACAGGTTGCGACTCGCCCGGGTTCAGCGTCAAGCTGCGCTCCGGGTGTGTTCCGCCTACCGGACAGTGTCCGAGCCTGCCGTCCTGGTGGTCGCCGGAGTCATCCCGGTCAAGCTCTCGGCAGGGGAGAGGAAAGCGATTTACCAGAGACAAGGCGAGATCGGCAAGGACACGGCAAGAACCGAAGAGCGCTCCCGAACCTTCCAGCAGTGGCAACACAGCTGGGAGCACGACACCCGAGGACGATGGACTGCGCGACTCATCGAGCAGGTCCAACCATGGGTGGAAAGGCGGCATGGCGAGGTGGACTACTACCTCACGCAGTTCCTGACAGGTCACGGCTACTTCAAGTCGTACCTGAACCGGATGGGCAAGACCGGTTCACCGGATTGCATCTACTGCCCGGGCGTTCCCGATGACGCGGAACACACCTTCTTCCGCTGTTCGCGTTGGGAAAGGCCCCGCCTGGAGGCCACAAGAAAACTCGGTGTTTTTTCGGTGGACACGGTCTGCCAAAAGATTATGGAGGATGAGGGCAACTGGGATTGTTTGTCACAGTTCGTCCGGGGTATCCTCCTGGAAAAGAAGACCGATTTGGACCACGAAGTGGCCCAGATCCCTTGACCGAACAGCTGGATAAGGAGCGAGCCTCATGGGCGTAAGCCAAATTTAGGCCTAGCCTGACGTAATGTGATAAACAATTCCAGGTTAGAATCCTAAAGAGTAGAGGAGGTTTTTTAGTGGGTAAACCCGTTTTTTAGGGGAGTCCCACACTACAGGCTGGCCACCTGTGTGCGTAATGCATTTTCCCTTCCTCTCCCTCAAAAAAAAAAAAAAAAAAAAAAAAAAAAAGAACTGTAATCTATATATTGACTAGCTGTTGCCCGTCATGGCTTCGACCTTGAGTGAATTTACTTTATAGGTAAAAAAAATCTTTTTAAACAGCAACAAAATCTTCTTCCTTAAGAATGAAGTTGAAACAATGAAGTAGTGTGGGTGGAGCTCTGAAGGAATTTTGCAAAACCTTTTCTCAATAAGAACCTATGAGCAAAAAGGAACGACCATGTCAAATATGAATTCCATGGCCTTACAGTAATTTTGAAGTCATGTGGGCCGGAGTCCTAAAGAACATAAAAAACTATATTTGCAAAACTGTTTCTTAGTGAACACCTATTAGGACAATGAAACTTAAGTTAAATTTCAACCACGTAGGATCTATGGTAATTTTGAGGACATGTAGGGAGGAGCCATAAAGGAAATTTTCAAAATCGTTTCTTGAACACCCATGAACAAAGAGGAACGTCCATGTCAAATTTCAACCCCATAGGCTCTGGATTAATTTTGAACTTATGTGTTGTGGAGCCCTAAAACTTCAAAAACTATATTTACGAAATCATTTCTTAGTGAGCACCTATTAGCAAAACGGAACATCAATATTAAATTCAAACCCCATAGGATCTATGGTAATTTTAAAGTTCTGTGGGGTAGAGCTCTAAATGAAATGATTTCTTACCGAGTACCTATGAGCAAAGAGGAACGTCCATGTCAAATTTCAACCCCGGAGAACCTAAAGTAATTTTGAAATTTCAACCCCGCAGATTTCTTAATTGGTATTTCAGTTTGGCCATACAGATAACATTTTATTGAAATTTCTAAGGCCTGTGGGGCGGGGAGCCCTGGAGGAATTTTGTAACATTGTTTCTTAGTGAGCACCTAAGAGGCAAGACGAACCTGTTTTCAAAGTTTCAAGTAAATCCGTTTGGTAGTTCCTGAGATTTCGTGATATGAGTCAGTAAGTGAGTGGTATTTCGCTTCTTATATAATAAAAGAGTGCATTTAAGGGTCTAGAGAGAAAACTACTGAATGGATCGTGGTCGTTTTGGTGTCTATGGATTTCTTATCGTCCCTATATGATAGGAAAAATATGGAATCCCTTGGAAAATGCTTTATAACTCCGTAAAATGAAAATTAGACCTTATTTAGACCAATCTAAGACGTCAATTTGTCGATTTGTTTACTGCTCCAGGTGGTCCAAATCTTGCAATTAAATTTTATACCACTGCTGATTTACAAGTTAGTTTTTGTAAACAAATCAGTCAACTTTAATTCTCATTGACAGATAACAAATGAAACAAGACACTAAGATTGCAGTTATTTTTAAAGCAGTAAAATAAATTTTTAACAGCTGGTGCTTGGACAAAATTTTGGTTATTATACTATAAAGAAAGTTTATATATTATAACCTACATGATTGAATTTATGTATTTATTTAAACTTATAAGTTATATTAATATTTGTTTACATATAGCCTATGTTTTTATATCTTAACCATCAAATAAAGAGTTTATATTTTGAAAAATAAACAAGAACATAAGTTAATCTGTTGATTGTAAATACTTACCATGGTATTTGAATACTTTTATTTTTGTTATATAACTATCTAATTTAGATTCTTAAAATGGTAATGTAGGCTTATGCTTCTACATGTTTAACAATTAGTTTTTTCTCACTGATATAAAAAATGAAATATAAAAATGTGAAGATGTGATCTATAAACTATGAATAAATAAGTAATGAAATATACAAGAAGGTCTCGAAGAAATACCATGAATAAAAAAGGATATGGAATAAAGGGCAAACAAAAGACAAAGAAAAACATTTTAAATAGTGTTTTAATGACTGTAAAAACCTACTATATGATTGATAGACTTAGAGGACAATGCACGTCCTGCAGCACTTAGTACGCCCAGGGATGTACTTCTACCATTACATGATAAACTCAAGTCAGAACTTGAAAGCAAGGTTCAATTAGATTTCATAAGTCCTACGGAAGAGCCAGGGTCTGGTGTTCAGCGATAGTGGTGGTACAAAAACCTAACGGGGACGTTAGACTCAGCGTGGATCTACAAACTTAAGGGTGCGCTCTGCCCATCTGCCACACGCGGATGCAAGGGTTTAGAATCTCCGTGTTGTCGCCCCAGTTGTAGACCGATTTAAAATATTTTTGTGTCATTCTTTTTGTGATATAATTTTGTACCCCGCTATCGTCTTAAAATTTCGATATTAATTTAAATTACTAAGCAGGGTGCTTGCTAATAATGTTGAAAAAAGCGTTTTTGTATCAAGTTTTAACGTAATAAAAACAATTTTCTTGGAAAAAATAAGATGATACGTGGGTACAATATAGTCTTAAGAACAAGAATCTGCAATAAGATTGGTAAAAAGTTTATAGATAACGATGCAAGAAAGGAGATGCGAAAGGTCTGCAATTTCAAAAACATCGTTATTAAACCACCGATCGATTTCGCACTGAAAACAAAAAAGCATTAAAGTAACAAATTTTAAAATCATTCGTCACATATTTTCCAAAATGTGAAATTCCGTGTATAGCGGCAGTTTACAGTCTCGCTCGACGATTTTCACGCCGAGGTAGAGCGCACCCTTAATGTAAGGGAGGTAAAAGTGATTATTGCCAGAGATTGAAGAAACACTTGGTCAGATTGATAAATCTGGGTGTTAAGCAAATTAAATACAAAATACAAACTCTGGGAAATTAAATTGGACCCTGAGACAGCGAAATTAACTTTACCAATAAATGGTATAAACAACTGGAATGGAATAATTGGTAAGACGGTTGAAAAACATTATTATATTGGTTTTTTTTCAATAGATAAGTCCAATAGGCCTACTATATTTTAAAATCATTTGATAGTAAACTATTTATTAACTATTAAACCATTATTTTGTTGTATAACTATATAATGTTCACATTTCTAAAGAAATGGAAAAATTTAAGTATGTTGTCAGGAATAAAATGTGTTTATAGATTGTAAGGAATTCAGCTATGAATTATGTTTCATAAATGTGGTGACCATTCAGACTTGTAAATCATCATATGAATGAATAATCATAATAAAAATTACCCGTCATTTTTGACGGGCTGTTTGCTAGTTTATATATATAGATAGGCAAGCATGTTTATTTTCCTCCTTTTTTCTTAGTTTTTGCACATCCTAGGATGTAGTGCGCATACCCTTAGAAAGGTAGTGTCCTGTAAATGAGCAGAATCCCATTATAATTCACAATAGCGCCCAGGGCTACGCCCTGCATGCTTTCAAAGTTTCCATGTTAATTCTATGGAAGAAGGATAATTGATTGAATCAAACAGCTGTTTTAATAACAAATTCTAGCAAATCAGGTAGAACAGATGTTTCAGTTAAGATATAAAACATTTTAAAACTAATGGGCTCAAGAACAACTGAAGTTTTGGTTAAATTTCGACCAATGGGCGATCCCTAGTCTCTATTATTAAACTGACAAAAACCGTTGACTAAAACTTGTTAGGTTGAGGTTTTTTATTTTTTATAGACAACCATTTCTATATACAGGGTGTCACAGCAAAACGTGAATGACTATGCACATTCATATTTTACACATAAAAATAGATCGAAAATGTTCAGTAAAATGTTTTTGATTTCGACTTCGTTCAGCCGCTATCTGCCATTTTTTTACACTAAATAATTTTTATTTCCGTAGCGGATCATTGTATTAAATTCATATTTTGCATGGGTCTTTAATCACACAAATGTTCATTGTCAGAAAAAAAATTTTTCTCCGATAAAAATTTTCAAAATGGTAGCCATTTAAAATTTTTAAATTAGCTAATTTCTCCGTAGGGCATACACTAATACGGTAGTACTCACAGTAAGACCTAAGCCACACAGCCATACTCACAGGTCCTCGTGACCCATGTGGGGCTTTTGTATTTGATATCTTTGTAATGCTGCCAATTTTGTTTACAAAATAAAGAATTGTTTGATTTGTTTTGATTGATAATTCCGGGACCATGTTATTTTTTTCATTTTGAGTTCCCTAGAAGCTAAAAACACAGTTTGCTCAAATTCATAAATACATATACCGTATATATATATATATATATATATATATATATATATATATATTGATATATACATATCTATGGAATTGAATGACGTGTTTTTGTCTTCTGGGGACCTCAAAATGAAAAAGTAACATGGTCCCAGGCCTAGGTCTCACCATGGCTACTACCGTAATAGCATATTCCCTATAGTGAAATTCACTAAAAAATTAAAAAAACTAAAGATGTGGCACAATAACAAACATTTCCCTGATTAAGACATCGAACAGTCCATAGTACTGGATAGAGGGACTAAGTCATGGGATATCCGTACACTGTTATAGACAACGTACCGCACGGAGAGGAGAGCGGTCCTTGGGGAAAGGTCAAAGAAAAGATCGGTCCGGTGTCTTGAGTGATGTAGCCTACTGTCGTGTGTCAAGATCTCCGTAAGCCGCGCCGTCGCCCAGAATGCTCTCAGTGATTTCCATTTAATACAGTAACCTTTTTAAATTTATCGAATGAATACATTTTGAGTAATATTTTGTTTATATATTATGGATGTTATGTTGTAATTTTTTGGTTGGTTTGGTCTAGGTAGAAAATGTATTTTACAAGATGAATTATTAAATCAATGATGTCAAAATTGAGTTATATATGATTAAATATTGTACTTCAGTTCATGAAAAAGTATTAAAAACAATAGTATTATTAAAGTAAATCTCAATGTTTATTGTAATAATACTCTATCATTTTATGGTAATAAATAACACCATTACAAGGCAATATATAAAACTGAGCATCCTTTGTGGAATATTTTATTCTATCGATAAGTTTTTACCTCTAGCGCTCTCACTCACTCACTCATATGCTATCCCTCTCTCTCTCTAACCCTCTCTGCTAACCCCACGTAGAGAATTTGTCTGGTACAATGAGCGGTTTGGTGGCTTAGTTGGGGAAATGTCCGGGGTAAAATTTACCTCTCTGCGCGGTTTAATGTCTTGTGGGATGAGAGGTACAGTACAGTGTCTTTAACCGGGGAAACATAAGGTAGTGTGTCGCCAACTTAAGGTATTTTTTGTCGGTGTTTTTGTCTCTCCCTAAGTGAATGGACATACATGAGTGATAAGCCACTCAGGCGGCTTTGACCAGAAGAATATTCACAATAAGAAATATTGGCTTGCCTTGCCTAGTCAAATAAAGGATAGGATGAGGGCCGTTAATGCAGGACCATTCATAATTAAAATAGATTTTTACTTTATTCTGTTTTGTTTTACCTATCTTACTGGGCATTTAAATCGTCGTATATTCAATTCAACAGTTGACAGAAAGCTTTATGAAGACTAGCTGTCACTACGAAAAACTGTAAACTGCACAGTACACACACGATCGGCGTAAATAGGCTACGTCCAGATGAGTGGGTTGACTGGTTAAGGTTATGTCAAAGTCCCGCTCATTCGTTACCGTTCACACTCCCTCAGGACCCCTACAATATATGGAGTCCTCACAGCTGATCAACTGTATTTGTTATGACTTGAACATTGTAAATAAACAAATAAGTGAATTAGTATTTCTTTTGTTTTTAAGTTTATTTTTACCATTATCAAATGTTTAAACAATTTGTTATGGGAAAACCACATACAGGGTGGTTATAAAGTCCCTTCCCCCCTAAGATTTTTCTACAATTTATATTAAAATTGAATTTCAATGACGGGATTAAGTGTATAGGTACATACTCCAACTTTTGAGGTAATTTAAAATTTTGGGAGTTTCCTGAGGTCTAAGATGTAGGAGTCAACTTCAAAATTCCTAATGAGAAGCTAGTCATGCGACATGTCATATAACACTGCCTTTTCCCCCTGAAAACAGTGGTGCAATCTAAATTCAAAAGGGTTATACCGTTTTCAAAATAGGCTATCTGTAGGTCTAAGATGTAGGAGTCATGTCACATGTGGCATTTTTAAAATTTTTAAGACGAATCCTACATCTTAGACCTACAGATATCTTGAAAACAGTATAACCCTTTTGAATTTAGATTGCACCACTGTTTTCAGGGGGAAAAGGAAGTGTTATTTGACATGTCGCATGACTAGCTTCTAGTTAAAATTTTTAAGTCGACTCCTACATCTTAGACCTACAGATAACTTGAAAACGGTATAACCCTTTTGAATTTAGATTGCACCACGGTTTTCAGCGGGAAAAGGCAGTGTTATTTGACATGTCACATGACTAGCTTCTTATAAGGAATTTTGAAGTTGACTCCTACATCTTAGACCTCAGGAAACTCCCAAAATTTTAAATTACCTCAAAAGTTGGAGTATGTACCTATACACTTAATCCCGTCATTAAAAATCACTTTTAATATAAATTGTAGAAAAATCCTAGGGGGGAAGGGACTTTATAACCACCCTGTATAATGAATAATGAAAGGAGTGTTTCACATTACCTCATACAACCTTTGCATATTGTAGTATATATATTGTAGGTGAATATATTTTGTTACTCTGTTTTTTATTGTTTGAATAAAAATTTGGAGGGGGGTTTAAACCTCTTGACACCCCCCCCCCCCCCCCCCCCCCAATGGCTACGGCCTTGCCGGTCGTTATACTCCATTATACCACAATTTGGTAAGCATGCAAGCAGATATCCTTAAAAACATTTGACTTGTGAAACAGCTGAAGTTGGTTCCACCGCTATATGGACTGGTGACTAATCCTAAATTTAATGACAAACCTAAAGTTGGTTGCACGAGACGTGAGACAGACCGCCAGAGTTTGTGCTACATATGGACAGGTTGGCTCTATCTCGTACCACATGGCATGGTTTAATCATTT
This sequence comes from Neoaliturus tenellus, assembly GCA_030545055.2. Taxonomy (NCBI): domain Eukaryota; kingdom Metazoa; phylum Arthropoda; class Insecta; order Hemiptera; family Cicadellidae; genus Neoaliturus; species Neoaliturus tenellus. Next base: position 94,436,159 of record CM061535.1, read on the forward strand.
TAATGATATACAGTAAAATCATTACTAAGGTCTTCATTTCAAATTCAGGCTGTTAAACTGCCCATGTGTAGCACAAATCCTGGCGGGCTGTCTCACATCTCGTGCAACCAACAGTACCTAAGAAAATTATTGTTCAGCTTTTCACCAACCAACCATTGACTTTAGAAAGGAAAATACTTGTAAAATTGGTTTGTTGACCAATGGAGTTTTTATGCAACAGAATTTCACTTAATTAATTTGAGAACTGTTTGGCAAAATTTCAACATGAAACATCTGCCTCCATTAGGGTTGTGGTGTACGAGGAAAAATCAAGACATCTTAGAAACCCACTATCTCTTCCAGAGTCACCTCAAAAAATGTAGGTGCGGTCAGAAGAATAAAAAAATACCGGTACATCACCAGGCAATGCAACTTTCCTGACATCGTCATCAATCCCTCTTGATGACCCTGCTCTTCCAGAGCCAGCTGCATGATGTCAACTCACCTCGCTTCTACTCCAGGGGGTGCCAGAGAGGTCCAGAGGGAACTGGGCAGTCGACCACATACACTTACAAATTTATCTGCCTCATTTATACGTATGCTTGCTGCTGCTCTGTTTGGTGTGGGTGGAGTTATCCCTGGGGAGATGTAAATGTAAACATCTTAATGTATGTGTTATGTATGCATCTCTTCTGTGTAGAAAGTCATAGTGAATGTTTTTTAGTAAAAAAACCTGTCTCTCCTTATTTGCAAATAACGATTTTATATTACTACTAGTTTAAGTAGTTTAGAAATTACTTTAAGAAATGGTGGAAGTATTCCAAGACAAAATAAAGAATCATAAAATTGCAGGCAAATAGAAAGCTTCAAAAATAATTTGATAAAAGATTTGAGGTATTAAAACATATTGTAAGTGAAAGTGGTTTTTGGTTAATGCATCTCAACATCCAGGGAGGTTGAGGCTTACATACAAAAGTGAATGATATTCAAGTGATCTTTGAAAAATAAAAATGAAGATAGTAAGCATAAATGAGCACTGTTTATGAGAAAACCAGTGTCATATTTTACCACTCAATTATAAATTTTTATTTAGCACTGTTTACTATAGAGAAGAGAATATAAAAGGAAACTCATGTAGGCTATTTTCTTGCACTCCATCATAAGTTTCATTGAAAGCTCAGACCTACTAATTTTAATGAGGTTTTCTTGTTTGAAGTTTCTTGTGTTGACATTTAAAATTTTGTTGTCTCACTTTACAGGAGTCCAGACCATAATAATAATAATAATAATTTTTTTATTTAAATTAGAAAAATTTAAAATAATATAAAAACTAGATAAAATAATATACATTGATGTCTGTGAAACAGAAAAATTTTCTAAAGTGAGAGAAGCTTACTTGGATCTGATTAGATGTTATGGTTTCATTGAGAATTTAAATAGTCCTACTCTAGAATAACGAGCAATGCTTGTATTGATAACATATTAATTAATCATATCTACTTGCTCCCCTCATTTTAATATTGTGTAAATTATAAATTAACATCTCAGTTTTCCGATAAATAATATTTTATTGAGGTGAGGCCTTTCACATTCAAAGAATGCATCCTCAGACCATAACAAACAAAAAACAAAATTTATAAATATAAAACATCTGCTAAACACAGGCCTGCGGTTTTTATGTGAAACGCTATGCGCCCGAGGAAATTTTGCCCCCCTCTCCCCCACTGATACAAATCGCCAAATGAAAATACCTTAATGCCATAGGCATTTGACACTCTCATTCACAACATAACAATGATGTAACTCATTTTATTGTGTTCAATATTGTTACTAAGAGTACCTATCACATTATAAAGTAAAATGTAATCAGTAAAATGTAACTTTTATTTACATCGAGACTTTATTACTAAGAACAATTTTTAAAAGGTAAAATGAGATTAGCTTTCTTTTTAAGATTCTGTGGGGTAAAATGAACTGACAAGGAAAGACAACTTTGCCAACGATTAAATATTAACAAGGAGGACGCAGCCAATGGCAATGATGGGTCATGAGTGAGACAGAGAATGGAGCGTGATTAAAAATATTATTTTCTTTTGCTTACGCCCCCAACAAACCTAAAACCTCTTGTGCCCACCGGGCCCATTTACAAAATTAGCACTGATAGAACCTCCGCTTTTGATGAAATTTGGTACAGAGGTGATGCAGCATTCATCAGGTTAAGTTTGAAAACCAGCTTGATCGGGCCTTGGGAATTAGGTTTTGTGAGGTTCCCAAGAGATAAAAAATGGGGTTTTGGCATTTTTGGACCTCAATTGATTTTATATTAACAATTTTAACTAAAAACATTCAATAGAATGCAGGCGAGAGATTCATGACGTCATGTTTATCTTCAGACTTCTAAATGCCCAAATTGACTGTCCGAGGCTCCTTGAATCCTTGAACTTCAGAGCTACAAGATCAACAAGATCCCACGACCTATTTGCTCGAGTTCATCATGGGACCAACTACCCAACGTCTAGCAAATGGTCTGCCCGAAGTTATCGACTTTTCTCTCAAAAAGTTTTCTTGCAAATGACCATGCATCATGTATTGTTTTTAAATTGTCACATAGCATTTGTACGGTCTCATGTCAGTCTCTTTTTTAATTAATTCAACCGCATCCCATGTCTAGTCTGTTTTTTATTTACAAAATCATTATTGTATAAATTATAGTTCTATCTGCACTTTGTTATGTTATGTTTGTTTTGTATATTATTGTTATTTTGCATCAATTAGCTTGCTTGCCATTGATATTATTGTTATTATTGCATAATTGTTTTGCTTGTGTACTCACTATTCATTTTACAAATTGATCACCTCTGCATTTGTTTTATTTGTGTAGATATGGCAGTTGCACTTTGCACTCTTTGTTTACTTTCGCAAATATTTAATGGTTTGTTTTTTACTTCTGCATTAGTAATCTTTAGTTTATTGTTGTTGCTATATTGTTATTTAAATTGTTGAAATCTCATTTGTTAATATTTTTCTAACCGCTAAGCATATATTCTCATTCAATTATGTTAAGTTTTTCATTTCTCTTTCACATGTATTTTCTGATCTCAACGCATGTAAACTATTTGTAGAAAATACAGTGTATGTCAAATCTATGAATTGGCTTCGGCCGTTGATAAATAAATAAATAGAGGTTGAATTTGGCACTTTGAATTTTTAACTTGGCTTAACAGATCACAGAAAAATATAAAAAAAATATGTTTTCCGTGTTATTCTTAGGGGAAATAAACAAACCCCTCTATCTCACTTATTATTATTGGTATAACTTAATAAAATTTGGTGTGTACATTCATTAACTAAATAGAGTGTAACTTATATTTCCTTGCAAACGACCATATGGCGGCAAAATTACATACTCAACCCCGTGGGGTTATTGTATTGGTTTTAGTGAAAAATTTACTGTTCTCAATGAATAATTTAGGCCTAAATAAAGAATTATTGTCGATGTAGTGTCAGTCAGTATTCAAGGGGAAAATAAAAAATTCAAGAATTTGATAAAATGGCCAGATACAAATTCGCCAGTGGTTGGAGGGTCGACGAAAAGATACAAATTCACCAGGTCCCAAACAGGTAGAAAATCGGGTCCGTCAAAACATACAAACTCGCCAGTTCTAGGAACTAGTGCTCAGCCCCTCAGGGAACCCAGGAATGTGGCCGGTCGGGTTCTTCCCTTGCAGTTGGCAGAGTTGGGTGTTGTTTTCGGCTTGACCGAGTCATAGATGAAGCGTCTTGAGGCAAAACAACTGAACGGATCGTTGCAATTTTTGTGTCATACTCCTTTCGCTCGTGCTCTAGCTTACATCTCACTTGTGGCTTAAGCTCTTTCATAATACAATCATTGCATAAACTACTATTAAATTCATTTACTCGTAGGTGATGAGTAATCTTGAGTAACAATAGCTTACAACATTCCCATGGCAACACCTACTTTATGCACTCCACGTGATTTAAACATAACATCATATAACTAATTACAATTATGAACTATATAAAAAATTTTCTTAAGATTATTTTGTCTAAGATTATTTTTGTAGATTGTTTGTGGGGGCGATGATTTCCGTTCGATCTGCTGAAATATCGTTGATAATCAAATAGGTGACGTTAACTTGGCCGATTTACTATCAGCAGTAAAATTTACTCAGTAAATTTACTTATTTCCGTTTTATAGCCCAGGATATTGAAAAAGTAAGAAAATATCAAAAGTTTTTAATAAACTTGAGCAATAAACTGACTGAAGAATTTGTTATTTTAATTCCACCAAAACCCAAATTGTCAGTTGTGATCTAAATTTCACTTCGTGCACTTATTGAGGTGATGGGATGTTTTAATGAATAGTGGAAGGAAGAGTTGCAAGGTATTTGAATTATAAATGAGGCAATGATATATACAGGATGTTCAAAAAAAAGGTTCAAGATTTTTTTTGTGTAAGTAATTTTGCACAAATTGCTGGTATGCAATAATTTGATGAAATACTGATAAAAGGCAGCGAAAAATTGCCAACAAATATAGTGTTATTTATAATAGAAATATTTAATAGAAACTTCAATATTTTTTAAAATCCACTTATAGTTAAAAATTAATATCTCTAGTTCTAAATAAGACACAAAGTTACCGTAATTCTGGTCCTAAAGCAACTAGTACATTAGTTTCTTCAATTTGAGTTATTGACCATTGAAATTCGTTGAATTTTAAGTGACTTATGATTTCCAGTCAACATAAAATTAATTGGTTGCTGAAATTCGTCTGCAGTGAAAGAAGTACAGCTCAAGTTATAAATGAGTTTCAAAGATCGTTCTAGTCTTAAATTACACTTACATTGTTAACTTAAATTCCAGATACTGAGTGTTAAAATTTTATACGTTTAAGATTAGATATTATACACTTTTTAATACATTTTTTTTATTTGGGTAAAGTTTAAAACATGCAAACCGCTACAAACCAAGCCAATTCAAATGATCAAATACACTAAATAAGGCCAATGATCCACTGAGTGATTTCATACCAAAACCCACAACCTATCTCAATTAGAATAGGATGTATGGGAAAAATAATAAAATAAATGAATTCAATGTTTAAAGCATCCATAAGAAATTTAAAGAGAAGAATTCTAATTTCCGTATACGGTATCTTTGAACTATATATTTCGTATATGATTCAGATTCAGATTCAGATTCAATTTCTTTATTCATATTATACAGCTCTGTACATCGAATAGTGTCATATAAACTGAAATAAACTTAAAACTAATCATGTTATATTTACACATACACAAAAATTGCTTAATTTAGACAGTTATCCCATGTTGTCTTTTTTCTATCTTTTACCACATTTAAATTTTTTCAACAGTCAAAATCAAATATAAAAGTTTCTATTTTTTTCAATTTCATGTAAATTGTAAGGGGCTAAGTCTATTAAATATTCTTTTAATCTATTTTTAAATTTTGCATTGTTTGTTTCATTTTTTATATAATCTGGAATTTTGCTTAAGAATCTTTTCCCAGCATAAGTGGATTTTTTCTTAAATATTTCTAGGCGATGTTTGGGGATGGGTTCTATCTTTTTACGGGTATCGTATTGATGAGTTGGTACTAATTCAGTGTTCTCATTGTACTCCTTTACAAGCATAATGGTAGCAAAAATATAGAGTCCAAAAACTGTCATTATTTTCAAATTTTTGAAATGTTCTCTTGCCGATTCTTGAAAGTTTAGCTTTAAAATTATTCTGATGGATTTTTTCTGTATTTTTAATATTTCATTTAGATTTTCATTTTTTGTTGAACCATACACACATATTCCATAGTTAATAAAACTGTGAATAAGAGCAAAGTATATGGATCGCACAGTGCCGTCCTTAGGGTGGAGCGAGTGGAGCGGCCGCTCCAGGCCCCGCGCTGAGGAGGGCCTCGCGCCGCGAGGCCTTGCGCGCTAAAAAGTTAGTTGCGTAAACGTTTAGGTTGAATAAAAATAATATAGGCCTAATAATGAACAGATACGTACCTAAAATATCGGTATAAATTCCCGCGCAATATGTTCAATAATTGTGATTTAAAAACCTACGAACGCGATTCTTATTCGTACGTAATAGTAGCGACCAAAAGGATGCAAACGCAAACGCAAAACATCGTTTGATAGCGGCGGCCGGCGGGCGGGGTGACGGGACCAAGCCTCGCGGCCGCCGAGCCATGCTTGCAGATGCCACAACCATGCATGACCGACTTTGCCTATCTCTAGCCGTTTTTCAACTGTTTGTCTGTATATGAATTTTTAATTGGTCAATTATATCTTTGAAGTTATTTAAGGTACGGAATTAAAACTTGGCACAACTGTTAAGTGCGTTAAGGCACAAATGCAAATGAATTTGGACATTTCTAACGTTTATGGTTGCAAAATGGCGGCCATTTAAAATTTTCAAAGCTTAATGTCTTAAAAACTGCAAACAAAAAAGTTGAAACTAAGTTTGGTTTGTAATGATCAAATCAGAAACAACGAAAAATCATAAAGATTTACATAGGCCTAAGATTACGAGCGAAACCCGTGTTTTCTCAAAATAAGATTTTAATTTCTCCACTGCCCATTAGTATTTTTACTCCGGTAATTAAATAATGCAATTTTTTGTTAATTTGCAAAAGTTTGTAAAATTTACGGCTTTTAAAAATATTTAGCTTTGAACATTTTTAATTACAGCCATCTTGAAACTTGAAACAGTAAATGTTTGAAATGTAGAAATTCACTTGCATTTGCGACTTAATACAGGGTGTCTCTGAACTCTCTTTCTTTTCAGGTATTATTCCTGGACCAAAGACAAGCCAAAATCAAAATATCATATTAAAAAATTCCAAAACACCATAGTTACTTGTACAGCCGCCATTTTGTATTTTTTAAGAATAATTTTTAATTTAAGAACGGCTTGAGGTAATAGGTGGAAATTCGGTACACAGCTTTTTGAAGTAAAGACCTAGCTAGAAAAAATAATCAACTTTTTATAATTCATGTTTTCAAAATTATGCCCAATTATCTTTAACCTTAAATTACATAAAAACTACCTACATAAGGTAGCAAAGTTTATGTTCTTATGTGTTTTTTTCTTATGTGAATTTAATTTAAAATCCAACGATGTAAAAATCATGAAAGTTTGTTTATAAATAAGCGAGATAGAGCGATATAACTGAGGCTAGTCACGGTCGGACCGCTTCCCCGGGAGCAATTTTGGTATGAAATCCATTGTTGAGCTGGCGCCGCAACCGCGCTTTCTGCGCGGCAACCCGCTCATATGCGTGACTATTTGTATTAAAATCACTAAATTTTAAATATGATATTTTAGCTTGTCTTTGGTTCAGGAACAATACCTGAAAAGGAGGGTAGAGGGCAGAGTTCAGGGAGACAATGTAATTTATAGTTGTACCAAGTTTCATTTCTGTGACTTGAATAATTTCAAAGATATAGGGGTCTAATGGATTGAGAACATATATAGACAGTCGGAAAACGTCTAGACATAACTTGGACACATGCTGTCGTATGTTCCATACCCCACAACCCCCCAGCAATCACAGTTAAATAAGGCCTCGCAAAAATATTTTGCTCCAGGCCTCGCATTTCCTAAGGACGGCTCTGGGATCGCAATACATCTTCATTACACAGCTTTGACATTTTCCTAATGGCAAACAAGCCAGAATTGGCTTTCTTTAGAATGTGTTTAACATGGTCGTCCCACGATAAATTACTGTCTACGATCATCCCAAGGAATTTTGTATGTTCAATTAATTGTACTTGTTGATTTTTTAAAATGATTGTGGGGTGGATGAAATTCTTACTTTGTTTTGTTTTAAAACACATCCCTTTAGTTTTTTCGGGGTTTAAACTTAAACTATGTGTTTCAAAAAATTGTCCTATGCTGTTTAATTCAATATTTGATAAAATTTCAATGTCTTCTTGTGACTTTCCTGAGATTTTTAAATTAGAATCATCGGCATAGAGACACAAACTGGAGGAGTGGAGGATGGAGAAAAGTTCAAACAATGTCTTACATTATTTATATAACAGAGGAAGAGGAGAGGTCCCAAATTAGATCCCTGAGGGATACCATTTTTAACTTCTCTTAAAGTCGATCTGAATTTTTTAATTTGATTAAATTTGGTAAAATGTGTTATTTCTACAAATTGTTGTCTATTTAAAAGATATGATCTAAATCAATTCAGTTCAAGCCCTTTTATTCCCAATTCTTGTAATTTTAAAATTAGCAAAGAATGAGAAACACTATCAAACGCCTTTGATAAGTCCATAAAAATGCCAACCACTTTTTCTCCTTTGTCAATTGAGTTTATTATTGATTCTATGAAGCTTACTGCCGCTGTGATTGTTGACTTATTTTTTCTAAAACCATGTTGAATATTCTCAATTTTGTTGTTACTTTCCAAAAACAATTCCAACCTGTTGTATACTAATTTCTCATATATCTTAGCTATTGATGGCAATAAGGAAACAGGTCTATAATTTTCTACTTTATTTGAATCATATTTTTTATAATTGGGTATGACTTTTGAAATTTTAAGTTTGTCAGGGAATTTTCCACAAACAAAAGAAGAATTTACCAAATGAGTGATCACTCTACTCAGCAGCTGGCCCACCTCTTTCAAAATTTTCATTGGTATTCCATCAATACCGCAGGAAAACTTATTTTTAAGAGACGCTATGATTTTTAACACCTCCTCTTCATCTGTTGGTAAAAGTCGAAAGTATTTGCTACCACTATTGAATGCAAAATCAGTGTTATTAGCTGCACTAGATGGTATATTAACAGTGGAGCTATTACTTCCAGCAACACTTACATAATATTCATTAAAAATATTACTAACACTATTTGGATCACTTACTAGTTTATTACCAATATTTATTATTATGTTACTTCTCTCTCTTTTATTCTTTGTCCCTATTTCTGAATTTACAATATCCCATGTAGTCTTAGTTACATTATTAGACTTCTTTATTTTGTTATCAAAATATTTTTTCTTACTCTGCATTAACATCTCTCTGTACCTCTTATTCCTATCACAAACATTTTTTGATATGGGTAAATTTGCCTTTCTATTATTTTTACTGAAACTTATAATTTCTTTCTTTTCCTCTATTAGATCCTTACTTATCCATTTATTTATTTTGTTTCCAACCTTAAATTGTTTCTCTGGAAAAGCTAAATTAAAATTATACATTAAAATGTTGTGAAATACATCATACTTTTTTTCTGTTTCTGAAAAATATACCTCTTCCCAGGTTTCATAACTCAACAAATATTTAAATAAATCTAAATTTTGTTTTGAAAAATCCCTTTTATTAATTTTAAAGCATTTATGACTGTCATTGTGTGTAACTTTATTCTTAAATTCTAATAGTTGACCATCGTGGTCCGAAAGCATTGTTATTACTCCACTTACATAAAACCTGTCTTTACTAAGATTTGTTAAGTAGTTATCTATTGCAGTGACTGATCCATTAAACACTCTAGTAGAGAAATCTACAAGATAAGTCATATTGTGGCTATTCAAAACATTCATTAATTTTGTATATCTATTGTCCTGGTTTAAAACATTTATGTTGATGTCTCCAGCGAGAATGATATGTTTGGAAACTTTTAAAACATTTTCTATTAGTAAATTTAATCTTTCTAAAAATTCATCTATATCTGAGCTAGGTGATCTATATAATCCAACTAAAATAAACTTTAAATTTTGCAGAGTAAACTTTGAAATACAATATTCAAAAACTTTCTCTTTACAAAGAATATGTCTCAAAGGCAAATTCACCTGACTCCACTTCAAACTTTCCCCGCTCAAAATCATAACTCCGCCCTTACTTGATAACGTACGACAATAACATGAGGAAACTTTAAAACCTTCAACATTGAGCCTTTCAATTTCATTCTCTTTCATATCATGTTCGGTCAAGACTACTATGTGTGGATTAATTTCTTCAAGGATAACTTGAAGTGGCTCAACCCGGAGTGGCAAATTTTGTATGTTCTGGTGAAAAATTCTTAAATTTTCAAACTTTGGCTGTCTTACTAAATTTTTACAATTGACTTCCGAATAAGGCAGTTTAAAGTAGGGCCAGGTGAGGTAATATTTACAACCCCTAAATCTTCATTGCTGGTTTCAACACTGACATTCTCACAGAACACAGAATCAACACTGCAAACAGAATTGATTTCATCCACGAGACACATATCTTCGGTAACACAATCATTAGTGATGTCCTGAAGCGAAGTCGGATGTGTTGAGTTAATGGACACCTGCAGCGTGTCTCGGTGTTCCCTAGCTTGCTGAGAAGAGGAAGTAGGCAGAGGCGGAAAGTTGACCACATTTCTTGAGTAGTCCAAGGCCTTGTCAGCTTTGAGGTGAACTTGAGTGCTCGTTTTGTGGTATCCGTCGGTGGCATTCAAATAATTATTTTCATAGTCATCATTGTTTGTTTTTATGAGGTTTTTTAACTTTCTCAAAAAATCCTCATGTTTCATACCATTTTTTAACATTCTTTTAGGATCTTTATCATACACAACAATACTGATGTTTGCTCCTGTTATATCCTGAAATATTTTCATGTTTTTAACGAAGTGATTTGGATTTATTTTGTCGCGCACACATCCCATCGGTGAGCAAATGAGATGTGTTAGATTCTGCTTTTGGAAATCCTCAGTTAATCTATTAAATGATAGGTCATAGTCTGTAGTGAGTGGTTTCTGGTAAAATGCAGGTTTTGTGAGTAAGGTGTAAATAGTTGCGCCATTGTCAACCTTCTGGCAGGAAAGATTTTTGTTTAGACAATCTTTGGCCAAAGGTTTGCCAAAATGATTCCTAAAGACAACTGCAATGCCAGCACTCATTTGGCGGTCGTCATCTAGATCAGCGGATGCACAATGTGCAAAGGCGACAGTAGGGTCCATCTCAAATTGTTCTATAACTTTTCTCATGTGTCTCTCAACTATTGCTATTTTGGGTGTATTTTATTTTTCTTGCTGTGTTGTTTTATTTATCAGTTTTTTTTTTTTTTTTTTTTTTTTGTAAGAAAGAATGTTTATGTTTTCAAATTTGAATGCTATGTTGTGGATCGCTTTGCTTATAATTTCTGTGCCTTTTCTGTTTAAATGCACTCCATCAGCCGCTAGACATGATTGTGTGATGTACCTGTCTAAGTCAAGGAAAACTGCTCCTGAGTTTTGGCAGAGCCACCTAATGTTCTGGTTAGTGTAATGTCTAAGTTGGTAAGGTATATCTCGTCTACAAACAATACTATTTATAACAATTATTGACTGAGGAAATGATGCTTTTGTTTGACTGATAACATTTTTTACTGCGCCCATTACATCACATGCATTTCTCATTCTGTCAAGATCGTTAGTTCCAACGTGTATAAAGACAGACTTAGGACTTTCCACTTCTTCATCAATAGATTTAATTTTTTTCGACATCTCTAGAGCCCCTATTCCTCTGTATACTTTAACTGTAGTGTTAGGAATGGATACATACTTCACCATTGAGTCTCCCACGACAAGATGTGTGCATTTTAGAGCTCTATCTCTTTGTCTAGGTCTTAAGTTAGGGTTCCTCCAAGAGTATTTTTCTTTAAATATGATTCTTCTTGGGATATGTTTTCTCAATCTTCCGGTCCCTCGTGTTTGTGCTTCTTTTGGTTCTGTATTCTGTATCCAAGTGTTTGCCTTACTATTATCTTCCAATTGCGATAAATATGCATACCTATTTTGCAATGGTAGATCTTTTCCAGTTTGTAGTGGTCTCTTTTTCCCACCCTTTTGCACTGTTTTCCATTCGGTGTTGAGTTTATTCTCATTTGGTTTGCTAAGTTCCGTAGACAAAGATGATCTTGGTTTGACAGCGTTGTTAGAAATAGGTGTGTCTTCTTGATACAACCCCTCAGTCTGAGTGTAGACTGTGAGTTTGTTATCAGTAAACAACCCACCAACTATCTCACCACTGATCGTATGTGCATTATTAATCACATAAGCAATTACACTACGTTTGGTTATTAATTCATATTCATTGATTTCAGGTTTCAGTGCAATTTCCTGTAGGCTTATAGATTTTTTCAATCGGAGATGCTCAATAACTTGTTCAGTAATCATCATGCAATAAATACCACAGTCATATGAGTTTTTTTGCTGTGGTGTTGTTTTTTCCACAAAAATTGGCTTTGAGTTTTTTTTATTCGTAATAAAGCCAAAGAAATTGCTTGCAATCTGCTTCGCACTCTCAGTATTGTAATTTCTTATTGAGTCAAAATGGTAAAACTTATCAGTCCTCTTCTCATAGACCATCAGGCTCCAGTGCGATCCTCCAGTATTATTGGGATAGCTAAGCTCTATACAGTCATTGACGGGGAATATAATATATTCAGTGTCCTGCAAATGTAACGACTCAAGGAGAAAAGAGCAGTTGTCTGATGTTTTAACGGCATGACTTATGGTTGGGTTTATACACAGTGTTTCGTGGTTTTTTATGACCTTCAGATTTAACAACTCGAAATACTTGCGTATAATATTATCATCAATCCAGTTAGGCCCCAAAAGCTCATTTAGGGATTTATCTAGGGGTTTAAGACTTTGGCAATTGTCATTTATTTTAAGTGACATTGTTGTGCCGGTTTCTTTATTTATTAGTGTTTGTGTATTGCTATTTGTCAGCGGAGTTAATTTTCCCATTAAGAACTCACTAGATGATTTTTGCATGCTTGGGTTAACTTTTTTCGCGCAACTATTGCCCCCCTTTTTTTGCTGTTTTGGTGTTGAACCAATTAGTGTACTGTTCTTAAGATTTTTTTTACACAAGGCAGTTGGTGTTATACTGTATTGGTTGTTTTAGCCTCAGAGAATGCCTGTTCAATCTCCTGCAGAGCCTTGTTGAAGTTTAGGTTGTTCTTTTTCGGGATACCTAATTTACTCTTATTGTCTGAATATGGAAAAACATTATTTCTGCTACATACTGCTGTGTCCCTCGTTGCATAAAATGTTACATGATAGTACTCAGTTTGGTGTCTTTTTTCTACTCTATCAACAATAGCCGGCCAAGCAGCATGACCTTTCACATGAGCAAAAACTAAATCTCCTTCATTGCATTTCATTTGTGAATTTTTAGTTCTTTCTTGAGTTATCATATTATTATATGTTTTTTAAAACAATATCTAACTAACATTTAATGGGCTACATTTATTTTCTTTATCAGAGATCCCCGTATTTATTTAAAATAAATAAATAAAACAAAACATTTCTTAGAAATGTAAATAAATAGTTTGAGTAGGTTGGCTGAGGAAGCTTACAACGCCAGATAAGTTTTTGTAGCCAGGCAGATGTGACGGTTTTTGTGAATGAGTGACGAGGCACCAAAGGTCAGTGCCCCTTATCAGTCAAAGTGACTCAGACTTCCAGGATCGTTCTGTGTCCAACTAATCGACAGTCTTGGACAGGTAACTGTGACGTCACTTATCACTTGCCCTTTTGTGACTTACGTAGTGCTTCTTTTCACAGATAAAAAATAATTTGTAGAAATAATATTAATTTAAAGTTGTATAGGATTACCTTCTTAACTTTAATATTTCATTATTATACCATCCTTTAACTTTATGTCCTTATTTCCTCTTTAAATAACACTATAACTGCATGTGAATTTTTCAACTTCTTAACCTGGACCACAGTAAGTAAACTTTATCTTCGAATTTTTAATATTTAGTTTTGAAACAACTCAAAATCACTTTACTAAATTTATAGATTATTTTTAGAACTTCAGTTTTAACCTAACACCACTGTCATGAAACAAAAATTTACTATTGATAATTGAATTTGAAACTAGCACTGAAGAATTTACTGTTTACTAACTGAAACACTCATTTGAACAACTGCAAATGAATATTTTCAAAAACGGTTTGCGGCATTGTAATCAGTGCAAAAATCTACTGAGAAATACTATCTTTTCATTAGAAAAAAATAATTTGTATCCAATATGGCGGCCAAAAATTAAGGACCGTTCAAAATAAAGGATTTACCACTCAACAATTATTGGAGTTGGTGCCACAATTTAAATTTGAAAGATGCACGTAAAAATGTAAAGGGAAGATTTTTTTCAAAATGTATCCCATTATCAAAGAACCGCCACTTTGAAAAATGATTTTAACAATATAAATCAAAATAATTTTTTGGGGACTCATCAAATCTCTTTTTCTAAAGCTTCAAAGAAGATCTCTTGAAAATTTCACAGATGCACACCAGTTGCCGATCAAAAGGCTGTTTTTGGCCTTATTTTACTGTACTAATAGAGTTCTATGAAATACATGCATTACAATAAACGCAACTATTCTAATAAATGTAAACAAAGATCGAACAAAAATCTGACATTTTGAGTATAATAAAAACAAATAAATCTATCACAATTGATTAAACTGGCAACAATCAGTTGTTCAATATTTTCTTCCAAGACTATTAAATGAAATGGAATGTTCAAATAAATAGAAAATGTTTATATTAATTGAATTAAAAATCAATCTTTTAAATAAGTACTTGAGTGTTAATTATGATTTTTGGAACTGCGTAGAAAGTGAATTAACCTCACAAATCTGAATCAACACTTTTAAACGTTTATATATAGTGCTTTGAAGAAAGTGATGTGAAAAAATATTACATTTCTAATAATTCTAAAGGGGTGAAAGAAGTCGCCCTCAATCTAGAAAGTAATCCAATTTAATATTTTTGACAATGAACTTTTGTCTACCCGTCCTCGCGCCGCATGCTGGCCGAGGGGCTGCGGGCGGATTCCTGGAACTGGCGAGTTTGTATGTTTTGACAGCCCCGATTTTCTGCCTAATCGGGACCTGGCGAATTTGTATCTTTTCGTCGACCCTCCAACCACTGGCGAATTTGTATCCAGCCGATAAAATTTAGCATGTAGCTGTTGCTGTGGGAAGGAATTATTGTCTATTTGCTTAAACACCCCATGGCATCAAAAACCTTCATCCTCATTCCCATGGTGTGTATGGGGAAAATAAAAAATACCAAATTCGATTGGAAATTCACTGAGTATGTAAGTTTGCTGCCATAGGGGTATTTTTATAGTCTTAAAGTTATTTTCCCATATTTCTTATGGTATCTAAACATTTGCACTATTATAATTTTTATAGAAAAAAATGAATTGCAGTATCAAATACACTTTGCTGGCAGAAACACGTAGTTAAAAGGCTTTATAATAAACTTTCTGAATCCCTAAAACCAGTATCTTAAACAAAACAGATGAGCTTCAATATTGGCTTAGTTAATGTTCTAAATTTAAAATTGAATACACCATATATAATTTATATTTTTATTATAGTCCCAATAAAAACATTAAATCATATATTGGTGTATTGGATTTTCAATTAAGAAAACCTAAAATCAATGTTTAACACAGGCAGTTTAAATTATAAGTAAAAATATTTTTGCAAGTTTTTAATCTGTGGTTGAGTATTTGAATGGCAGTTTTTAAATTAAAGTAATAAACTTGAATTTTATGGCTTTTGGGGCTTATAAGAATGAGTTGTTATCTGTGTGCTTTCCTTTGTACCTTCTAATTTGTACTCTGTCGTCTTCTCATTAATATAGTGTAAGAATTTAGATATTGATAATGTCACCTGTAAAAATAGCATCGCTATTGTAAAACATTTATGTGACAATAAAAAAATTGATTTGATTGACTACTTTGACTTTTCTACGCCACAAGCACAGAAAACTTTTTTCTGTTCGATAAACTCTGTTGAAAACTCATACAGACATTGGCGAAGATCTGCCATCATGGTGTGTAGTCAATGCTATGCACGAAAACAACAGAAAATGACAGGTTTGAAGTAAAGTTTTAATTTAAGCCGCCACTCGTACTTGGAATTGTCTGTGGTTTATGCTCTTCTCTTCAAAACTCAAACCACCCTGCAATGTCTATACTAGGGAAGTCAATCCCGGGATCCTGAGCAATTTTTTATATGAAAATATTTTGTGATTGGCGGTATAACTTCAACTAAAACTTGATAAGAGTTGTTAATCTAACCTGTCAATTTATTCCAAAAGTTTGGAACTGCTCGCACCGGCAGCCATCAATACGTGAATTATTCCTGGCGCTAAAACAGTTTCTTATCACTCAATACTTCCAGTGTGCTTCCCATGGTTGATGTTGACTGGCCCCATTTATGATGATTTTGTTTTAGTCTAAGTTACATTATTTTTAGTTGCTGTCAGGCTCTTTTAAAGGATTTGATGATGTCAATTAATTATCTTAAATGTTAATTATCAGGAATGTAAAATTTTTCAATATTTTATGAACAAATATAAAGAGTATTAGGAAAAATTTTTATTAGAGTTAAGGCAAATAAAAAATTAAGTTACTTTAATTGTATTAAGTGAAATTTGGACAGGTAGTGACGAAGTCAGTTTTTATAAAATTCCAGGGTATAGTTGTTATTCATGTTGTAATAATAATTTTCAAGCTGGCGCATTTTGTGTTTTGTAAATAACAATTTTATTGGATTAGTTAATCAAGGTAAGAGTAAAATGAACACTATTGACACTGTTATTTTAGATATTAGGTTACATGAGGTACATTTTAAGTTATTTTGAGTATACCGACTAGAGGCTGAATATAACCAAGAATCGACTAATTTACTTCCAGATTTTAATTGTGACACTAGCTATATTGGTGATTTTAACATAAACAAATTGAATCTAACATTAAGCTCCCAAACATATGTAAATTTACTTAGTGATAATGGTTTCATGTCCGTGGTAAATTCTCCTACAAGAAATCCATCAAAAAGTTGTATCGATCATGTATTTATAAAACATCGTAATGTTAATTTATTTAATTAAAAGTGTTGTTTTTGATATTGGACTAAGTGATAATTTTTTGTTAGGATTAAAATATGACTGTTATACTAGATCAGATATTTTTTTGTAAAAAAGCAAAAGAAATTCAGGAAAAGCTCATTGTTATGATCTGGTTAACAAAAAACAAAAAATAGGCCTATCAACTGGGATGACTGTTTTGCTTGAACTGATGTCAATGAATGCTATGAATTAACTTATTCTATTCTCTTTTAACTAATGTGATAAGTAGTTGTAAGAAAAAAGTGTTATTCAAACAAGAATTGATAAAGTAAAAATTGTAAGCCCTTGAATTTCAAATAAAATATTAAAAAAGATTGATAAAAGGAAAAAGCTTTATAGTATTTCTATCTAGAAAAAGGCCATATGATCTAAACTTTAAATCTTATTACACTAAATTTTGCAATAACCTACAAATTCAAATTTACCAAACAAAAAATCTGTATTATGCTAATAAAATAAAAAATTATAATGGTGATTTGTCTCAACAATGGGAAATTATCAACGATCTTACCTGTAGTAATAGTAAAAAAGGTGTGGAAAAGATAGAGCTGGAAGAAGGCACATAGATAACCGAGACGGCGGACGTAGTGTGGGAGATAAAGGTACGGCTACACATAGCAGGAAAGGATACGGAAAGGACATGGAAAAAATTCTGATGGGGTGGCTACACATATCGGGATACGGACAGGACATTTATTAGGCGGGAGGCTGCGGGCGCAGCCGTAAGACGTTGGGAGGTTGCGCACGCAGCCGTCCAACACTGCTCATCCCGCTGGCCGCCACACTCACTACACAGAGCTACCGTCAGAATTTTTTGATAGTGTCGGGAGGGGTGGCTAAACATACCAGGACGGGATACAGACAGGACACGACATTGGTGAATGAATACTCATTTGGCGATACATCCGACACGGCGAATGTCCTGTCCGTGTCCTTTCCTAGTCCCGTCCTGTCAAGTGTAGCCGCTCTCATTTGATAACACAGGGAGCATTCATCAGACACTGTCCCGTCCGTTTCCTGTTATGTGTAGCCGCACCTTAAACAATAACTATCTGATAATGGTACAATCAGCTGGGCTACAAGGTACAGTCCACACTGCGCAGGACGCTCACGTCAGACCATTGTTGACCGCCGTGGCCACACCGATACCAGCACAACGACAGCTCGGGGTGTAGTTCGATCTTTTTTTATTGCTCCAGTTACTGAAAATGAACTCATGACAAACAAAGTCAACTAAAAAACAAACGATCATCAGGTTTTGATTCAGTTAGCGCCTTTTTAGTAAAAAATGTTGCAGAAGAAATCAAACAAGTTTTAACATACATAAAAAATTTTAATTTTTAATTTTGATTTGAAGTTTTAATTTTGATGATTTAAACTGAGTTCTGCGTTCCAATTTTTAAAGCTAACAAATTTGGATTTTATCTAGTATCTAGTATTTTACAACTCTATCAAATTAGAAACTTTAAGGCCAATTAGTTTACTGTCGGTTTTTTTAGTAAAATTTTTGAAAAACGAATGAAACTACACTTGTTTCTTACCTCAAAAAGTTGAATTCCTCAGTGCAAATCAATTTGGTTTTCAGAAAAATAAATCAACCGAGGAAGCTTTAACAAATGTAGTCGATAGAGTATTAGAGAGCCTTAATAGGAAAACAAACACAGGATTATTTTTTTATTTCAAAAAAAGCTTTTGATTTAGTTAATCACAACATATTACTTAATTAATTAGAGAACACTGGAATAAGAGGAGTCACTCTAAACTGGTTTAGCAATTTATTGGTAAATAGAATACAGAAAGTAAAGATTAAAGATTCGCTGAGGCCCCTTTGGTTGTTAAGTCTGGAGTCCCTCAGAGGTCAGTTTTATCGGCTATATTGTTTTTAATTTTCATAAATGACTTACTGAACGAAAATATCTCGAGAAGGGTTAGTGCTTTTGACGATGACATTGCTTTCTTTAATTAACATTAATTAGAACAATTAATTAGAACCTTTTATTATTTAAGAAATTTTTGTGACTCGAAGTTGATAAGAACATTATACTTTTCTCTCATACAACCTAGATTACTATACGCTATACATTTTTGGGGAAACACTAGTAAAACTGTAATCAAAAGATTGGAAACAACACAGAATCATTTCATCCGTATCACATTGATAAAGTCGTTGAGAGTTAGTTCTTTTCCACTTTACCAGCAATTAAAAATAATGCCCCTTCAACATTTATTAATTTATAAAGTACTAAAAGTTTTCTATTTGAGAAGTGGAAACTGAGGGACTACTAATTTGGCTTATAAATCCAGACAAACAAAGCAACAAATTTTTGGAACCCCATAGTAAACAAAGAAACCTTTAGACAATCCCTTCAATATATTGGACCAAAACTTTTCAATCAATTACCATTTGAAACTAAAGCTTCCCTTAAACATGAAAAAATTCTCTTCCTGGTAAAGGAGTGGCTTTTCTAGAAACCAGACATTAATTAACTAATTAATGTTCTTTGTTAAATAATGATTGTATGTTCAAGTAACTTTATAATTGCAAAACTGATTTATATTTCTATTCATTTCTTATATCTAGATTTCGTTCTTTGGTTATAATTTCATAACAAAACTAAGACAATGACCAAAAATTTTGTTACTTAGGTTTTTTTTGTAACAAAACAAAAATCTACAAGTTTGACAAGTAACAAAATATTTGGTTAAAAAATGCACTGCATTATTCTTGTACTAAATTTTAAACACTGACAGAAACTGGGAGGATTCCACTCCACGTTTTCAAAATTGATAAAAAAAGTCACCAGGAAATAAAGAGATCCTGTTAAAAGCATTAAGTCTTATTTAATGATATACAAAATATTTTTCTCTGAACATGGACAGATAAAACAAAAGTTCGAAGCCCTTCAAGCCTCAGTCGGAAAACTTTTTTTAAATTATACAGTTAGAGGTACCATTTATCAAGGGTTGGGACCTGAATCCCTCTTCATTTCTTCCGAAGATTTGTCTTCCTTTTCATCTGAAAAATTCAATTTTTATAAGAATATATAGATGCAGCATCACAACTACTTACATGTTAAATCGACTAAAAAATTTATAAAATGCAACCAAAAATTTGTGTTTCCTATTTTTAATAGCAAATTATGTAATAAGAGTGCCTTTTAACTTAATTCTCATAGAAGTAGGATCTACTGTTTTTTGCAGTCGTAATAAATGACATAACATTAAAATTCTTTAACAAATCAAACTCTATTTTTTTTCAGCACAACATGAATTTAATTTGGTGAGTTTCGTATTTCAGCAAATTTCTCTAATAAAAACTTTTCTTACAGTCTACTACATAACCAGCTCCACATAAGTAATAAGTACTGATGTGTCGGTACCGGTACCGGTTCTTTTAAAGGATCGGTTCTTGGTACCGGTATCAAGTACTCATTTTATAATGAGATTAATGTAATAGGGAGTAGAAAAAATAGTTGTACATTGAAGTGATATTTCAAAAGTCGTGAGAATCAAGGAATTAAATTAACCAACACATGAAAGTAAAAGAATTAGGATTGAGTAACAATTAAGGAAGGCACAGTGTTGGGGTGTCTGGGAAAACGTTCATCAAAAGGAGATTTTACTAAAAATAATAAAAAATGGTAAAATGTTTGTTTTAGAATATTTTTTTATGTACAATAACAAATCTAGGCGCCCACAGGCCAACTTTTAACACTCACACTTTGGGTCGGGCCAGGAATAATAAAGCCAAAATAATAATGAAATAAAGCCAAAATGACTTTCTCAATGGAAAAATTAACTAAAATAAACTATAAAACAACGCCTAATGTACTTTCTTAGATAATTATTTGATAATAGTTTAATTGAGTACAAATTTATCATTGTTTTACTGTTGAAATTTGATATAGAACATTATTTTTAAATAACGTCATATCAAAGTCGACCCCTACTGTCATTTTCAATTTGGACTTCCCCCCCATTTTCTGATGACGTACTTTATGGACAGCCCCCAATGTTTAAAAATGTTTAATTTAGCAACACAGGGATAACGATAAATTGTAAACTAAGCTAATACTGAAATAATGTAAAATTTTAAAGTCTTTAATTTAGTTAAAAAATAACAAAGATAAAAACTTCTCCACGTGAAATAAAAATTAGTGTACACTAATAATTGCCAAGCCTAAGACAAAACTTCATGAAAATCATGAAACCCATGGCATCTACTCATATGGCAAGATGAAGTTGTGCAGAGCACTTTTTTTAAATTCTCTTCGATGAACTGCTTTAAAAATTCCCCCCAAGACACTGTTCAGAAAGAACCTAAGAGTCGCTGTGCCTTTTTTTGCAATGAATTTCAGAGCAGTTTCCAGCATGCAACAGGAATACAGTGAATATCGTACATGCTTGATACAGTGGGCAGTATTTAGCAGTGGACCACTCACTTTCAGCCTTGATTTCGTCCATCTTGACGTCTGCGTCAGGCTTGTTGGGGTCTAACTGCGGCTGTTTGCGCCCCTAGAATGACCGGTTGTCCCGCCTACCACCACCTCCCGGGCCCTCGTCTTCACTATCACTGTGAACAACCAATAAAGAACAAATATATTAATTTATTAAATTAAAACATCCTAACTCAAAGGAGACCAGTGTATAGAGTAAGAGTTTTAACTTCCTGGCCATTGTGAAATGGCAATAAAATTTGCCATCTCATAAATTTAAATATGATTTGAAAAATATACAAATTACAAATACAGAAATCTATATTTTGTATGGATAACAATAAAAACTGTTATACACGTAACCATATCGATCAACTTCAGCACGTCCAGGACCGTTTCCTCAGGTTGCTTGGTCCTAGGTTGGGTTATACCTATATGACTACTCCAGTAAATGAATTGGCTACTCTCTTCGACCTTGCCCCTCTCCACTTAAGACGTCAACACATTGATCTGACTGTGCTGCATAGACTAGTGAATGGCCTTATTGACTCTCCTAGCCTGCTTAGTGGAATCGGCATTCAAGTATCAAGAGGTACTCGGTCCAAAACCATCTTCCGCAGGCGCTTCTACCCAAGCAACTATGCCTACCACACCGGTATCTCCAGACTTCTGAGAATTGGCAGTGACGCAGCGAAGCATGTCGACTTCTTTAGTGAGTCTACGGCATCCTTCAAGAAGAAGCTTCACTCAATCCATTTCTAATCTGTGTTTGGTGGTGCCTTTAGAGGGCCACACCAGTGTCTTAGTGATGAGTGTTTGCTTGTGGTGCCTTTAGAGGGCCACACTGGTGTCTTTTGATGTGTGTTGCCAGTGATGCCTTAGATGGCCAAAAATTTATTTTGTTAATTCTTCTCATTGGTGCCATAGTTAAGTTTTTCCTAGCTTGTTATTTTTTTAGTTATATGGGTACTGTCACTTTGTTATTTAGTCAAATTATTATTTTGATGTTATTTATCTCTGTTTTGTTATTGATATGAACATATTGTTGGTCTGTAATAGTTTTATGAATTGCCAGTAGTTGTTGCAATTTTTGTTATTGTTATTTGATAGTTTATTGCCTGTTGTAAATTGTCATATTGCCAGTAGTTGAACTTGGTTAGCTCTCTGTCATAGTTTATTGTTGTTATCCATTCATATAGTTATATCTTTATATTAATCGTTCTTTTGATCTCGTTGTCCTCAATTCAATGTTGATCATATTGCAGATATATTCCTTGGTAAATTGTGATAATTAGTGTATAGACCTTAGTTTGTGTCAACCATCTTGAATTTGTTAATTTAATGAATGTTCAATATAATGTAAATTGGTGCAAACCGTTGGAAGCAAATAAATAAATAAATAAATAAATAAAAAGGGGTTTTTATTAAGTAATTAATATATTAAAAAAGTGTAATGATTGAAATCGACACATCCAATTTCACAGAAAAAAATCTAAGAACCAATGAACAATCAGCTAGTTGACGATGACCAAAGTAGACAAATGCCAGTAGTAATAAACAAATGGTAAGTGACAAATGTACTAATGAACAGAAATTAACTTTGATATACAGTTTAAATAAATATAAATAAGGTAGTTATCCCAATAAATAGCCTATTCCTTTGTACAGTAAGTATTTTTTATAGTTTACAGCAATTTTTTTAAACTAATTACAAGGGTTAATAAAATTAGTAGAACCTAATGCAAATTTTAGTAGGCGTATGAATTTGTTTTTTTGAGTCTTATTAGATTATTGGTATGTTTTTTACTTTCCAAAAAAAAAAAATACTTCATTTTAGGATTGCCTCATCTTTAATGTCCGTTCATTTCCCTTTGTACAGAATAAGCATAATCCTTGTTAGCTAAGATTAGGTTAGGTTAAGCCAACATCTTGAATCCTCCTTGTCTGAGTACATGTAGCAATCTACAGAGACAAATGAGGGTGACGACCCAATCCATACACTTCTTCATGACATCGCTGCATTCTGAACTTCTTTGCAAGAAACATTAACAATTTAATTTGTTTGTAAGTTACCCACTCTAGATCTAGTTAAATTTCTTCTTTCTTTGAAAAATTTTGGTTTGATCATTGTTTTGCATGTGAAGTTAAAATTGAGGTAAATGGTCATGTTAGTTAGAAACCATTTGGCTGCTGGTGCACCCACCTGAACTCGTTGTCGGGCGCGATCCGCATGTCCTGCAGGCTCTGTGGCAGCCGTTCGTCTGGGTTCACCTTGTCCTCATCCTCTGACTCTTCTCTGATTCCGTCATCCACAATGGCTGCCGACAAGAAAACATCAGCTGTTAAGCTCAACGATTGCCTCTCATTGGCAGTCAATCGTTCATAATGCATTCATTCATGCAACGGTAAAAAATCAATTCAGTAAGGCGTGATAAATTTGGATTTGGCAAATTTCTTGACACCTTGAAGTTAAGATGACACAAAACTGCCAATATTATAATTTTTTCGGCAAGAATTATTATAAAATTTGGATAGGCCTATACACAATTTTATTTCACTGAAATTTGATCCAACCTCGAATAACTATTTAACAAAATTTGCCCTGGTAAAATTGGCTTAGGCCAATCATATTAGGCAGAACTACTCCACATATTCCACATTATAAGATTTTTTATCTTAAATTTATTTAACTTATTTGTGCTGGGAAAAAGAATCATCAAAGAATGGTAGAAATTAGGGTGACTGTCCTCTACAAGGAAACTCTTGAGGATTGTTAGTTAAACAGCACAGAGAAGTATTTTATAGAAATGCTACCAAAACTAATCTAATTAGTTCACCACTAACCTTGGACTTGTACACCAGGAGCATGAGGCAACATTCTGAGATTTTCAAACAGTCGGTTTCTGCAAACGGAAAATATATGTTAGGGTAACCCAGGGAATCACACCTAACTGGAGAAAGCAACATTAAATAGTTATTTCTACATTACAGCAAATATCCTTTTATAATCTCAAACAAATCTTGACACATTAAAGAAAATGCAACGTAAAAGTTACTCACTTGATCTTTTCCAAGTGCTCAGGTGTATTCTGGTTGGCCATATTCGACGGTGAGATGTGCAGTTTGAAGTCGGGTCCAAAGTATTTAAAGTAGTCAAAGTAGGGAAGCTCGTTGGCAATCTCTACACCCAGAGCGACCGAAGTTTCGTAGGTCCAGCATCGGGAGACGTTGCAGATCGTGTAACCACCTCCCCCGACCATTAGGAACGGTAGGCCATATTTCTTGACAAACTCCACACACTTCCCATGGCCTGAAGAAAAAGGTTTCGGTGTCAGTTTATTCATAAAACAATTTAAAGCTGCAATATGTATTCTGAAAGGGTACACTGAAAAAACGAGAAGTTAACCGAGTCCGGGTTAAGCTTTTGCAGGGTTGATTGACTAATTTCGGGTTTATATAATCAATTCTACTTAGTAATTAGTAACCATGCCAAACAGGTTGATATATAGGTGGTTATTTCAACTAGGAAGGTTGGCAATAATTACTAAGTCAAGGCTTTAAATTCTAAGGTTTGTTATTTTAACCTGTTAAAATAATTTAAAACAACCAATAAAGCATCTAGGTTAATCCAATCTTAACGATTGTTTATTATAACCGCAATATTAATTGAATCAAACAACTAAACCTGGTTAAATTTAACAATGCATATTTGTTAAAACGACAAAATTTCAAAAGTGGGTCAATTTTACCAACCTTGCTAGGTTGGTAACAACAACCTTCTTCTATTTCAAGTTTTCCACGAGCACCAGTGCAAGAAGGAGATAATATTGTGTGTGAGTTATAAATTTATTGTGATTGTTACATTAGCAGTTTGTTAACTGATTGAGGTCCTTCCTCTTACATTTCTGTGTTTGAAGGTAGGTATGTATGATTTAAGGTCAACACTAGCTAAGCAAATTAGGCAAATTCCTATAAATACCGCTTAACATACATAGTTTGAATCTCAAGAGTACATTGTAAAAGTTTAAGTATTTTTAAGTTGACCAGAATGAGTGTAGAGGTTTTCAAAGAGGTAATTCAAGTTAAAGAACATTTGAATTAAATGAGTTGTAGTCTACTATTTCCCACGTGGTTGTAGATTTCATTTTGTGTTTAAGAAATTCATACTGTTTGATGATCGAATGCCGTACAACCAATAAAGTTCAGCTTTATTTATTATGCAACATATTTATTGATTTTATTTAATGGTAAGCATTTATCACCATCTACCGACAAGTTATATGAGGTCTAAAACATTGGTTTATTTAAATGCGGGGGGATTCCATAGAGGAGATATTTGAATTACAGATTATCAATGCTTACAATTGCAATCTCTGATAAGTAAAAGATCCATGCCATTTCAGGGTTCAAAACTTATCAATCAGTGAAATACAGGTGTACGTTACCTATTCTTGTTATTATTTTCAGCGAAGTGAAAACCTAACCTTTTAGGTGAGTTGAATTGGTTCGTCAAAATAACTCAAGAGGTAAATTAAAACAACCTAGAGGTTGATAAAAGCAAGTTTTGAGGTTAGTTGAAATAACCCAGGAGGTCAGTTCAAATAACCCAGAACCTGGTTAGTTAAAATAACACTTAAGGTTGGTTAAAGTAACCTTGCCGATTGGTTCAAACAACCGATGAGGTTGGTTAAAATAACCCGGAATCTAGGTTAAACTGATTAATTGGAAAGTTGGTAGTTTTAACCTAGAATAAACGGGTTACTTTACTTACTAACTAAGTTGGTTAAAATAACCAATTTATTTTACTACTTTCAGTTGGTAACCAATAACCAATTAGGTTAGTAAGTGCTATATTAACTGATTTACTTGGTTAAAACAACCGTTTTTTTAGTTAATTTTACTGTTTGGTTGTTTCCGTGTATATTTTTTTATAAGGGCTTAGAAGAATTCATCTTTTCATTGTCATATCTCAAGTTGGACCTCCTTCTTTTTTTAGAAATTTTTAAGACTTTCGAGCTATAAATATAAAGTAACCAGGAATTAAATAATGTAGGTTAAGTTACAGGTTCCAATTAGTAGATTACACGCCAAAAACTTTATCTCAGATAGATAACTTGATCGAAATAGATAACTTGGTAGGTGATAAAACTTAACCTGAAATCATGAACTTAATTACCAAGAAATGTGCCCTCTTGGGTTTGTGGGAATTCATTCCTATTCTATGTTGCAGAACTATATTTTTCAGACCTTTTAAGTATATCTTTTAGGAGCAATCAAATTTACTCGTTCAAAGTTAAACAAAAGCCTAAGTAGGCCTACCTCGGACGGTGAGATTGAAGCAACCGAGCTGGTCGCCAGTGAG
Organism: Neoaliturus tenellus; assembly: GCA_030545055.2. Classification (NCBI taxonomy): domain Eukaryota; kingdom Metazoa; phylum Arthropoda; class Insecta; order Hemiptera; family Cicadellidae; genus Neoaliturus; species Neoaliturus tenellus. The sequence goes on from CM061535.1 coordinate 94,462,887, forward strand.
CGAGTCCGCGCCGCACTGTAGCACGACTGCGCTCGGCTGGAATGTCTCCATCACCTGGCAAACACAACCACATCAACGTCAGTACAGGCCGGACGTAATAAAATCATAGAAAAAGGATGCGACATTGACAAGATTTATCTCGGATTTATAAGAATTTTCTCGGTGAAAACCAATGTTGTTGCTAAATGACAAAAAAACTAGTTTGGTAAAAGATTTCGGTTACTTATGAAAATGAAATAGTCAAAGCATTTCACTTATCGAAGTAAAAACAATAAACACAACTATTCAGCCTGCGTGGTACTCACTTTACTGATGATGGGAACAAAAATGGACTCGTAGCTATCATCGTCCATGCCATCTCTCAGTGGGATGTTGACTGCATAGTACTTGCCTTTTCCTGCTCCGATATACTGAAAATATTGCAAACATAAGCTACGGTATTGGCTACTATATACCACTATATTTTTGAGCTACTTGTGGGCAAATTTTCAAGAATTACATAAAAGAAACCCCTTTCTTCTTTCCTCAAACAGGATTTAAGTTTCTGACATTAAAAAAAAAAAAAAAATAAATAAATAAATAATAATAATAATAAAGAAAATTAAAATTTAAAACCAGTTTGGTAAAAAAAAAAATCTTCATGTGTAGGTGATCATGCACAAAAAGATATGAAACAAGATACACCTCGTTTTCTAGAATAAAAAATCACACCAAATAAATAAATGCAAATTCTGTAGGCCTAATAGAGAAAATTTCACCAAAATTATGAAGATTTGTTGAACATATAAAGTTTTATACAATCAATAATTGTCTGCATTGTAATTTATCTACAGACTACATGTAAAACGATAAAATATTTTTTACTAGGGCAGTAATAACACTTTAAAGAACAGCCAAGGTTTTATCTTTCAAAAACATTTGTTGGCCTACAGCATCAACACCGAGCGAACTGGCAGTAGAAGACTAAGTGTTTTTGCAGTGAGCTCACCCTAAGATCGCCTGTGCCGGGGAAGTACTCGCCGTACTTGTGGAAGGAGACAGTCATGACTCGGTCGGTTGCGTAGAAGGCGTCCTCGACACCGTCGCCGTGGTGGACGTCGATGTCGATATACAACACTCGCTGGTGGTACTTGAGCAGCTCCAGGATACCCAGCACAATGTCATTAACATAGCAGAACCCCGACGCCTCCGAATACTTGGCGTGATGTAACCCTGCGCAAGAGCAGTGACAGTGTTTAATGTCATTAAATCTTATTACCTTTCATCTCACAGTCACAATGCACAACAGTATTCTTTATAAAAAATAAGCTATAATCAATTACAGACAAGTTTTACTAACCTAATGTTAATACTTATGTTACATAGACAAATTCATACCTCCACCCCAGTTGATGCAGATATCTGAAGCTTGTTTGTTCAGTTTTACAGCAGCCGTGACACTGCCTCCAGCGGACAACTGGCAGAACTCGTACAGACCATCAAACACGGGGCAGTCCTCCCCGACATTGACTGCAATACCACAAGGGGATAAAACCATCTACCACTCTATTGCTTCTAAAATCATTAAAATTAAAAGGCTCGAAAAATGTTTATAAAGTAACCGATACATCATACATAATATTGCAATCATAATCTATAGCCAATATCACACTGTCTGGTCAAAAAAATGGCAGGAGTAAAATCAACTCTGGTGTGTTGTATAACTTCAAATCGAAAGATATGTTTAAAATTTGTTTTATTTACGGTAACACATTCCGTGCTAACGAATCCCTGTTGACTATATGGCAATAGAGAAGAATGACTGAACTACATTTGACTTGTAGCAGTTAATGTGTTGCCAAAGAATCAGAATGTTGAAAGTTTGATTACATGTCATCCAAGCTTCGTAGCTAGTGCTATCGTTATATTAACTCACATCGCTGCATCTGCTTGTTGTATTCGGACATGTTGTCGGGCCGGATGCTGCGGAGGAACCTGATGTAGTCGTCACTGTGGAACTCGGTCATCTGTTGTGCCGTCGCCTTGTGTGGCCTCTGAAACATCATCCGTTTGATGAAATTAAATTTAACAAAACGAGACACACTCATTCCTCTTGTAATGAAACTGAATACTTTGGCCACTTGATATCAATAGAATTACAATAGACTCTTCCTTTAGAAGAAATACTATTCAAAGTTTTGCAAAGTTATATTGAAAAATTTGTATATTATCCCACATTTTAAACTGACTAATGTTCTGGAGCTATGTAGTAATGCCATTAAAGAGTTCAAATTGCAAAAGAAAGTGACACATAAACTATGTTGAATATCCTATTCCTACAGTAAAATCATGTGTACAATTAGCCATTTGATAACATAAAATTTTGCCATAATATATTAGAACAAAATGAGGCCTAGTGGTTTTGTACACACGGACAAATCAAAATATCAACATAACACTAGGATAAAAATTTAAACTAAAACTCTTTAATTGTCAAACCATATTTAAATCAAAAATTTTAATGTACAATATGTCAATCAAAATTTAAGATGGGCTAATTAAGTAGGGCCTATGTGATTAATTTTTGTGGGATTTTGTAAGAATTTGTTTATTATTTTCAGATATGGGCCTGTTGAATCAGAAGATTCTTCTACAGTATACCCTATATTTCACATTCCGCTGTACATACATAAATTTCCATTTTCCTGTAGAGGCCATAGTGTAGGAGAAGATTATGGGTCATGCGTATCCTATGCGGTTTCATGGGATGCCCCTGCCCATAGAAGAAGTTACCGATGTCACCTGGAAAAAGAATGGTAATGGTGATAGGTGATAAAGAGGCTAAAGGAGTAATTGGAGAGAAAAGATAAATTCATTTTAGGATTGAGGAAAATTAATTAGTCTATAGTAAAAGGAGAGATACATATTGGAAACAATCTAAGAAGGTTGTTAGGCTATTCCCTCTAAGTCTAAGGAAGAGAAATAGCATCTCATTAATTAATAGGCCAACGACAAATGGTACCTCGGTCGGGAATCAAGCCTTTAAAAAGCTATTAACTTCACAGGATCAAACTGATAACCTTTGAATTCAAAGGTGAGCACCATAACCACCTAACAACCCAGCCTATTCAACTAATTTACATTCTTTAAAAATTTTTAAATGATTAAACATGTACATTTTTCCATTTTAAAAAGTAGTTAATGGTACCCGTACATAATAAGCCATTATTGAAAATTTGCACATTAACATGACAAAAAGTATTACGAATTTATACTTTCCTTAGTGCATACTTCGTATTATGGTTTAGGTTATTAAATCTGTCAAATCTTTGTAAATTAAGCCTAATGAGATAAAACTTGCCAGTTACCGTACTACGTGGTATTTTATCTTGCAACTTTAAATGGCTACCATTTTGCAAACACGCATGAGAAAATCCGAACTAAACAAATTTTTTATTAATATTTTTCCAGAAATGGGTTTTTATTTTATCAATGATCATGCTAAATAAATTAAATGTGAATATATTCTACATCACTCTTTTACGGAAATAAAAGAGAAAGAAATTGGCAGTGAGGGGCTGAACAAACCGTTTTAAGACATAGACTTAAGTTTATATGATATTTTGAGCAAAAATATCCATCATGTTATAGATATGCTGGCATATGAAATAGTCACAGTAAAAGCCTAACCCATGACTAAACTTTGAGGTCCCTAGAATCCAAAACATGGTTGGTTTAAAGTCATAGGCCTACTAATGTACAGTGATATGAAATTTTTAAAAAGGCCAAAGGAGTGATTCCTATCGACACGGTTACTGGTTGGTATGTATTTTGATTTTGGGATTTTCAATTCAATACTGTACAAACTTTCTTTATTTAAACAGGCATAAATTTTGGCTTTCTATGCATCATTTATGAGTTTAGGACTTGGACTATAAATCCTATACTTGTATGTATGTATACATGTTTGCACACGGATACCAAAAACGGCTACAATGATTTTCTTCAAATTTTGCAAATAACTTAGTTCTGGGATAAAAATAATATAAATACAGATCTCTATGACAGGAAAAATCTAATTTCTTAATAATCTTTAATTGAAATTTAAAAAATTGTTTAACATTGGTCTTAACACGTTCGCTGCTGGCAGCTGCTATAGCAGTTGCCTGTCCATTAGCGCTGTGCTCTGACAACTGCTAAAGCGGTGGCGTACTCCCTTCAAAGTTATTGCTTGAGTGTGAGCCCAGCTCTTTGCCGGGAAGGTTTATATCGTCCCCGCATGTTGTGCCAGTTTCGCTCGTTAATCCGTTTCCGGATCGGGAATTCCGTTAGTTTTCTCGCTATCGTTGGAGGAATGTAAATATAATTCAGCATGGGGGGTTGAGTTTTGACATTTTATATGCCGCAGCGACCGTGTTAAGGAGTTAAAAATCAAAGCAAAGAACGAATGAAAACAGCTGACTCAACTGCAAAGTGGAGACCACGTGTTAAGAGTTTAAACATGTGTTTTGCATGACAGTCAGTTACTCAATTGTTAAATAGTACTACTGTAAATGTATATTTTTCGTCTGCAAATTAGGCCTACTGCCTAACAGTTTTCAAAACAAGAAAAAATATTACGAAGAACCTTTCCCACCAGCTGAAATTGCTTTCTTGCGCTAAAGAATATTTTTTGGTGGGATCTTTAATATTTAGACTCAATTAGACCTATTGGGCACTACCCACCTCCATGTTTATGGCGTTCGTCAGCAGAAGAGTGAAGATGATAGCCTCTTGTCAAAAAATAAAAATTACTTTACACACAACACAAAACATAAAAACAAGAAAATTGAAGCGGTTTTCGTGTTTTTGTGTTTTGAGTCGTGTGTAAAAAGCAATTTTTATTTTTTGACAAGAGGATATCATCTTTGCTCTTCTGCTGACGAACGCCATAAACCATAGACGCCTTTAAAGAAGGCGGCGGCGAGCGAAATGTGGCAACGCCGCTTCAGGGGTGGCGGCGCGGCAGTGCCTGTACGCTACCTCATGAGTCTCGTGTCGCTCATCGCTCCTTTATAAACGGTTTTATTCTGTTTAAAGTGTCGTCTAGTGATGTACACAGGCCTCAGTCATGTGTAGTGCCTGGTTGTAAGGCAAATTATAAATCCACAATCAATAAATCCAGAATAAAAATTATTTTATAAATTCATTTAGCCCGATACAGAATGGTCAACTTTTCTACAAATATTCTAGATAGGCCTAGTATTAATAATGAAAAGTTAAATCAAAGTGAGAATGAATTGTCATCTTAAGCCGCGTCTGCACTGGCCATACATTTTTGGCAAACTTGTTCGGCGAACACGAAAATCAACAAACATTCATACCAAACAAATACTGGCCATATGATTTAAATTCTAATGTGTGTAACAACGAACAAACAAAAGTTCGGAAGACTTTGTTTCCGAATATGTTCGGCCAGTGCGGACGCGGCTTAAGAGTGTCTATGCAAGGCTTTTAGATGTGCTATGTAATTACTTTGAAAATGTAAAAATTAATGAGTCAGGGCTTATTAATCTGGTTATTTATTTATTTTATTTTATTTTTACTAAGTGCCCAGCTACACTGTGAAGAATGTCACATATGTTGATTCAAAATAAAGATGAATTTAATGACGTAGAATAAACTTAATAGGTGGATTCTCAGTACCTATAAACTTTGTGCTAACGATTTGCAAACATGTCATAGGAATATGTCAAACATTAGCCTCTAAGGAGTTTGAACATGTATTTTTGAACTGTGCTAACCAGAAATATGTTTTAGTGAAATTATCATTATTAGGAATAGAAGTAGCAGGGTTTAAGCTGCGGTCGCATTTGTCACATTTTGCGACAACAGCCACAAAAAAGCGACAATATTCGGACCGTCTGTCGCGATTTTGCTACAAAGATTTTACTATAATTAATAACAAGTAACTCGAAAATCACAGGTATTCAAATTTTATGTTTTCTGTCATAAAATGATGTTTAAACTTGTTATTTACATCAAAGTAAACTACAGATTTAGTTAGTTAGCCTCAATCTATAGCATCATGATCTCAACTCAACTGCACGCAGACGCAACTGCAACTAAACAGCTGCTAGGCCAGCCACACACTGCAACAGACGAGGCAAGGCGAGGCGAGGCATTTTGACTAAAGGCGTCTTGAGCGACAGAGAAAGCATTGGCGTTTATGGAGCCCCACACATTGCAAAGGGCAAGGCGAGGCGCAAAGACACGGACAGGCGTCTTTAGTCAAAAAGTTCAGCAGACAAAATTTTCGTTTCGTCGACAGTCACTAATAGTCAAAGCATCCTGCACATGCGCAAAGTCACGTGACACCCCGCACTCACCTGTCGTCTGTTTTTTCCGAGCAGATTTGGTAATAAAGACAATAATTATTAATGAAAATGATGATGTCCGGCCATACAAGCGTTTTTTCACGCACAAAGGCACCATGAAATTACAAGAGAAATATTAGCAGCACAAAATGTCACACACAGCGTGTTTTCCCGAGTAGCTCTTGTATTGAAAATTGAATCCTAAATTCAAGCAGCATTAAAATAATCTAGTATTTAATGGTAAATTCGTGTGAAAAAACGCTCGTGTGGTGTAATAATAATAATGGTTTATTCTCAAAAGTGATACATAAAAACAGAGAAATACAAAAATATATAATTGAGTGACCCCGCATAGGCTAAAAAACCTGTGCGTGGGGACCGAGTTCAAAGTTCCAGTCCCTCACTAAAAAACACCAATCACTTTCCTCGTGCAAAACTTATATGTAGGCCTATGAACGAGAAAAAAAAAAAACAGTACAAAAATTGCTTGGAACAGAAAAGTTGGTTGATATTTATCTTTATTATTATTATTATTTTTTTTTTTTTAGTATAGAAGAATAATACTGTACACTTAACTAGAACTAAAAAATAAAACAATTTTGTTTGGTATTCCTTACACTACTTAGTGTAAACATTTAAAATGATTTACTTATGATTGCCATTGAAGGTCCTGAGAGAAAGTATTTTAACTTTGATGCCGTTTTTTGCAAAATAGGGTTTAAAACCAAGAATTTTAGATTAGGCTATATATTGGTGAGTAGGCCTCCACCTACCTAGCCATATGTTCATGTTGATGTTTGAATTTGGAGACAATTTGGAGTTTATGTATAGGCTTAAGTACTTATGTAAATCTGTAACTTTATGAACCAATTTTAACGTTTTAGAAATTAAATAAAACATTTTGAACTTTTTAGTGCTTTTATTTTAGGTAAAAAACAACAGCGTGAACAAAAATATTTTTACGGTGAAAGTATTGTTAACTGGTGATGAATACTACGTGCGATAAAAATGCTACAACATTTTTCATTTTCCTACAAGTATCCAAGAGCTTGTAGCATTTTTGCTCCAAGAAAATTTTTCCCAGCTTAAACTCTGAGAAGTAGGCCTAGATTCTTCTATTGCATGTAATAAAACATGTATTTGTGGATAAAACATTTCTTAACTTGTTGAAAAAATTCTATCAACTGTTTCAAACATTGTCTGCCTACTAAACAATTTATTATTCTAAGATAAAATCAGACAATGCAGTTATTCACAAGAATGCTAGAAAATTGAAAATACTTAATGTTTTAATGGCTTAATGTTTTACTTTGACAAATAATTAGAACTAATATGAAGTTTAATGTAGGAATAATAATTAACCTTCAAAGTGTACCGATTTATATATTGCTCATTGATTCAATAAATGTGAGTTTTTTTCTCAATATAGGAAAAGGCATTTTATTATTTTCCGCAGTTACCATGACTCCTTCTGATCCTTCTCTACAGATAAAAGTTAGAGGCCTAATTTTCATTAAATTTTTAAAAGTTTGTATTTTTCACAAATATGCACTGTTATATTATTTTACACAATTTCATAAGTATTAAAGGGCTGCACTTTTGCAGACGCCCGGTGGAACTATCGAATGAAAATTATCGAGATGTACAATCGAATTTATCCATAATTCATGTATAAAAATATCGGGTACAACTGAAGAGATCCAATAACATCTGCCATCATTCAAACCATAGAATTGTCATGGAGGGCCATAAAAAAAGAAGAAAACAGGACTCAAATCATCTAACATCTAGCCGAACGCATCTAGGCCTAGCTGAATACCTCTTTAAAAGAAACGTTTAAATGTCAGCAGCTGATCCATTTATGCATTTTTTTTTAATGCCAAAAAAGTCTACTGTATAACTTATTCCAGTACTGGTAATTGAAAAAGAGGGATGTTTTCTTCATAATATACGATAATTTTAAAGGTTAAATATTTTGTTATTTAGTTTTTTGTTAAAATATTGACTGTAGGTATGTTGAACCTAATCAAGTTTGGTGTTTATAACTTTTTATCAACTTAGTTAAGTCTTACAATATAGATACGGTAATATAATCTTTGCTAAAGACTTTTACTTTATTTATAAACTACCATATGATACCTACATTGAGATACGAATAAGTTTAACCTGTGTATTCATAAAAGATACAATAATTTACCATTTGAATATGACCAATATATTGATCGACTCGTTCGATAATTTTCATTCGATAGTTCCACCGGGTGTCTGCGGAAGTGCAGCCTATTAAACTTCCTATACAATTTGTAACTTAGTTATAGTTTATATTAACAGTGTCGGATTTTATAGGATTATGCCTCGGCGAAGCGAGAGCTAAACGTGATGTGTTCGACCACTTTGAATTAATGTTTAACTTAAATCCTGCCTTATTTAATCCCAAATACTTACATGTAGGCCTATTAATATGTTTGGAAAGACACTCTACAACTTTTCAATTTGACGTTTTCCATTATTTTTACACAAAAAAAAAGAAAACTACGGTCCAAAAACTAAAATTGTTTTACTTTACAAGAGAAACACGTTGTAAGTTTGGTTTAAGCTTTAAAGTACTGTAAGTATTTAGTTTCCTCCAATATATATTGGTCCTCTCTTCTAAGAAATTTGATGGGGAATGTTACGAAATATCATTTAAGGCAATATAGTAACGGATTTGTAAACATTTGATCAAAACCTTGCAATTCAGATGCATGGCGATTTGACCCCTCTATCTTTGAGTATTACAGCGTTGCCAGTTGCAAAGCCGCGGCCTTCCTTCAAGGCGGCTATGCATAAACCTGGAGGTGGCTAATGCCCAATACTTGAGTTTCAAATTGCTTTGTGGTGGTGATAAGTTAGTTACCATTACTGTATAAGCTATACTTCTAAATTTTATTGCTCAATTTACCACATAATTGATTGATTTTGAAGTTATTTTAATATGACTGAGAGTTATTAGACTAGGGTCAGCATTTTACATTAATCATGTATTTTTCCTAATAGCTACAGCCTCAGGGCACAGCATGATGCAAACCACTTTCAGGCTGCTGTAGTGGACAAAGCATTTTGAGGGGCTTAGCTCGTACAAGAAGCTTTCATATAATAAATAACCAACTATAATAAAGAATCACTCATGTTTTAACTCTTTTGAACCAACTAAAAATTCCAAGAATAATTTCAAACCGCTTGAAAGCGTCAACAGCAATTAACAAAACTACGGCGCCCCGAAGCAATGGTTTATAAAGATGGCTGCCCTCCGCATCACGAAAAACTATTACTGATGCTATAACACGATTAGAATCTTTGAGTGGCTAATCTTACAGAAAAACTTTAATTAAATCAACTATTGAAGGAAATATCTTTGAGAGCTATTGTGGTTACTTCACTACCTACTAATTCAATTTGCGGAAGAAAATAATTATTTTTATGGAGTAGAATTGATGAAAACTTACTGTCATAGTAATAACAGACTCGTTTCTTGCTATGTGGCTGTGTCATATTGGAAAATTAAAAGTAAATCAAACTAGTTTAAATATAAAATATTACTAGACATACGCCACTGCCGACTGCCATAACAGAAACTATGGGAATTTGGGAATTGGAATTAGGGAATTGTGTAGAGTGTCAGTGTTACCAACACAGTGGATCGAAATTAACCTCTAAAATGAAATAATTTATTTACCCAATACAGTACAAAAATGAAAAACCAAAAGCGGTATTATTTTTATTCCTCGCATATTTTTACATTTCAGACGTAGTTTATAAAATTTTAAATAATAATTCATTAAATTTTATTGATTTATAAAAACTGTTATTCTCTGTTCGATTAACTTACGGTACTCATAGATATAAACAAAGCATTTTTTCTTCATTTTAAGAAACTCATGTTATTAGAACTGTAAATGAATTCATTTTAAATGAATTTATTCCTCCAAATTTCCTATAAATTAAAATTTTATTTTTTAAGGCCTTTTGCATTTAATGAATACATCTTCAGACCATTATCAACTAATACAAAAATAGTATTACCTAATTTAAAAATACAGTGTGATTGAAAATAAGTCCTGGAACGGTGGAATATATTTTTACCATTAAGATCAAGTAATGAGACTTGGTATATCAACAATAGCCATAAATTTCTACTCTCTTGAAGCTATTATCACTTTTTTATCGCTTAAGGAGGACGGCCCAAGAAGAGTCAGACAAAATTCTTAAATAGCAGCATAGTTCGAATTTGGTATTAAATGAAAGGTCTTACTTATAGCAGAGTACAATGCCGCAAACTAGACTTCAAATGGATGTTCAAGACGGAAATGGCAGGCAAACAAAGTTTCCATTAAAATCATATGGGTAGAATTTAAAAATGCAATAAATTTCTTCATACTCAACCTTTTTAAGTCGGGTTTGTGGTTTTTTACTCCAAATGCAAAGACGTTTAAAACTATGTAGGTTGTGACACAAGATAAAAAAGTTTGAATTTAAACACCCTCTAAGGGATATCCCCCTTGGAAGTCTTACAGAAAACTGCTGTGGCCTTGGTCAAATCATACATCATCTTAAACGTCTTTGCATTTGGAGTAATAAGCCACAAACCCGGCGTTAAAAGGTTGAGTATAAAGAAAGTTATTGCATTTTTAAGTTTTACTCATATGGTTTTAATGGAAACTTTGTTTGCCTGCCATTTCCGTCTCGATCATCCATTTAAGTCTAGTTTGCGGCATTGTACTCTGATAAGTGGGACCTTCAATTTGATACCAATCTCGACCTATGCTGCTATTTTTGTCTGACTCCCTCAACCTTTTCATTTGAATTTTGTCTGAGTCCTCGTGGGCCGTCCCCCTAAACGGGTAAAAAAGGTGATAATAGCTTAAAAGAGTAGACATTTATGGCCATTATTGATATTCCAAGTCGCATTACTTTATTTATAATGGTATCCAAAACACACAATGGTATAATGGTATATATTTTATTTTTCCAGCACTTTTCAAGCACACTGTATGTAGTTTACAAAACATATTTACATAATATGATACTAATATTAATATCATTGACTTTACATACTAAATAATGTATGTAAATTCAATGCTTATATTGTCATTGACTATGGATACTACGAGCGATTTGGACTTTATAAGATCATATAATCAAATTTTGATCAAATTGTATTTCGTAGCTCTTGTAAAGCAGCAATATACAAGAGAAATTTGGGCTGTTTTGGGCCAAAAATAATATGAGTGATGGAGTAGTTCCGGAATGGGTTCAGTTGTTTATAAATAATCAAACAAATGTGCTGGTGTTGTTTTCCTGAACGACAACGCTTGCCCTCACGCTGCCAAAAAACCCAAAGACCTTCTCTAATAATAATATTTATTCCTCTGACGAGTTTAACAATGTATGGGAATTTACAGGAGAGATTTAAGTGTTTGATCTTATTTACAATTTAACAAATTTTCATTTTATTACAATTTCATTTACTTATTTTCCTTAGATTTTCTTTATTTTAAACTTATTTGAAATTTTGTTCTTCTTTCTTCTTTCGTCTTTCTTCTTAATTCTTCAGGCTCTAAACAGGTTGAGCATGCACTGAAAGACTAACGAATTTTGACTTTTGATTACTGTTGGAAACAATTGGTAGACGTAAAAAATTGATGTTGCCACAATTCCAGCGTGTGCACAACATTGGGAATGCACCCTAGAGGAAGTCGTAGAGGAAACTGTCTTGGCCTATGTCATGTTACATATCAATTTAAAGGTCTTTGAATGTGGAGCAAAACGCCACAAACCCGATTTCAAAAGGTCGAATGCAACGCGAGTTGTTGCATTTTGAAAATTCGGCTTTTTTGCAAACGTTTGACTGCCTACCATTTTTGCTCTAATGTTCATTTGAGGTCGGCTTTGTGGAATTGTTTTCCATTCTGTTCTAATTCTGTTTATCAATTGGTTTTAAAGCTAAACGAGACCCTGAAAATGAAGTTAAAGGTTTTATTGTACGTCTTCATTTGCCATCCCTAACATTATGATTTTCAGCCCAATCTGGGACAGCCTATGAAAATTTACAATAATATATTTAAAGTAAGCTTTAGTGTCCTCTTTAATTGAAAACCATGCCGCAAATCCGACCTCAAATGAACGTTCGAGCTAAAAACGGCCAACAGTCAAACATTGCAAAAAAAAAAAAAAAAAAATTACCGAATTTTCAAAATGCAATAACTCACTTTATATTCGACCTTTTGAGATTGGGTTTGTGGCGTTTTGCTCTGCATTCAAATACCTTTAAAATTATATATAACATGGCATAGGCCAATCCAGTTTCTTTTACGATTTCCTCTAGGGTGCGTGCGTTCCTCATGTTGTGCCCACACTGGAAATGTGGCAACAGCGTTTTTTTTCATCAACTAATTTTCCCCAACAGTAATCAAAATTCAAAATTCGTTAGACTTTCAGTGCATGCTCAACCTGTTTAGAGCCTGGAGTACTGGTCCAGTTCAAATTAGCCATTTAAGTGAATCTTCCAAAAAACCCATACTTGACTCAAAGTGACTGCTACCTCTTCATGAACATGATGAGGAGCTGAAACTTGCGGCCTTGAGATTATTCAATGCACAGGCAGTTCATTTACATAATGAATTTAAAAGTTAGCTCATAGAAATTTTAAGTTTATAAATGTCTATGTTTCTTTTAACTATGTTAAATAGATAAAAAAACGAAGTTTTAAGATTTTTTATGGTAAAATGTTGTTTCTATTTATGTATTATTAATAGAAAAACGGAAATTTTTTTCCAAAAAGTCCTAGTAGTATATAATTAATTGTAAAAAAGTTAACTTAGTATTAGTACAAAGAGCAAGCAGAGCATATGGGGGAAAATAATTGAAGGCGTTCCTAAAAAACTTTCTCCAACATGGCACACCACCAATCAAGCCTTCTACTCTGGCGCTTTTTAAACATCGATAATTGCTAGAATCAACGTTTTTCTCAGCCCAGTACTCTAATATAATCAGCAACTCTGATAAGTGATTTTTTGCAGCAACCGCTTTTCCACTTTTTAATCGTTGTTGATTGCATTTTTTTATTACAATGCTCAACCAGAATATGAGATGAAAACCTTGCTTCCCATCACAAGTGTCGGCTTGTACTATCGTACTATTTAATCTCCATTAAATACCATAGTTACACTGCAAAAACAGCCGGAATACAGCCAGCTTAGAGAATCGACAGATCGCACTAGCTTAAAAATCTACGCAGACATGGGAGCACGATGGCGGCATGGCAGATCGGCAATCCAGCTCCAAAAGCTGTTCCGGATCAGTGCCCTAGAGCCACTGCACCTAGTGTTACTCATTACAACAAAATTCCACACAGGTAAAGAGGTAAAATTCAGGGAAGCAAGCGATTTATTTCATAAATTATTTATTTACACAATTTACATTTTTACAAATTTACAAAGGTGTAAAAAAATTATACACAATATAAAATAAATTTTCAATTCTGGAATATAAATATAATACAAATAATTTAACAAATATTAACAAAATTTTATAAACTAAAACAAGATACATGGTAATTTTTTTGTAAAATTTCAGGCTTCCTATTAATTAGTAAAGTTTTATTTTGGGTGTATTGTTCCCATCAATAAAATATTGCTACATAAAGCTAAATAATTGTTTATAATAGGTATAGAAGGTTTAATCCTCTAAAAATTTTATGTAAATTTTTCATTAAGTTCTCGGTCTGGATCAGGGTGAAAAATATCAAAATTAAATTAATTTGCATTCCACAAAATGAAATATCTTCCAATAGATTTTGGTACCAATACTTATGCTGTTATTAAACATATAGTATTTTAATATTAGTTAAATGGTATATCAAATTAATACAAAAGTCATCATCAAGTCTAATTCAAGAATGAAATTTGATCATGACAAATTCCTCCTTCCTGATAGCACCAACATGTACATTAATAATCAATCAATATAAATTCAAAACTTTTTCACAGTTGAACATGACATCACATGATGAACAAAATGTAAATAATATGAAATGTAGTGCATTACTATTTACAATATAAACAACAAAAATCCACAAGCGATCATTTTTATACTGGCAGAGGATTATTTTTATGAAACAAGCAAACTGAACAGACGTTGAAACAAAAGAAACCAGTAAAAATTAAAACCAAAATCGTTAAAATATCACATTATTTTTAACTAATATTGTAATAAATATAAATTACTGCTCTTCCAGGAATATTCAAGCCTAAGTAACAATTTTTAGACTGTGTAAATAAAAATTATTTATTGGCAAACATTTTGAATTATATTTTTTTTATCTAGCACAAGGTCTAGTTATGAAAAACAGATGGAATGTTCTTTGTCCAGAGGGATAAAAATACGAGTGAGGTCTTTTGGGCAAGGTCAACAAACAACATAGCACCATTAGCCAGTTATATCCAGTCTCTAGAAAAATAAACTTCCACACAATGAAAATGTTATAAACCCTACTTTAGCCAATGAAAGTACTCCATGCTTTAAAATGTATTAATAAAAACAGTATAAAAATTCTATCATTTTATATTTTAGCAAAAGAATTTAACAAAGTTAACTTCAGAAATATATTCACATTGGCCCTAAAAAAACCTAAGTAATACACAAAGGAAGATGCTCGTCAAACATACATTTTTTAGTCAAAACAAAGAAACAAATTTTTAAACAATTTAATTCTATAAATATTTTGAGTAAAAAATTTAAACAAAGCTCTTAAATAGAAGGGGTTTAAATAATTAATTAATACTGTAAATTCCATGCAGTTTTTAAATAAAGCAATCCCTAAAGAATTTGTCCAGACAACCTAATCAAGACAACAAAAATATCATCAATTTCATTGTAAAAGTGTATTAAAAAATATAAATCATCCAATACTTGAGTCATTTTCAAATGTTTGTCAAAGAAATTTCTATTACAAACATATGGAACTATTTTGATAGCATTGAGATAAAATTGTATACATATATGTTATCTATCTACTTACACTTTTCTATTATTTTCACTTATGATATCAATTTTAAAATCCATATACTTTACTATGGTATACAATAAAAGCTAGTCTAACCATAAAATGATAAAATTTGTACATTTGTGATGTTTAAATTGAGTTTATCCTATACTAAGTTAAGGTAGAAAAATAATGGAACAAGGAACAATCTAAGGAACATTTCTTTCAAAATTTGTATCGACACAAAGTAAAAAATATATTATCACATAAAACTCTAGTAGGCCTACGTAGTAAAAGCATAATATCATTGTGTAACATCAATTTTTTGAGAAATCTTCAGTCATTGGTAAGGTTATGTGTTTGATAAATATCGAACAACTCAATTTAGAAAAATTTGATTTATTGTGCCATGAGAAATTTTTGTCATGCACTTTTTTAGTCCAAAAGAAATCCTTTTTCAGAGTCATTCTCAATGACTAAGGTTTTCTTGATAAAATTTTCTTTTTTGCAACTTAACCTTTTGGGACAAATCTATGATTTGTTTACTATATAATAATAATTCTTCTCTACTCCTCGGGAGAATCTCTGATAAGAATGGAGAGGATGAGTAACACGTAGTGACTGATAGGTCTTGGTCATCAATGGATCAACATTTACTTGTAAAAATCAAGTAAATCAAGCAAATACTGCTGCCTGCAATTTACATTTTGTAATCAATATTGTGCAAAAATGGTACCTCAGGATATTGAGCATTGCAATTTTATTTAGTTTTAGTGCCTTTGGCTCTATGAGGGAATGATAGGGAAAACATGATGTTAGAGGAGAACAGGTAACACTATTATTAAGTATACATAGCTGACTTGTGAAGATTATAACTGAGATGGGCTGGTAGAGGCAGTTTATGAAGTACACTCATACTACACACAGAGGTTGCAATAACGAGGGACCGGTTGAGGCAGACTCAGTGAAGAACATTTAGCTGGCATTTGAAGATTGTATCTATAAGGGGCAGAGAGGCAGATGCAGTGGAATACACTCAGTTTGTGAAGGGTTACATCAACAAGGTAATGGTAGAAGCAGATGCCGCCAAGCACATTCAGATGGGTGTGCCTACGTTACAGGTCTGAGCACGGGTGGGACTGGTCGTGGCAGACACAATGAAGACCACTCGGTCTACGAGGGGCTGGTCGAGGCAGACGCAGTGAAGTACACTCAGCTGGGAGTGTGCTGGTAGAGCGTTGGCTGCTGATACTGCACCAGCATGATCTGTCCGGGGAGACTATGGTAGGTCGTCACCAGGGGGAGCTCCTCTGTCTCACTCGCTGCCGGGTGATCTGCCTCGTACTTCACTCGTTTGAAGCGCCCGTACAGCGAAGAGTAGGGTAAGTTGTAGTGGATGGCTGCCTGGTTGATACTCATCTGGCCAAGCCTGAGAGAAAATAGACCGGTCAAATAATTTAAATGTAACCCTACTATTATTTTTTCATTAGTTATGTGTATTGATTGCAAAGGTTTTTTTTTAAATTGAGGTTTGCACATAATTTTTTTTCCATAAGCCCTCCTTTTACTTTCTCCCCCTATACCATAGTATATGGAGAAAGTATTGTTTTCGTCAAAATTTTCGAATTTGAGTTGTTTGTGGATTTATCCATTTTGGTGCCCCCTGAGTCCAAAAAAGTGGTTTTCAGAGTGATGTCTGTGTGTGTGTGTGTGTGTGTGTGTGTGTGTGTGTGTGTGTGTGTGTGTGTGTGTGTGTGTGTGTGTGTGTGTGTGTGTGTGTGTGTGTGTCCGTGTGTCTGGATGTAAACAGAGCTAGAGAATGCCCCCTTGGTCCGATTTTGGTGAAATTTGGTATGTAGGTCCAAACTCACAATAATTCCAGGCGTTTTTTTCATTTTTTTGAATTTTTGATTTTTAAGGGTTGTTTACCCCCAAAACCCTCAAAAATCGTCAAAAATCAAAATTTCTCAAAAGTGGCTCTAACGATTTTGATTAAAATTTTATGGTTTATTAAGCTTAAAATGGTGAATAAAATGACACCACCCGCATCTCCAAGAAAATGCGCGTTCAAAAGTTATGGAGTAAAAAGTGTTTCAAAAATCAATTTTTTGGATTTTCAAAATAGCTGTTGTCTTGAAATAAATTTTACTCATCACCATTAAATCAAGTTCAAAAAACTAAATAATCCAGTATTTTAAATTATTGCTCTACGTAAAGTGGTTGCGGAGAAAATTCAATTTTTCGTTTAGCGGTAAACGCAGTACGTTGTTAAAAGTCACAGACGCACGTAGGGTCAAACGAGCGCTGCTCAACTGGTAGCTATCCGACTGAGTCATCAAGACATTAATATTTGAAACTTTTAACACCTTTTTTTATATTGTTGGGAGAAAGTATGTGTCAGTTAACTGATACCGTTTATTTTGTAAACACTATGATACAGATGTCACTGACTAAAACAGTAAATTAATATCATAGAACTACCAGGAAAATAGCTTTTAACTAGTGAGATAATGTTGATTATTATAGTATAAAAGTCATTAATTTGAATTGTAAAGGAACATTTTAAGCCTATGCTTTAACATAAACTTTTTGCTGACCAGGGAAAATAGCTACAAGTTTAAACTTCAATGCAGAGATTTCCATTTGTTCATTCCTCTAAAATTTTCTTTCTAAAATGAGATAAGAACGGAGAGAATTGCTGGGTTTTCTCAAAAAGAAAAATGTCTGATTAAGAGGTAGAAACCATTGTTTTAGGATGCAAAAACAGATGAATGCAATAAAAATTAAACAGGAATGAATTTTACACTTAAAATTCTTAGAAATATCTTAAAATATTAAATTACATTCTATCCCTCGTTAACCTCTGCTCACCTGACGGCCTCCAGTGCCTCGGTCATAGCGTCCTCGCTCCACGGCGTGGGGTTGCTCCGGCTCAGCTCGATGCCTTCCCGCTTGCACCTTCTGTACAGCGTGCCGCTCGGGATGCCGTAGTCGGGGGGACTTCATCAAATCCCCGAAGACAGTTTATTCTGAAAGGAGGAAATTATATCATTAATTTTTACACATTCAATTGACTCAAAGCGGAACCTTGAACTGTAAGAATTGTTTACAACTGTTGTTTGTGTTATGTTTTGCAATGGAGTTATCTGTGAAATGGCTGGAGTTATTTGACTATCTACAACACTGGTGAAAAAACTCATTGAATATGTGACATAAATCCATAGGTTCTTCAATTATTTTCCCATCAGAATTGACTAATGATAAAGTACTATGTTTTTTTTTTTATTTTCTGTTGTTTCAGAGTTAATAATATTCCATGTTGTTCGAATTACATTACTATTTTTTTATTATTTTAGAATCAAAGAAAAAATTTTTCCTATCATTATTATTTTTTTTATAATTTTTTTCTTACTTGTGATACTTTCAGCATAACTTTTTCCACTTAATCTGGAAAGTTTACACATCAGTGGTCCATAAATTTCTTTTTTGTTTTATTGCTATTCTAACTTTAGGAATGCTGTCATTAAAATGATACATGAAAATGTTATTGAAGACATCAAATTTCTCTTCAACTGGGGCAAAATAGACATCAGACCAAGTATCCTGTCAAAATCTTATGTTTCTAATTGTTCAACGGTGTGTCAAAGTCAAATGATGTAACTGTTACTATACCTAAAGATTTTTTAGTAATGTGTCACCCATAAAGGAAAGTCTAAGGAGTTCATAATATTTCACCAGATTATACAGGGTGTAGAATTATCTATTGATTCTTTGGAAATAACTCTGGAGGAATTGAATCCTTCTATTGTTGTTTTAACAGAACATAAAATGACCGAATATAATTTTGAAAGGGTTAACATTAATGGGTACAATGTTAATACATTTTTTGGGCGAAAGAATAGTCGAGGGGGTGGGGGGGGAGGTTATCATTTTGTCTCAATTTGGATTAAAATTTAAAGAAATAAATATGCCTGAAATAAATAACCTCCTGTGTGAAATGAAATTTGAATTTTGTATGGTGGAATATTATAATATTTTACCGGAAAAAATCTAAATTACTTTCAATTGGCTGTTATAGACACCCAATCACAAAAAATGAACTTCAATTTATTGACGGATTAAATATTTTGCTTGAGAAACTCAATCCTAAATACGAAAGTATTGTTTTATGGGTGACATAAACATTGGTAAGCTAGATTGCACAAATGTAAACAGAAATAGACTTCATAACATAGTTGTCGCTAATGGTCTTAGTTCTATTGTACATTTTCCAACCAGAATTACTGACACAACAGAGAGTATAATAGATAATATTAAAAAAAAAAAAATTAAATGAACATAATTATAGGGTAATTGGTATAAATACTCATCTGTCAGGCCATGATGGTCAGCTTCTAACAATTTTTAGTAATACATAGATCAAACCCAATTTTCTTTGAATACTGTAGGAAATTTTTTGATTTCAATATTAAAGAATTTATTGAAGCTCTGCAATCTGCGATGTGGATGTGGATGCAGTTGTATGTGACTCCTGTAAATTTGAAGTGTGATGTTTTTGATAAAATATTGATGTTTTAACTTGTGTTTTCCAAAACAACTCACTAGACATTACTATGATAAGAAATGGTTTCCAAAGGAAATTAAATGTGAAAGACAACAAATTATTGATTTAAGTAATTTTGCCAGAGAAACAAAAAGTAAACTCATGTATGAACAAGTAAGAAAACTTAACAAAAACTTAAGATAGAAAATTAATGTCCTTAAAAACAGCATTACGAAGCCAAAATAAATAAATCTTCAAACATAAACAAAACCACTTGGGATATTATTAATTCCGAAGCTGGAGAAACAAGCTTAAAAATCCAAAGTATTATTTTAAATGTGGATAATTATGTAACATCTGATTAAAAATTAATTAGCAATGCTATTTTAATCATTGAAGACTATTTTACTGGTTTAGATGATAGTAATGTTATTCCTAACATAAGCTTGGAAGACAATTAATTGTAAATCTGTAATCTTACAAAACAACCCTTGTTTTACTTTTAGACTTAAGCATGTTGATGAGAAAGAAGTAAATAGCACTATAAGTAATTTGAAAAATTCATTTAACGCTGGTTATGATGAGTTTCCTGTGGCACTTCTAAAAAAATGTAATTTTGTTTTATCAAAACCTTGGTCACATAATTAATAGCTCACATAATTAATTCATCTTTTACATCTGGGGTATTTCCTGAAAAACTAAAGGTCTCAAAATTAAAACCACTTTTAAAAAATGGAGAAAGAAATTATATGAAAAATCACCGTCCAATAGCCCTCCATCAAGCAATATCTAAAGTATTTAGAAAAGGCAATGTATAATCAATGAGTCGAGTATCTAGAAAATCACAATCGTTTAGAGAACTGCAAACATGGCTTCAGACAAGGGTGATCAGTTTTAAAAACGGCCACAGAATTCACTGAATCAGTTATTCACTCTTTGTATGGTAAACAAAGAGTAGTAGCTGTTTTCATGGACATAACTAACACATGGACATGGGATGAACACATATCGATTCAACCTTATCTAAAATATCTTCTGGTCTGTTTGCTTTGAGGCGCTTGTCCCAGGTTTGCGATTCCCATGTCCTGAGGCTTCTCTACTTTGCCCTGATCCAATCCCACATATCCTATGGTGTTTCCATCTATGGGGCCACATAGCAATTAAGAATTTAAAACAAATTCATCATGCAAAAGAAAGCCCTAAGGATTATGGCTGGTCTCAGGGCCAGAGAATCAGCGAGTCATAAATTTTTTGGACTTGGCATCATGACGATTTTTCATTTTTACATATTTGAATCAGTTAAGTTAGTAAATAAAACTTTTTCTTGCGTGCAACCATCAAAAATCCATAATACTCGCTCAAATTTTGTTGTCGAGTCTCACAGACTGGAATTTTTTTAAAAGAAGCCATCTTATATGATTGCTCTATAAATAAGAGATGTATTTGGCACTATGAAGTTTACTAGGCCCTTGAAAAGTTTTTAATTGAGAACCCATTTTATTTGTTGATGAGTTTTATACAGTTAAGAGTCATCTTCACCATTGGGCCAGTAGCCCATTGTTGCGCAGTTGACAAAGTTAATCATATGGCTTTAAATGCAAAACATGGTATTTTATTCCCCTGTTTCGGAAGCAGTTTTTCAACCGATTTTCTTTAAAATTGGTAAGTGTTTAGTTGAATAGTTATATTAGGCCCCTCATACCTCGAAATTTTGAAAATTAAAAAAATATTACTCTCTGTGATGTTGCAAAGTAACTCAATTTTCCTTAGTAATATTTGTTAAATTTTCAAAATTTCGAGGTATGAGGGGCCTAATATAACTATTCAGCTAAACACTTACCAAATTTAAAGAAAATCGGTTTAAAACGGAGTCCGAAACAGGGGAATAAAATACCATGTTTTGCATTAAAAGCCTTATGGTTAACATTTAACATTGCCGACTGCGCAACAATGGGCTACTGGCCCAAAAGTGAAGATGACCATTAAGAGATTCTAGGTAATAAGAATTGTATTGTTTGCCTAAGTGAGTTTGTTACTTTTGTAAATTGTTTTGTATGACTTAATTTTAACACTATTCTGTCTGTACTTTGTATGCAGCTATGAATAAAGATATTTCTGATTCCAATTCTGATTCTGATTCATTATTTCCCCCCTCCCCAGAATAAATCTTGGTTTGAAGTAATTTCAATTCCTCGGCTGTGCCGGTTTACACTCAATTACTTTATTGTTAAGTGTGTGGAAAGCCCCACACACTTTCTTAGCCGATTCTAAATTTTTGAAATTTACAAAACCGAAACCTCTATGACAGAAGATAATTTGGTGGTCCATTATCAAGACTGTGTCTTCAATTTCCCCAAACCGAGAAAAGAACTCCTTCATGTCGTCCAACGAAATGTCCTGGCCCACACCACCAACGAATACTGTATTTGCTTCCCTACCTGTATGAATGTTGTTGTTAAAATGAATGTTCAGGCTTCATCTAATTTATTTATAGTTAAGGCACATGGGCGGGTTGGCAGTTGCGTGTGGACCAAATGCTTATTGAAAGCGATGAAACAGATTTTTTAATAAACGATTGCTTGGAGTTGTACGATTATTTGGAGTGCAAGCAATTTTATAATGTAAAGCCAGGAGAGTGTTGTTTAAGTGTGTTTCACATGAATATAAGAAGTTTTTCGAAGAATTTTGATAATTTATTAATTTATTTAGAATCCATTAAAATTAAATTAGACATCAGTTTTATCAGAATGTTGGTTGAGCGGGGGAGAGGTGGGTCACATTGACGGGTTTGATGTTGCGATGACGGACAGACAGAAGAACAGGAATGACAGCATAGTAATATTTTATAGTAAAAAATTATCTACAAAAGTTACACAAGTAAATATCAACCAGGTTTTTGGTCTATCTTTGGAGTTTTCAAACTTCAATAAACTTTTCAACATTCTTGCTGTTTACAGAACCTTTGATAGTGATATTATTTATTTTTTGGAGGGGTTGGAAAATTATTATGATTCATTAAGCAAAGATAAAAGGTGTGTTTTTTAGGGGACATCAACATTGATTAAAGTCTGATGCAATTACTGACTCTTACTTAAACTGTTTATTGGGTGTAGGACTAGCACAATGTGTTGACAAGCCAACAAGGGTGACAGATCACAGCTCCAGCTGTATCGACCACATTTTTGTTCGTTTACATGACATGTCTCAAGTAAAATCAGCTGTCATTCACTCTCCCGTTACTGACCACTACAGCACTGCCCTCACTATCTCTACGAAAGACGCACACGCTGACACACGGATAGACACGGCGCCCCGCACTTCTACTGACTATATTCTACTGACTAATTTCACAGGTTGACTGGATCCCCGTACTTAATAGTTTTGATGCTAATTGTTGTTCAACCTTGTTTTGCAATAAAATAACTGAATGCATTTCTGCATCTAAAAAGGTAATTGGGAGTCGATCATCAAGATTTACACGAATAAAGCACTGGATCAATTTTAATTTAATACGTTTAATTAGGGAGAGGGATAAATTGAGAAAAAAAAATTAAGAAACAACCTTTCAATGCATTGCTAATAAACAGGTATACATATGTGCGCAATACTTTGGATAAAAGTATTGAAACTGCCAAAAGAGATTATTACAGAGGTAAATTAAATGAGTCTGGTAGGAATGCTAAACAATTTTGGAGGGTGATTAATGAACTGTCAGGTAGGCACACTTCTAAAGAAATATTTAATTTGACTTCGAGAAATTTCTGCCGGGATCCTCAACAGATAAGGAAATTCAAATTCAAATTTCAAACGAATTTAATAATTTTTTCACTAAAGTTGGCTCTAACTTAGCAAGTTCAATCAATTCTGGAGGGGCTCCAGTTATCGACGATGCGGAATACTCACTCGATTCTACATTCACTTTTACTCCTGTTACAGAACGCGACATTGTACGTTACGTCCGGGGTCTACGCGGCGGGTCGGCGCCTGGGCATGATGGCATCTCGGCCTCGGTCCTTAAGGATAATATCCATTTCGTTTCAACTCCTCTTCACCATATAGCGAATCTCAGTCTATCCTCGGGTTTTTTTCCTGACGTATTAAAACTAGCAAAATTTATTCCCTTGCATAAATCAAACGATTTCGCAGACATGAACAATTTTCGCCCGATTTCCCTGTTTAAGTGTTGTTTCCAAGATCATTGAGAAAATTGTCAAGGACCAGCTTGTTTCTTACCTCCAAAAATTTCATATTATTTGTGAATCTCAGTATGGGTTCAGAAATGACAAAAATATATCGGATGCTCTTTTCGACATTAATAAAGACACAAATGACGCAATTTCCTCTAATTAACGTTCAATTCCAATTTTTTTGGATTTAAAGAAAGTGAATTTAATAATTCGCTTCATCTAATTTATTTTTCAAAATATTTATTATTACAGAGGTAAATTAAATGAGTCTGGTAGGAATCCTAAACAGTTTTGGAGGGTGATTAATGAACTGTCAGGTAGACACACTTCATTTTCATTGGATTTATATCCACTGAATCACTATCATTTGTGATTCAGTGGATAGAAACCTTTCGTTACAAAAATTACATTTTATTGGGGTGCGTGGCAGCGCCCTCGCTTGGTTTAGCAGCTATCTCTCTGAGAGACTGCAGACTGTCTCAATTGGCGGGGTGTTAAGTGAAGTTTTACCGATTAACTACGGAGTGGTCCAAAATCGACCCTTGGCCCTGCCCTCTTTCTAATTTACATAAATAATATTTCACACCAACAGAAAATTAACTTTGTTTGCAGATGATACACTCATTTTTGTAACTGGAAATACCTGGGCGGAGGTAAGAAATAAGGCAGAACACGATTTGTCGTTGCTTAAAAAATGGCTTGACCAAAATATATTATCACTCAATGTTTCAAAGACAAAGTTTATGCCGATTTCGTTATGGAACACGACGGATTATCAGCTTGACAATTTGGTAATTCATGTCAGTGACAATCGTTTCGGCAACTCTTGCTCTTGCGAACAAATAGAAAAAGTTTTGTCATACAAATACTAAGGAGTTGTTTTTTATTCAAATGTGAAATGGTCTGAACATATTGAGTTCCTAAAGAATAAACTATGGAAATACATTCATGCTTTTAGACAAATAAGTGATGTTTTAAATGAAAAAGAAATTAAAACTGCTTATTTTGCCTATTTTCAGTCCTTGCTATCATTTGGCATCATTGCATTTGGTGGTGCGTTTAAAACCGTCCTCGAGCCACTTTTTGTCATTCAAAAGTCTATTCTTAAGGTTGCTTTAAAAAAATGTAAAAGGTATCGCACCAATGATCTTTTTTCAGAAACTGGTGTTTTAACAGTTAGACAATTGTTTCTCAAATTCATCTTGGTCCATAAGTACAAACATTTTGACGCTCTTTTGTAAAAACTACGTATGGAATTCGGTTCTCAAGAAATGTAGGAATAATAGTGCCTTAATCAACCAAAACTTTCTCTCAAACTAATTCGTTTTATATTTCTCAAATAGTCTACCGTAATATGTGTCAGAGGTACAGGAACGCCGAGATTTTTAATCAGCCGTCACTTCATTCTTTTAAAAAACAAGTCGTAGAATGGCTTGTTTCTCTAAGTTCCGAGCAAACCAAAGATGTGTTATCGCCCTGGGCCTGGCCTGACCGTTGACCCCACACACTTAGACTTGACACACGGTCCCATCCCTCCCCCCTCACCAACACTGAATCATTATAATTAATAACTGTTTGCACTTTAACGTAACTTCAATTATCCAAGCTCAAAATAAAGTTTTTAATTATTTTAGTTAATTCGTTTTCATGACAATATTAAATCCCTTCTTGTTGAACTGTGTGTATTCATCTAATCAACGTACATTTCCCTAATAATTACAATAACTCTCCCAGCAACTAGTCTACGCACAGGCTACCTGCCCATGTAGAATCTTTCCTTTTATATTTTTAAAGTGCATTTCAAAATAGTTTTGATTTAAAAGTCGATTGTTATTTAGTTTTTTCTTATAGTTATAGATTTTAAAATAAATAGAATTAGCATTTTTTTTTGTATTTGCACTTTGTGATTTATGTAATTGTATTGTATTGGGAATAAAGTCAATTTCATTTCATTTCACCTTTTTTTGGGATTAAGCATTCTTCGGTGCAATTTTCTTGCCATCCACTGTGTGAATAGGCATTTGAAAAACCTTTTTTACAGTGTTTGCATCCATGAACTTTATGAATGCAAAACCTCTGCTTCTCTGCAACATACAAGGAAATGCTACATTAATTTCATGCATGTAAGATATAAAAACTAAATTAATGACATAGTATGTCTAGCTGGCCTTTCTCTGATTCTGCATGGGATACTGGCGGAAAACTGGGAGATTAATTTTTTGGGAGCCCACCAAAAAACCACCCGAAAACATGCAATCGAACTCCTTGCTTTGGTCAGAACTGTTCATCGTAGACTTAAGCTGTTTGTTTTATAAGGTAGTTAAAGACTGGTGCTAGTTGAAGGCTACCTGTTTTAGTCTTAAAAAGTTTTATTAAAACTTTTATTTGATGCTGAAATTCATGAAATTTGACACGTCATAATGGTGTTAACTATATAAAACACAGGTAACCTTCCACTAGAATCACTCTTTTATCTTTCAATAAATAGAAAAATATAATTTTTTGGTCCGTAAACACTAACCAAAGATGGGAAATGCAATTTCATGTTTTTATATCGTGCAGTAAAAGCCTAATGTTTTGGGCAAACCTAACGGCACCTGGGGTAGCAGTGAACTACTTAAGGAGGTAAACTAGTACCAGCCCTGTTTAATTTTCCAGTTCCCTTTATACTAACCATCTTATGAAATTCTCTAAATAATAGTTATTTTCAATTATTGATAAACAAACCCAAACTTTTACTCCAACGATCCGTGGTTGATCTCTGAGCTAGTTGCCGGCCACCAAAGTGCTCTGCCCAGTTTGTTCTCACCAGCGGTCAGGGCTAGTCGCTGGTTATCCCTTCTCGAAAATTGTGCCGATTCTTTTAATTTAATAAATTAAAACTCTATATGTCTAATAGTTCTCTATTCCAAACATACTGAATATACCCCTGTTAAGTGTAAGTTTTACAGTATGTGACATGAACAATTTTTGAGGATCACCTGACGTTGATAATATAATATAATTTAAAAATTAATGTCCATTAATACGATCCAGGTTGAAATAATAAAACGTCTTCCAACACTACTCGATATATTTACACTTATACTGTAATTTTTTACAAGACGGTAAATATATATAAAAGATCTTATAATGGCTATAATGCTAATCAAGAAGTTATTAATACGATTAATCAACAATCTTAAACACATAAACTTCTAGGACAGATTTATATATCTCTGTCAGTTACATAGAAACTTCTAAGTCTGCGTTAAATTTCTAATTGTAAGGGCAGTTCACAGGCCAAGCAAAAGGATCCAAAATGGAGGACAAGTTCAAGGTGGTGAATCTCACAAACAACTTCCAGGAAGGAAGATAATGGGCTTTCGGTATGATCTTGGAAGCTCTGCAAATACCCCAGTTGGCTTTGAGTTAAGCATATGACAGTATCGTTCAACCCCTCTGAGAGTGCTATACTGTGAAACTGAACAAAGTCTGATTCACAAGCAAAGCAGCGAGAAGACTTACAGGCTAATGACCCCGTACAACAAATAGGTGCATTTCAATTTTGAAAGCAGATTTATATTACATTCCACTAGCTTTCTCAGTACCACTGTTATTCTTATTTTTGAAAAGTTGTTTTCATCATTGCCAAGAAAACAATAATCCCTTGATTAAAAACCCAAACATTCTAAAATGTTTCCATAAGATTAAAAATTTTAGTCAAAATCTGACGTACCAGAGTTATTGTTTTAGGAGATAGGCCCATTGCGCACAGCATTCACTCGGGATCCACCATTGTGCACATCATCAACAACAAAAGTTGTAGGTCACGTCCTAAATGTTATGTTAAACTTCTAATATTTATATTTATATACAGGGTGGACATGAAATAATGTCATAAACTTCGGGGCCTGATAGGACTTGTCAATTTGAACAAAAAATTTCCTCTTGACATATGTTTAAAAATATTCAGCCCATCAGGAAATTTGCTTTTTAATACTATCTGATCAGATAGTATTAAAAAGCAAATTTCCTGATGGGCTGAATTTAAGATAAAATCAAATAATTTTTATGCATGTGATTTTGTTGACTAACATTACCAATAATGTAAATATTTATACAATGTTCCTTGTATTTCTAGTTTTTATATTAGTTTTTTTATTTTTTTTATATTTTAAAATGTGTGTTTTCTGCTTGATAAAGTCATTAAATTTGACGAAATATAGCAGTTTATGTTCCTGAAATGAAGTTTTTAATTATTATTGTACAAAAGTCCTTTGGCATTAATAAATTTGGTATGAAGGTTAAAGACCAGATCTATTATAATGAGTTCGCGAACCAGCATTGTCGGGTTAAGGGAACCAGGATTTATAGGGTTTCAAAGGGGTTAAAAATGTGTTTTTGGCAGTTTTGAGGCTCAATTTTCAAAATTAAAGAATTTTAACTAAAACCATTTAAAAGAGCTTAAAAAACAAACAATTTAGTATTTTGAATTTTTAACTTAGCTTAACAGATTCCAGAGAAAAGCTAAAAACAGGTTTCCAATGTTATTCTTATGGGAAATCAATAAAACCCTTCATCTCGCTTATTTATTGACATAACTTGGTAAAATTTGGTATGTACATTCACGAGGTAGGGTTTAACTGATATTTGCTTACAACACCCATGTGGCGGCAAACCTACATACTCACCCCTATGGGGTTTATGTGGAATATTAAAAAGTGACGAATATTGATGCAATTTGATTTTTACCTCACCCAACCATTACTTTTCCTAACAACAAATATTTTTTTAACAACATCCCATGGCAATAAACCTACATACTCATTCCTATGGTGTCTATGGGGAAAATACAAAATCTCAAATTCCTTTGGAAATTCGCTGAGCTGCAGGTCTGCTGCGATGGGGGTATTTTTGTTATATATAATTCTTTTTCATCACTTTTACATAGGAATTCTGAGGTTGTAGACGAACAACTGGATTATTATTTAGATTTTTAGTGCAAATAACCATACTAAGTGTTTGCAACTGTTTTGTATGTTTTTATTTAAATAAAAATTTTAGGGTACAGTAATATGTACAAGGTGTTTATAAAAGAATGCCAGGATTTTTAACGGTCAATACTGAAAAATTTTTAAAGATAACTAAATGATTAAAAGGTCAAGTTGAAGAGGAAAACATAGTTTTTTCATATCTTAATATGTTTCAACGCGAGTTCTATTTGTTGCTCTGCAGACATGAAAGCAATACTCGATTTCTTGCCAAGTGTTTTGCAGCATTCCTATGGTGTTACAGTCATGATCGCTGTTGAAATTCACTCATACAGATATCTCAAGTCTTGAGTTTTTTCTGCATTCGCAATTTCCTTTAAGTAACCAGAGAAAAAAATTATAATGGAATCATAACTCCTGGGAGGCTAGGGAATAGGCTCATCAACCCTGTCTATCCAACCATCTGGAAATCTGTTGTTTAGCGTGTCACCTGGGATATCAGCGATGTTAAATCCCAAACAATAACGTAAACAAAACTTACTTTTGTTTGGAC
The DNA here is from genome assembly GCA_030545055.2 of Neoaliturus tenellus. Taxonomy (NCBI): domain Eukaryota; kingdom Metazoa; phylum Arthropoda; class Insecta; order Hemiptera; family Cicadellidae; genus Neoaliturus; species Neoaliturus tenellus. The sequence continues at coordinate 94,492,500 of CM061535.1, forward strand.
TATCGACTGACGTTTAGTTATCTTGAAAAGTTTTTCATCAGTGCTCATTCAAAATCCTGACCTTCTTTTATAAGCACCGTGTATTTTGAGAATTCTGATCTTTCCCGTACCAATGTCAATAGTTCAATAAATAATTAGAAAGTTCTGTAAAACCGTGTAAATAGTTATTTTGATTAATAATTAACCCCAGTGATGCCTCTCAGGTAGGGTGGAATATTTTACTGTGGCGGTTAGCCGCCAAACACCAACCATTGAATGAAGTGGTCTATTTTGGCAGCTCCATTCGGAGGGTACTAATGACCATTTTACGCTCAACCTGACCCTTAGGATGAAGTCGTTTATTTTCCAAGCACCCTATACCCAGGATGAAATGGTCTACAGCCGATATCATTATTTATCATATTTGACTTTTAATAATAAAAGCATTTAAGTATTAAAATGGTTATACATGTAAGTTTCAAAGTTGAACAGAATGCTATGTTTTTATTTGTTTTTTTAGGATTTTACACGTAAGAACACTATTGATTTATAGGGTTGAAAACCTCTATTTAGCTGCAAAGACACATCAAAATACTTGTGTTTGGGACCCAAGCTGAATATACGTGATTCATAATGGAACTCGGTTATAGTAGGAGGTACAGTAAATATTACAATTGTATATACAAAAACTGGCTGGGTAGCTGAGTGGTTATAGTGCTCGCCTTTGAATCCTAAGGTTGCCGGTTCGATCCTAAGAAAAGTTAGTAGCTTTTTAAAGGTTCGATTCCGGACCCAGTTGCCATTTGTCATTGGGCTTTTAATTAATGATGCTTTCTAACAACTGGTCGATGTTAGATAGTAACAAGACTGGGGTTTGAACCGTTCCCCGTGAAAACGTTAAAAAATGCCACTGGCGTAGAAACACCCAAAATAAACAGTATTATTTTGAAAGTAAAATTGTATTTTAACCCTTATTATTGTGTAGTAAAGATGATTTAAGTATAACTGTTTTCTACTGGTCTGCTGTAGATCTTTTTTGTGTTCTAGATGTGAAGGATTAAAACGGAAGTTAAGCTATAAAGATTGCCAGGGGCGAGCCCAGGATTCAATTTCGGGGGGAGGGGGGCGGGGTATTTTTTGCGGAGGGGTAACACTGGGGTGTTTGAGAGGTATTTCATACCCCCCAAGAACACGGCGGGTCTGGGGGGACTCATTTGGAATTTTTGAATCTAAATGGTTAGTTTTAGTGAAGTTAAAATTTAACTTTATGCACACCTCTACTCCGTTTATTTAAATGACCAAATGAGTCGGAACTTGTCTGCACGGCCGGCCACGCCTGTTACGAATAATTAATATTTTGGCTTTCTAAATGTTAAGTGCACTGTTCGTCCGTTTGTGTGTATTGTGTTATTTATTTTTTAAACCATGACAAAGACTGTGTTCAACTGATTTTAATTGACATCAAGATTTGATAATGGAGCAAACGCTCGGAAACTAGTCGTCATGACAAAATGACGGATTGACGACGGCACAAGGTACTGCAAACTTACTTTTTATGTCTGAATTCAATCCACGAGGCACATCATGAATAAATGTAATTATAATAATAACTAATTATTGTAATACAATTGTAACTTAAAAGTATTATATTACTTTAACAGTGCATATATAAAGGCAAAAGATATTGTGTCTTTTTAAAAAAAAGAATCAAGTTGTTCAAATTCAAATGAAGTACAGTAAATGATAGTCTAGAGTCTATAAGAAATATCAAAATAAATACACTACTTAACAATCGTAAAATATATCTTTATCTTTATCTCTAAGATACACAAACGTTTAGACAAACCAAATGGCAAAACCACAAAATAACCAATAAGTTAGAGGTGGCAGCACTGCAAGTGAATTGGAGCACGCTTAGTGCCAATTTCAAGAACTCGACAGTACCGAGGCGACGCTTTGCTTGAACTCGTCAGTAATGCCAACGTGCAATAAATAGTTTATTTAATTTCCAAAACTAAGATGTCCTGTTTGAGATGTAAAATTACTGTTTTATCTTTTAGCATTGTGCAATTAAAACCCCTGTTATTCTTTATTTAAGTTGGGGTTTATATCTGTTTGTAAAAGTCTGTCGTTTAAAAATCATATTTTAACCATTTGTCACACTTTTTTATTTTGCAAAAGTTTTTCAGTTAATTGTGTTTGATCTGTAATATGTAATGATATCTTGAGAAAAATAAAGATTTATTTATTCTTTGAAGTGCGTCTACAATCCAAAACTGACATAAAAATTGGGGCTTGTATAATTGCAATTTTTTAGTTGATCACCATATTGCAAAAATGGCGGACTTTTGAAAAAATGTAAATAGCAGATGTTTGACTTGTCTTCCGTTAAATGAATTAAAATTATGATTTTAACCATATGTTTTCATTTTTAACTCACAAAATTTAAACACCGTTATTTTTTTTTAGAAAACTTATAGTTATATTTTGTGATACTTGAAGTGAATAAACTTGACCATTGTCCACAAAGGTTTGTACTACTTTCAAATAGGAAACTCCTTGTAATCAGTGGTGAAGGATGTAGCCCGTTTCAGAAATATTGAAAAAAATTTGTTGTGCGTAGAAACCACATTCTTAAATTTTTTAGGCTACTTTTATTTACTTTTTTTTAGGTGCATTTATTTTACTTTCCTGAAAGTTTTCAAAGTAAGCTTAGCAATTTTTTTGTGTCTTGACCCAGTCCAACAAATAGAAAATGAGAACGAAGACAGGATAAGTTATTGTGTTTTTGTGCTATTTTTGGAAGTGAAAATTGGTTGTATTCTGCATTGTATCCGAAAGAACCATATAAAGCCGAGTGTATTTTCTACAACAGTGAAAACTGGTTGCCCTCAAGTAAAATTAGAGGTTTAACCTGTTTACTCTGCATTTGCTCAATGATTACTCAAGTGTACACTAACCAAAGACACACTATACTCAGGGCCGATTTCTAAATAGGCTGAGAAGTCTGGAGCCTATAATGACAAAATTTTAGGGGCAGCACATTGTCAATTTACTAAAAATTGTAAATAATTGTACTACTTTAATAGCAGAAACTTCTTTAGGTCCATCTTTCTGATTTAAAGTGTATTAATTTGAGGAAATAGAAACATGTTTATTCTTTTCATACAAATTTACTCCACATAATCTTGTAACACATTTTTCATGTAGTATAATCGTTTTAACAACACTCACAATTTGTATAAGGCCCAGAAAGAGGGAACTAAACTAAAGCTCCCAGTGTTTCGATCCTCAAATAGTTTTTTAACTCACAAAATTTAAACACCGTTATAAATCATCCGTCATTTATCCTTTTTTAAATCAGCAGGTACATTTGGATTTTGTTCAGGTATAGTTCTTGTAAAAAAAAAAAAAAATGTATGGGCATATATAGACTGAGAGGATTTTGCTATCTGTCAAACAAATTCAAATATTCTCACAGGTTTTTTTACAACACATAAAAAACATCTTTTTATTGTTTTTTTTCATTAAAAAATAACAATAAAAATAGATTTGAATCTTCAAGAATTACAATTAGATATTAATGATAACTTTATAGCATTTAACGGATGGAGTGACACACGTCAACATTTAATTCAAAATAATGCTATTGATAAGCTAGTGATAAGTTGTATAAATATGAGAAGTCTGAGAAAGAACTGGGATACACTTTTATCAGATACTAATGATAAGGGGCATAAAATTGAGTTTAATTTTAAGTTTTTTGCCAACAAAAACCGTGTTACCGATCGTACTTCGCAACTGGTGGGATTTTTTACGGGAGCGGCCATTTTGAATTTAAAAATAAAGAAAACTGGCAGCGCGACGATGCTCCTAGCGTCACGGCTGGATAGCCACTGAGTGCTCTCATACCCTAATATAGGCGATACGCAAGGGCCTAACGGCGTAAGACGGAAACGTTCCTCACTTTCTGAATATCCCTCGTATATACATATTTAAGAAAATGAACGAACGGTGTTTTTGGCTTCTGGGGACCTTCAAATGAAAAAGGAACATGGTCCCGTGCTTATGTCTTACCATGGCTACTACCGTAATAGCATATTCCCTATAGGGAAATTCGCTAAAAAGGTTAGTATTCAGGATTGGTTTGATAGTAAGTACATTCATACATTAGCATATAAACACATTAAACCCAAAACCGATCTGTGGAACAATTAACGTTACAAATAGAATCCTAATGTTTTAATTCCACTTCTAGCTTAACAAGTATACTTCTCCCTTAGAATGATGTAGGAAGTTATTTATCAGTGGTACTGTGTACATCTTTAACGCAAGGAATCACACCCATTCTACACTCATCTTTCATTCATATTTGCCTTAATAGCATTACCAAAGTAGCGTCAGCCTCTTAAAAAAGCGATTAAGAGTAAGATCATTGTTCATTCTTAATAAGGATCAAGGATCAAAGAAATAACTGTCAACGCAACAGTAGTATTAAGAAAAACAGTACATTTATTGTTTCAAAATAAGGTAATTTTAAGAAATAGACAGTTTAGAGACCAAATTGACAACCAAAACATTAAGCAGAGTCAAGAATAATAAAACATGTCATACCTGGACATAGCAAAAACTTATACCTATACTTAAATTGTTGCATATATCATTATATAGGTATTACAAAAAATTGTCTGTACCTTGCTAACAAAAGTCATTTGTTGAATGGTAGGAAATCACTGATGTCCTACAAAACAAAGTAACATCATTCTGTTAGGTTTACACTAATAATTTAAAATTAAGGCATATTAACAATAAGAAACTGATATATCACTGAGTAATAAAGGATGAATACATTATTTTTAACCGCTGGTTTCGTCACATGGGGAAGTGCCCCAGGTGAGACGTTCTTCATAAAACTGAATCACAAGCTGCGGGCATTTGACATTGGCCTGCTTAGCCGGCACCAGGTCGGCCTCATCCGTGCCTGCAAAAGCAAAAAACATCAATTTAGGCCTATTACATTATTTATTTTAGGCTGACTTTTTGGGGACGGAAGTTTTTTTTAACTTTATTTCTTGAATTCTGCCTATTTAACAACTTGTACTTGAAGACCTCAGAAAAATGTAATTGTGCTGGATAAACTTAATTGAAAAATCAGCGCAACCTCTGAAAAAAATTAGCACAAGATACGAGGGGCAGCTAATGACTTGGGCAGAACAACATTTCTAAATTTCATGATGTAAGCCAACCGAATCACTGTAGTTAAATAAATGGTTTAAATACCTCAACTGTCGTGTGATTCTAGCGTAGTTAGATACTACTGCAGTTTCGACTCCAGGGGAATCTTCTTCAGGTGTCAAGGACTCAAAATTTCATTCAACTGAATTCGTCAAGTCATTAAAAATCAGAGAACACATTTACACGATACACGAACACTAACGAAAAATTTTTTTTGTTAGTGTTCGTGTATCGTGTAAATGTGTTCTCTGATTTTTAATGACTTGACGAATTCAGTTGAATGAAATTTTGAGTCCTTGACACCTGAAGAAGATTCCCCTGGAGTCGAAACTGCAGTAGTATCTAACTACGCTAGAATCACACGACAGTTGAGATATTTAAACCATTTACATTTCTAAACATGTCCAAACACAATGTTTGTAAACATTTAACATCAGCAGCAGCTGATTAAGGCAATATAGTGAGTATTTACTCAAATAATTACAATTAAAATTAGGGGTCAAGGTAGAAAATAACAAACATTTCTGTAAGAAGCCTCAAGTTAACTTCTGTTGAGTATTTTAGTTAAAAAAGAAAAGTAAAACATCAATTTATTTTGTTTTTATTTTCAAGATAATTTTGTTTATGAAGAAAATACAAGTGCATATATTACATTCATTCATTATTTGTTCCATGTGTTTTCCTAAAAAAGAACTGGAAAGAACACTGAAAATTAATTTTAGTTGCTGTAAGAAGATACGTTTATTTTTTAAGACGTTGACTGCGGCATGTATCCGATATGATATAAAGGCGTACCTTCGAGGGTGCGGATGTATCCGATCGGTTACACATGACAATGTCAAGATAATGCAACTGTTTCTAATCTAGCGTTTGAGAAGGAAACACATATTGTGCATTAGCGTGCAGGTAAGGGTATTGAGCTTTTAAATTACTTGTGATTAGTATATATTCTACAGGTTTTTAAGTTCCGCTATCGTTGGAGGAATGGAAATATAGTTCAGCGTGGGGGTTGAGTTTTGACATTTTATATGCCGCAGCGAACATGTTAAAGTAATGACATAACAACACAATCAGCTGATCTCCAAAACCTCAATACAATTTGCCTACAAACATGACAGATGGCGATCGCAACTCAGCTCAGGTGATTTTCTTTTTACAGTTTCAACCAATCAGCGGCAGCTTGCCCTTTGAACCCAAGTGACTCTTTCCTAGAACTGCCGAGTAGACTCCAGACCATGGCGGAAGATGGACATGAATCCGTGCATCTCGTTTTTACGCTGTACTGCAGCGTCGAGTCGGTCCGCCGCTAATTTATCATTAAAACTCAAAGTCAAAATTTCCATTTGAATATTCCTCTCAAGAAAGAAGACCAGTTCCAGGTCCAGCTGGTTCATCACGAGGGCCCTTGCTATTGCATCGCTTCGCAGAACTTCACTACGCTTTCCCCATAAGTGCTGCATTCCAATATATTGCCTGCACCGCCATCAATACTGCAGAATTAAATAGGAGCACCCAGTGTCTCAATAGTTCAAAATATCGTCGCCTTCCACTTTTGGGTTAAAAATTTAGTGTTCAAACATTTTTCTCATGCATTTAGCCCGTTAGAAACACTGACATTTTTAAGGGTGAACCGGTAGAAACACAAACACAATTAAATATGCAGGGTGTTTCCGAACAAACTGGAAATATTTTGTATATATGTTCCTTAGGTCAAGACAAAAAAAGAAATCATATAAACATGTGTCCTAAAATGACTCATTAAGCTGCTAGCCGCCACTTTGTTTTTTACACAATAATTTTTATTTCCGTGACAGTTTGTTGTATTAAGATCATATTTGGCATGAACCATTATGACACTAATGTCTATTTTCAGGAAACAAATTATTTTTGTCCAATGTGTATTTTTAAAATGGCGGCCATTTAAAAATTTTAAACTCAAACATCTCAAAACTGGTAAATTTTTCCAAAATTTTACAAGACACCAAAAAGTTGCCAAATTAAATATCTAACCAATTGTACCAAGTGTGTAAGGATCTGACATTAAATAACGGAGTTATTGAGACTTTTCTGCAGAAAAGCAAAGATTTTCCATTTTACATTAGTTCAAACCTCCAAAGTGTTGAATTTACTGTACTAATTTCAAAAGTTGTCCTGGGATTTCAAGCGAGCACTAATGCCATTCTGGAAAAAAAACTTACAGCTTTAAATCTATTTTTGGACTGAACTTCATTTATGTACGGGTATTTCATGTCACTCTGGTGTGAAAATATAGTACTGTTAGTCATTGTCATGCTAAATGGGAAACAGCAACAAATAAGGAAAGGAAGTAGGCCAGAAATGAGATAAAAAAAAAAAAACAGGTATTTCGTCTCTAGGGAATCCAATGCTAGATTAATTCAGGATCTTGGGATTCCGCCTAATTTTGTTGACTTTTCAATCCCAAGATTTTCTGGATTACCAATTTTATGAAAAAATTGATGATAATTATGTTGAAATCTCTTACTGTTATTACAGCGTTTATGAATCAAAATTATATTTGAATGAGGTTGTAAATCACATAGGCCTAGTTGTGATTTATTGACTTATTTTATTGATTTATACAATTAACTATGTTGTCCTTTTTGTGCTCTCTCATAATATAATTTTAAATTTACAAAGCAAGAAACTATGTAAAACAATAAATTTTGGTTTTAAAAGTAATTTTTTTTTTAAGAAATACATTTTACGTAATTTATATTAATCCTGAATGATCAGCATCAAATTAAAAATTCTAATAACCGGTAATGGTTTTTGGTTTTGAGTTTTAAAAATATTAGCAGATGTTTTGGTCATTGCTTACTATCAGTGAACCTGGGGCAATACATTTTTCCCCACCCCTTTTACCCACGCCTAACAATAACCTGACAATATTTTAGTATTTTTTTAGTTATCTTGAAGATATTATACATTTTTGTAGACAAAGCACTAGCTTTTTTCTTTACAATTATACAATTACTAATTATATAATATAGTTCTATTTCAAAATCTGTGAATTTTTAAAGAGTAAAATTTAATCATATTTTCCATTTGGTTTTGTTTAAACGTATAGGTGTGTTTTATTATTTTTTTTATTTTTTATTAAATGTTGTAAAAATTATACAAATAAGACTATTTTGTCAGTATAAAGCAATACAAGTTTTATTGTTGTAATCTTGTTGAAGTTATTTTTTTTTATTTACCATTCGATTTTATTAGTCCAATGTAAGACAGCAAAATCCATTGAAACACAATTTGTCTTCTTTTTCGTGTTTGCTACTGTTATTAAAAATTAGACCTTTCATACTAGTAATAAAAAAATAGAATTTTAAATGTAATATCATTTTTTTAAGGAGTCAATAAATCATATTTTGAATATTTTTATTACAGTTTGATCGAGAAAGATCGAGAAACGCTCGGTATGATGGGCGTTGTGGCCAATCCCAGGACTAGTCCCAGGATTGCGATTGGAAATATGCCCCTGGATTGGATTCCCTAATATTCATCATACTCTGTGAAAATGTAGCACTATTCGACATTGATTTGCTAAATGCAAGCAGCAACAAACGAAGGCCACGAAAGAGATAAGACAAAGTATTACCTTTCCATTTCATGAGGAACATAAGTTCTCCACTGGAATTTTCTGTTACGCCAAGGATCTTTTCGGGCTCCAACTTCCTGTCGAATCCCTTTGGTTTATCTGTTTCACATTCAACTTTCTTCTGTTTTGCAGGTTTTTGGGTATCTTCATCTTTTTCATCCTTTTTTTCTTCTTTATTTTCTTTATTTGATGGTGTGGAAGATGTGGAAGGTCGAGCTTTCACATCTGATTCAGATTCAACTTTCTTCTGTTTTGCAGGTTTTTGGGTATCTTCATCTTTTTCATCCTTTTTTTCTTCTTTATTTTCTTTATTTGATGGTGTGGAAGATGTGGAAGGTCGAGCTTTCACATCTGTTTCAGATTCAACTTTCTTCTGTTTTGCAGGTTTTGGGGTATCTTCATCTTTGTCGTTCTTTTCTTTTTTATTTTCTTTATTTGATGGTGTGGAAGATGTGGAAGATCGAGCTTTCTTCTTAGCTGGCCCAGAGGGAGTGGCCTTTTCTTCTTTCTTCTTTTTTAAATTGTCTTCAAATTCTTTAATAAGATCAGGGCAGTCAAGATTTTCATGAGGTTCCCACGTATTTTCAGATTCTGGGTACCCCTGCCACTTCAGAAAATATTCTACCTTACCCTTCAAAATTCGTCTGTCAAGAACTTTTTCCACAGAGTATTCCTCTTCTTCTTCACCACCGCTGGATGTTTCTTGTGGTGGTGAAGCAGAACCCTTGTCCTTTGATTTTGGCATCTGGAAAATTTTAAAAGACTCTTTAAAGAATTGTTTTATTGTTGAACTTTTGCAGTGAATGTTAAGGGACACAATACAGCTAGTATTAAAAAAGCTTAAGGATTTATCATTTAAATAAGAAAAAAGAAAGAACGGTAGGCTCTTATATTTATAAAACTTGCGTGTTCTTATGGGTCAACTAAAACCATGTTGCCGGCAGCACACTTGTAACTTCAATTCTACTATCATACACTGAATTACGGCAATAATTTTATGTTCAATTGATAGTCCGTTTCACCGCGAGCGGTCTCGGTCGTTCCGGCAGGTACACGTTGCTAAATGAAACGACAAACTGAACTTTGCTTGAAAAAAAAAAAAAAACGGAGCTGGAGCGACGCTTGTTTACCTCTCCTGCACCAGTAGTGCCAACCCTAAAAAATACAAACATAAGCCTAGTGTTCTTTTTTACTTATTTTAAATAAGCAATAGCATAGCTCATGATGAATTTGATTTGATTATCATTAAAAAAAATTTGTTTGGCATAATAATTCACAGAAAATTAAAGCAATGAAGCAAATTCAACCTCAAAAGGACGACCGAGTCAATAATGGCAGGCAATCAAACTTAGCATTAAAATCATATTGCTGAAATTAAAAAGTGCAATAACACCCAAAGCCAATTTGCTCTTTACGCGTCTTCCAAACATGATTAAATTATCTCCTCCGTGCAGCATTCGGACGTATAAAAAACTTATCGACAAATGGTTGCTGGAAGTGGGTCAACAAAGAATTCGGGATTTTTTAATCTCTCAGTATATATAAGTTATTATCAGTTTTGCGATAAAAGAAAGGCCAGGACAGATTCATCAGTGGGCGTGGGGTGTGAGTGTGTTGGTGTGTTTGTTGTGTGCGAGCGATTGTAATGGTGTGTATGAGTCTTGTGAGAATGGGCCGGTCTCAGTTAGAACTTTTGTTTTTAACCATACAGTAGTTGTTTTTATTGCTAGTTTATCAATCTGTCGTGTGTGCATCTTTCATTTTTTGAGTCTGTTTAGACGTCCTTAACATTTTTCTTTGTTCACTTAAAATAAATAAAATGTTTAGATCATTTCTAGTAAGTAAGGTGACTTTTCTTGATTATGTCAAACAATCAGCATATAACGACTCTTTCCCCAGCCACAAGCTTCTGCCCATTTGGGGAAATTATTTCATATCTATTCTTTTAAAAAATTGTATTGTTTCTGTATTTTATTTTTCTTTTATTTTTATTCTTTTTTATGTTAAAGTACCTATAAAATATGTTAAATAAAATGTTTGGCTGAGAAGTTTATTTGAATAAAATTGTATTACTATAGGAATATATCATTGCTAAAAAACACAAGTAAATTATACTCACAAAACTATTTCTGTACACATAAACTATCCTGAAGGTAAAAATTCAGTTCCCAAAACGTCATGTTTAAAGTGGATTTGTATTTTAAAGCGAAATAGCAATTGGAAATAAAATAGGATAACAATCGTCCAATAATCTTGCACACTGTCAGGATAGAAGAGTAGAAGATGCACCATGCCGTGCCACGCCGCGTTCTGTGTGTTCATACCCTTACTGAATTTGATTTGCTGTGGTAACGTACGATCGACATCTTGTAACATAAAAGTTATTTTTAGAAAGACATTGGTAAATTCCTTGAAAATAATAGGTTAATTCGATGGGCAGTTGATCCGATCAGGGCCGCCCCAAGTGTGGGGCGACTGGGGCAGTTGCCCCGGGCGCCGCCGCCGAGGGGAAATCCCCGTTTTTTAAAGGCTCAAAGACTTGACAAAAATTGTAATACTGAATCAATAAATATTTTTGTTACAAATAGCTTAATAATAATTTTGTTGATTAGTTTAAATAAACATTTAAAACAATTTATTATAGTCGGGGAATGAGTAGTGACTAATTATTCATTGTAACTTTAAACCTTTTTTTACAAAGCAAGTGGAAGTGAAACATGATAGCATCGCTTTTGGCTGCATGTAAGCCTACTACTGGCAAGCTGATCTTACGCACTGCAAAAATGGATTGAGCGCTCACTTGAGCCCAGCGGTCGCGCAGTTGTGAACTGCGCATACGCCCATCCCGTCACTCATTCATAACCTCAACCCCTCATGTAATTTGATGTAGTGTTGGTGTGTACATTCTCTCTTATTATTTTTGTTCTGTGTCTTACATTAACTAGCAGCATTACATTACATTACAAAACTATAGTAAGATGTACAGTCCGATGGAAATTTAACAGCTGTGTCCCCACTCACCCACTCTCGCCCTGCAATTTTATCATTTGTGGTTATGTTTATCATGTGTAATACCGGTATAAAATGTTTCACAAAAAATTTTGCAACAATGTATCGACTCTCATCGGACTATTTTCGTGAATCTATTTTCTTATTTCTATAAGGGTTTCGTCTGTTACGTCCCTTTTTCTCTCGACCTACTGAACCGATTTTTAAGATTGAGGTGTCATTTTAGCTTAGTATATACCGCAGTGACGAATCGTAATTAAAAAGGTCATATTGTTTCGGGCTTCGGCCCTCTCGCCTTTATTTTTAGAGGGCGCTTTAAAATGTTGACCAACTTTTATAGCAAGTTCTTTAATGTGAATTGTAATTTAACAGCTGATTACCTTCAGATGAATTTTAAAAGCCAGCTAGTAAACAAAAATAGATCTATGTCACTTCATAATCAACATTCACGTACTGTAGGTGAGTTTCACCCATACAGAATCATAAAATGAGCAATTTGCGCACGGGCCATCTCGTCCTACTATAACAGCATTGAAAAGTTAGCCATGCACCTAATTTAGTGCTTAGAATTGTAATTTAACATTACAGTTTACAAGATATGCCAATTATTTAATTTAGGGGGCGCTGGTCAAAATTTTGCCCCGGTCGCCTATTGCCCTCGAGGCGGCCCTGGATCCGAGGTCAGTTAAGAGACCTGCTACTGTAAGCGTTCTTAGTTTATTTTATGTTGGTCTTTGATAATGTTACATGTTACCTGTATATTGTCTTTTTGTTATTTTCGGATCCCACGTTACACTGTAGGTCCCTAGACACCATTGGATGTAGGGCTATTAATTAACAGCCCTGTCTAAAGAGAATGTAGGCGTTAAGTCAACAAGACTACAAGATCGCGCCACAATCATCCTAGACACTCATCTCTCATTCATATTTAGGTTAAAATACCCATTATGTAAGGTCTCTGTCTCAAGATAGTGATATACAGTGATAGTGAATTGAGAAAGCGTGCTATTCCTCCCGTATTTTCCATCTCTTAGGGAATTCATTAAATAGGTTATTTAACAAGACTTAAATATTGTAATCTAGATCAAATAAGGAGCATAATGATACCATTACTGTAAAGTTAAAAAATATTCAAATATTTTTTATTACAAGATGAAATCAAAACTTTATTTAAATTTTTTTCATTTTCACTAGCCTTTTGCATAAAATAAAATATTTCATTGCAAATAAACTTGTAGAAGCGAAAAGTGTTCAATTTAATTTGTTTAATCAAAAATAAAAAGTCTAACTGGCAAACTACTTGTTAAGACGTTTATTTCATGCCTTAGAAATATCAATAAAACTATCGGAGGAAAACTGTTTACAAACAATACAGTACAGCCTGTATTGAGGTAGAAATTCAAGTTTTTGTTATTTTACCTAAAAAAAGTGAGTTTTAAGGTTTGTAAAGCAGAACGTTATTAGTAACATTTAATAAAAAACTAAAGAGGATTAGAATGATATGCAACACTTACGACCTGATTGACTTATATTTAAAACTACAGTAGCCTGACTGATGCTATTCCAATGCTTTCTGTGCTCGCTGGTTGTGTAAAAAAAAACTTAATAAAATGAATTTTTTAATTAGTTTATTCACACTAACAGTATGTTAAGTACAGTGGTAGTACTTTTATTTTTGCAATATAAGGCGAAAACTAACTGGAACGAAAACCTACATATGACGCAAAATTAAAGATTTAATGCTAGTTTTAGTACTTTTTTATCAGCATATTTTCTAAAGTAGGCCCTAAGTTCTTAGTTGAGTCTACAAAATGAAATTTTTACAGGTCAATCTTCTCACTAGGTACTAAATATGTGTCACACTTCAAATTTTTATTTTCATGCCCAATAGAGAATTTGAGCTCCAAACTTTTGAAATTTTGAACATTTTTGATTTTTTTAAATTTTTATTTTAAAACCATGAAAGTCTACAGTTAGTAACTTTGTTAATTTAAAGCACAAAACAATACCTATCAATAAAAAATTATAGAGCTCCAAAGTGTTTGCCTTCTTGTACAAAAAAAAATATTCAAAAATCCATTTTCGTTAAATTTTAAATTTGAAGTAGAGGTGTGCGTTATTTGAAGAGGTGGCCATAACAACGTTGTAACTTCAAAATTGCAATTTTTTCAGGAAAGGGGAAAATGTATTTCCACACAGTAAATCACTATGAAAAAAAGTTTTGTGAATTGTTATCGATACTCAAGTGTTGTATATTAGTAAATAGAAACATATTATTGTAAAATATTTTCATAGTTCAACCAAAAGCTTATTTTTCAGGGTTAAAAAAAAAAAAAAATGAGTCGACAACGTTGTAACATTATACCTACCAGATACAAAGTTGTTGTGGTTACTGGTAAGTTACAACGTTGTTTTATTTCTATAATGTACCATACCATTAGGATTAGTAAGGTAGTACCCATTAAAGATTCTACTGTAAAATGTAAAATATGTTTATTACCTACAGATTATGACGCGTTTATTGTATAAAATAGTGTAAGACCATAACCTATTTAAGCCTAAGATTATATTTCAAAGATTATCTGTTTATTTATGGTCTTATAGTATATTGTTTTGCAAGGCATAACTATTATTTATTTTTCTTGAAGAGCTTCAATATTGGTAAATCATAATAATTTAAAATTAATACGCAGTAAAAAATATTTTAAAATATTTTCTAAATATTAAATATATAACCCTTTAAAAATATTGGTTATTGTGTATTAATTTAAAATTATTATATTATAAGTTATAACTATTTCATTTGGGACCTTTATTAATACTTTTTATGATTTTTAGTTTTGAAGATATATTATTATTATAGGATTTTTATGGCATTTTTTGCTGAAATAGGTTATGGTCTTACACTATTTTATACAATAAACGCGTCATAATCTGTAGGTAATAAACATATTTTACATTTTACAGTAGAATCTTTAACCCTAGAAGCGGCCATTGCCGGATATCCGGCAATTTCATTTTTGCGAAAATCGTCAATTGCCGGATTCCGGCAATATAGGTCAATTTTTGTTCAACTACTCATTACACATGGAAAACGACCAATAAATGTAATAATATTGATACCATTCTAAAGAGGATATTCCAAACTTTCATTTTCGTATACAGTACACTCTCGTTCATCGGACTCGGCGACATCAGAACTCCGCTTCATCGGAACTGAAAATCTGGATATTATTATTTTTTCTTACGAAATAAATAATGTTTCCGTTTTAGCGCCTTCAATTTCCATTCGTTCTATCCGCACAACAGTGAAGTATGTCATTTTGCGTCTAACGTCATCAGGCGTTTTCCATAATCTGTACGTATCGATGTGATTTACGGGGCCGTGGAGTATTTGCACAAAAATAGAAAGAGGAAGGGGGCAGGAAGTGAACATCCGTTTCGACCGCTTCCCAAACTGTCATTCGTCTGTCTCGCGTCGCGACTGCACCTGTGTACGTGGAAGTCAGTTGACTGCTGGAATATGAGTGGAATATAAATATGGAATAAGAGAATAACGATTTTGGATCTTTATTTCCTGCTTTGTTTTTATTCCTATAGGTTCATTTGTTGCCATGTTCAAAGTTTGAGTGCCTTATTTTCATATAAAATCTCTAATGTTGCCTTAAAAACAAGAGTGAATACAATCACGATAGGTCACCGTAAGGGGCGGAAATGATGACTCACGACGGCCTCCGCTTTATCGGAATTTTTTGACATCCGAACCGGCCGTCCGCCACATTAGTTCCGATGAACGAGAGTGTACTGTATAATCGAACCTTGTAGCATTAAGAGATCGACGCAATTCGTATTATAATTTGAACGAAATTTAGCGCGCTACAAATTTCCGGCTCAAAAACGGCGAAACGTCTAAAAACATATGTTTTTAAAAAATTCAGAAAGCCGTTGGTATTATTAAAAAGAGCATTAGGTCTTCTTTCGTTTCCAGTGATAAACATTTGTCATATGACTTCGGAAAATAGGAAAAATAATTTTTAAAATCAGCTAAAATGTGCGGTGCATAGTTTGGCCAATTTGCCGGAAATACGGCAAATTATAAATCACCTATTATAACAATTAATAATGAGTTTAGCGCGTTATAAATCATATAATTTTGTTGCTAAGAAAAAGTTATACATATTAGAAGTGATTCCTTCCTCTATGGTGCGTGCGGTGGTCTGTGGAAGAAGACGGAAATAGTTGTATTCCTAGGCCATTCTATCTATTGCCGGTGTGAAACCTCACACGTCTCATCACAAACATTTTTAAGGAACCTTGATATTTTTTATATTTTACTTGTATATATGTATATATTCTTGTTCAGGAAGATATGCACTTCAAATAAATGTACCAGTTATCTTATTATAAAAATGTAAGATAATTATATCTGCTTCTAATAACTAAATTAGGGGTTTTGTCAATAACAAATTATGTTTCCCTACACATGATAGGTAAAAAGAAAAACAGTTATTTTTTGTTCATAAGTGTATTAATACGAAAGAACATATTGTAAAGTTTAGTACATAACAAGTCCTTTTTATATTTACCTATGCTTTGATTTAATTTCTTTGTGTCAAACAGGCAACCTAAGTTTGTCAATTTTGTCCATTTTACCTATTTTTATCAATAACTGAGGATAAAAAAATTATTTCCTATAAACCAAACACATTTATATGTAGAGAAACAAATTAAATACAGTTTATTATGCATTAGATTATTGTAAGAGTTATAGTAGTCTAATTAAAAAATATTTCAAAATGATTTATAAAATTGATTGTTTGTATTTTGCTAGTGATATACTAGCAGCGTTTAGTTTGATTTTATTTTATTTAAATGCTATGTTCTTTCGTGAACAAAATGAGTATGCATATGATAGGTTTATCTTGTAAGGTTAAGTCACAGAGAGGGTTTGAAGTAACCTCTGCAGATTTTGCTGGAATACGGCCTGAGGGGTAGATTTTTGTTCTAAATTCGACCCGTGCATCCATTCACTTAAATGTCTTAAGAATTTTTTTTTTTATTATTTCCTTATACTTATGTATATTTTCTTGTTCAGAATGATCTGTACTACAAAAATATGGACAATTGATCATATTATCATGTTGTATAAAAATTATATGAAGCTTTGGGTAGCTAAATTAAGTTTTTTGAAAATAAAAATAAAAATTTTAAACACACATAAAGCAAAGATCAAAATTTTTTATAGTACAAAAACGCATTATTTCCAATAAATATATTGTACAGTTTAGTAATATTGCACATTTACTGTAATATGTATATATTGTTTTCTTTATTTTTATCTTTCAAATGTACAGGGCACGTTTGTAATTTTTTTCCATTTGGCGTAATTTCCCCTGTAACAGTTGTAAAAAAATATTTCTAACAAACTAAACATATTTACACGTAGGGAAATAAATTGCCTATATTTTGTACATCTTCGATTTTCTGTATAAAAATTAGTGTAAAAGGTCTAGCACTCTACTTTTGAAAAATATTTCAAAATTTTTCAAAAAATTTGGTTTCTTCACATTTTGTAAAAAACGTACCAACAGGGATTTCATTTAATTTGTTTTAGAAATAATCTACGTCTTTTTCCGAACAAAATGAATATGCATATGACTAGGTTATCATTAGTAGTTTGGACACTGTTAATTTTTTTTTAAACGTCTGCAAAATGGCCGAAATTGCCTGGCCGCTTAGCGCACACACACCGATTTGGCCTGGCCGCTCCTAGGGTTAATGGGTACTACCTTACTAATCCTAATGGTATGGTACATTATAGAAATAAAACAACGTTGTAACTTACCAGTAACCACAACAACTTTGTATCTGGTAGGTATAATGTTACAACGTTGTCGACTCATTTTTTTTTTTTTTAACCCTGAAAAATAAGCTTTTGGTTGAACTATGAAAATATTTTACAATAATATGTTTCTATTTACTAATATACAACACTTGAGTATTGATAACAATTCACAAAACTTCTTTTCATAGTGATTTACTGTGTGGAAATACATTTTCCCCTTTCCTGAAAAAATTGCAATTTTGAAGTTACAACGTTGTTATGGCCACCTCTTCAAATAACGCACACCTCTACTTCAAATTTAAAATTTAACGAAAATGGATTTTTGAATATTTTTTTTGTACAAGAAGGCAAACACTTTGGAGCTCTATAATTTTTTATTGATAGGTATTGTTTTGTGCTTTAAATTAACAAAGTTACTAACTGTAGACTTTCATGGTTTTTAAATAAAAATTTTAAAAAATCAATAATGTTCAAAATTTCAAAAGTTTGGAGCTCAAATTCTCTATTGGGCATGAAAATAAAAATTTGAAATATGACACATATTTAGTACCTAGTGAGAAGATTGACCTGTAAAAATTTCATTTTGTAGACTCAACTAAGAACTTAGGGCCTACTTTAGAAAATATGCTGATAAAAAAGTACTAAAACTAGCATTAAATCTTTAATTTTGCGTCATATGTAGGTTTTCGTTCCAGTTAGTTTTCGCCTTATATTGCAAAAATAAAAGTACTACCACTGTACTTAACATACTGTTAGTGTGAATAAACTAATTAAAAAATTCATTTTATTAAGTTTTTTTTTACACAACCAGCGAGCACAGAAAGCATAGTAATTGGTAGGTAAAAGGTTAATTTTTGAAACAAAAAAACATCAACTCGATCAGTGAATATGCCTACTTGATTATAAAAAAGTTAAAGTATCATAATGTTTAAATTATTAGCAATACATCTGGATTATAATGTGGTATGATCACAGCCTACGAAGTTACAACGTTGTTAACACGTGCAACCCCACTTGGTGGAAGTAATGCGCATACACGTCAATTTCTAGAAGTATGTATGTTTCTCCTTTATCCCTTTTCCTTTTTCTTACATAAACTTTTAATTTAGATAAGTTAACTTGGAGTTTTAGCTCTATTAAGATATTTTAATGTCATTAGGTGATGACCTAACCCTGTTGCTGTCAGCCATTTTTCCATTGTTTTCAAGATACCAACTTTGAATAGCTAAAATTCCATAATAAATATTCGTTTTGGAGGTCTTTTTCCTCTCAGAAACCTGTATCAAGACATTTACAACGTTGTTTCATCTAGAACTCAATTTCGCTAAAAATGGAAGTTACAACGTTGTTATGGCCACCTCTTCATTTAACGTAATAGGATAATTAACACTATTACCAAATTGCAGCCTATTAATCTATTATTAGGTCTGGTTTACCCTATTAATTTTTTAATAGTTCATTTTTAGATCAAAGACAATAATTTTTTAAGTTTTTGCTAAAAGAATTAAAAGATTTAGCCGTTGAAATCTCGAAACATTTAAAAAACTAACTCAGCAGACTGGATATTAATTCATAACAAGGCCCATATAGTTTAGTTCGGTCGCAGCGGAACGTTATCAGTATTAATTTTACAACCGTCACTATTCTGTGTGGTTTTCACGGAACATAATCTTTATTCGTTCGTGGAGTAGTTGACTCAAGTCACCGATGAATAGTGGACACCGCGGAACGATAACAGTATTAGTTCAAAATGGAAAGTACTAGTGTCACTGATTGGTGTGGTTTTCATGGTACGTAATCTGTAGCCTATTCGTTTGTGGAGAAGGTTGCTTATTTCACCATTTAATAGTGGACACAGCGGAACGATATCAGCATTAGTTTGGAAAGGAGATGACAAATGTAACTATTTTGACTCTTTTTTCTTGGAACGTAGGCCTAAACCGTATTCGTTAAGCTTCTATGTTTCTAAATTCGTTGTTTAATAGTGTAAGCTGCGAAACGATAGCCACCATGGAACGTTCCCAGTATCCGTTTAGCTACGACGATACGAAATGAACTGTTCACCACGGAACAAATCGAAACGACCCCATGCCTGATTGCCCGGTCGCGGCCGAGCGTTGAGCTCACTGCACACTATGTTTGTTTTTTGTTTATTTGGGAGCGTGGGGGTAGGGGTTGCGGGGGTGGAGACGGAGAGGGTAGATAGACAATTTCATCATAGAACGTCGATCACGTTTGACTCAAGAAATGTGAAAAAAACTTTTGTTTTCAAATGCTAACTCATTTGATTGAATTTACTTTAGAGAAAACGTTTAACAGTCGTTAAAACTCGTCAGTGAGAAAAAATCTAACTGTACCTCAACTAAACTCAGTCAGTAATGTTTCTACTTTATTTCATATAACTAAAAATTATGTTTTCTTTTATTTGAATTTCTTTTTGAGTTTTATAACAATAAAATTTTAACCAATGTTGTACTATAAATCTACCTACAGTAGACTCCCTCTTAACCGGCCACCTCGGAACCAGGCCGCGGCCGGATAATGAATTGGCCGGTTAAACCGATGTTCATTTAAGAACGCCAACCCACAATTTTATATGGCCTAAATATAATTATTACTTGAAAAACAACCTCAAATACATTAGCCTACTGTATATGATTTATAGCTAACATCCACCGCCCATGAAATCCACAACAATCCGTTTCTTTATTGTGGTCTACTGGATAGTAGGTCCAAACGCATTGACTTCCGGTGGCATTCACTTCCGTCCAGGACGTTACATTTTAATTGGTTTGAGAATGTCAATATGAAATAAAGTTGAATTGAATGATACATTAGAAAAGAAAACTACGTTTCCGGCGAAACGCGGCCGGTTAAAGCGATGTTGAGATAAAAAAATGGCCGGTTAAAAAGATGTTATTTTGTGTCTGGGTAGGCCGGTTAAAGCGGAGACCGGTTAAAAGGTGGCCGGTTAAGAGGGAGTCTACTGTATTTAATTTATATCTTAGCCCTGAAAATAATAATCATTTTTTTAGCACTATCCATAAATTATATTGTTTATGGGACCAATAATTAAATTAAATGAATTCAAGGGAGACATTTTTCTTGTACCTCATAATGCAAAAACCATTGTTAAAAACTCAGCAGGATAGGCTAGGGCTAGTAATAGGTAACAAAATTAATAGCTTTTTGTCACCTATTACTAAACCTCCGTGGAACGTTGCAACCTATTACCAAAAAGTAGCTGGAATTCCCACCTCTAATTTGAAGAATGATATGGACTTTAAAATTTTTTTTGGTGTATGTTTATGGACTTTTATTAAAGTTCAGATCTTTCTGAAGATATTGGTTTTTATTTTTAATGTTCTATGATTAAAAGAAAAGGAGATATTTTATTTTACGCTGAGCTCTATAATAGCTGACAACTGGCGTTTCTTCAACAAAAAAATGGCCGCCAATGGTAAAATAAAAATATAAAAAATAAATAAAATGTTGGAGCAACCAAATAATTTTTTTTTTTGACCACTTGATATAGATTGACACTAGGATACCATAACCTAACTAGGGAACCTAACCTAACTTAACTTAAACCAACCTAACCAACATAACTTAACTTAAACCAACCTAACTTAACCATCATGTGGATACCTACTGACTTTATGTGTTTTATTCCATAAACAAGTACGTTATGTATTCTTATTTCACATAAAATGTTACATAGTTGTACCCACATGATAATCAAGGCCTAGGTTAGGGCATTTTATATTACAGTATTTGTAATGTAGGCCTAAGTTAAGTAATGACCGATATATATAGTACGTACTGTCTATTAAGTTAGGCTTACCTAAAACTTTAAGCAGCATCAATAAACCCACTTGTAAGACTCAGTACTATATAAGTTACACGGATTACTACTTAACTTACATTACAAATACTGTAATCTAAAATAACATAACCTAATCTAACCATAAGTTAATGTGGGTATAACTATGGAACATTTTATGTGAAATAAGAATATATAACATACTTGTTAATGGAATCAAACATATGGAGTTAGTACCCATATGATAGTTAGGTTAAGGTTTAGTTACTTTAAGTTAGGTTCCCTAGTTAGGTTAGTAAGCCTATTGTATATAGTACTACCTATTAGGCCTACCTAATACCTTAGGCTACATCAATAACAACCACTTGCAACATTGTTAGTGCTTTATTTAAAGTTAGGGTATGTAAGTTTCAGTGTTTTTATTTGTTTTCTAAGGGTAAAAACTTGAAAACAGGACAATTGCTGTCCGCAGCGCCTTAAAAAATAAATAATTACCTCTGATAATAAATCTTACTTTGTTTGAATGTT
The DNA here is from genome assembly GCA_030545055.2 of Neoaliturus tenellus. Classification (NCBI taxonomy): domain Eukaryota; kingdom Metazoa; phylum Arthropoda; class Insecta; order Hemiptera; family Cicadellidae; genus Neoaliturus; species Neoaliturus tenellus. The sequence goes on from CM061535.1 coordinate 94,514,535, forward strand.
TGGTCTTTGCAGTTCGTATAAATGATATTATTAACACCGGAATAAATTAATAACATTATTTATTACTAGAAGAGAAATTTTACCACTGGTTTATTTGTAATATGGGTCACACACATAATATTTAGTTTTTTACAAGAATATCTCGAAATTATTATAATAATTATGATTTCATTAGCCTTTTAGGTACTCATTAATACTCAAGTGATAGAAATATTATGTATTATGAATATATAGGTTGTTAGAAGCTTAAAGAGAACTCAATAAATTTGTGGTCATGATTTCAGGATCTCTGTAACTTACATCTCATTACCCAAAAAAACAATGTAAATTCTACACTCCAATATTTTTATTTTTAAAACTTTTTGCTTTTAAGTACGGTACAAGTTACAATTATAAAATGTTAGTTTTAAATATTGATTTTAATTATATGACATTAAACACTTTGTGACCCACCATAAAAAGAGTGACCCAAATTACAGCTAATGTAGGTCACGTGACTGACATTACAGACACACTACACAACACAATATATTTGTGTTTCCCCTTGGATATAGGCCTAGTTAGTTTTAGGACTTTGTCTATTGTCTTAGAATTGAATGGCTAAATAAACCATTTGTATTTGAACTTGAGTGAAGAATCTGTACTAGGCGAGGTTTGTATTTTTCTCACGAATTTCACAACCTTACTCTGGCCGCCCATATTGTTGTGTAATCTCCCCCAACGGAATGAGTATCATGAAGAAAATAAACAAAAGTAATCTTCAATCATATAGTGAGTTGCCAAAAAATAATAATTCTCGACATTGAAAACGCATAATTTGGGTCACAAAAATTTGGGTCACAATAATTTGGGTCACAAAAATTACCAAAAGTAATGCTGGTCACACCTCAGATCCTCAGATTTTGTGACCTAAATTACCGTAACCTATGATAACATTTTCACTCTCGTTATTTAATAAAATGAAACACAGGGGCTTAGTTCCCTTCGCAAGACATATGTTTGATTATATTTGTGTTTTTACAAGTATTTTCTTAGTTTTCAATACCTTATTCCCCTCATTGTCACAGTTATTGGGAGTTTTTGGCAGTGACCCACCAAATTACGCAAAACTCAACACTAGCAAAAAGGGTTTCAAACAAAGACTTTTTTTAATACTGCAAAGCCTGGCATAATAAATCCAGCAAAACTATTTCACCCACACACAACAACAAACTGAGAGAGTGTAAAATATTGATCAGCCCGAGGTAGACAAGATAGAAAGACCTGAAGAGAACTGGTTCTAACCCTTGAACCCAGCATTACGTTCATTTCTGGGGACACGACTTTTAGCAATCATTATTGCCAGTATATTTAATTAAAAAGCCTGAATGATTAATTTTTTCAATATTTCAACATTATTAATTATTTTAAACCAAATGTTTTAATTATACTATCTTTAAATAGACCAAAAGTGTGAGCTTTTGTATTAAATTTCTAAGACTGGGGACAGGGATTTTGCACTAAAACTAGGTGACATGAATTTTTCAAACATACTTTTCTTTTATCCTATAAAGCCAAAATAAAAAACCTAGACGTTTTTAAATAAAGTAAAGTATGGTTAATTACTTTAAACCTGTTTGGGGTAGGGAATACATGACAGAAGAGAGAAAAGTAGCTGGGGACAGCAATTGTCCTGTTTTCAAGTTTTTACCCCTAAGTGTTTTTTAATCTTTATTGAGTATTAGTTTATTGTATTTAAATATTCACATTCTACATGAAATTCCGCCTTATTTGAGTACCCACATGACATACTTTAAAAATAGTTCATCTTATAGCTTTTCTGACACTTTTTCCTCATTTTCGGGCTTATTTAAAATCAGATTGAAATATTTTTCAAATTCGTGATAAGCTCGGTATTCCGGTTACTTTTAATACTCACTCAACGTACTGTGGAATAAAAATGTCATTTCCAATTCTTCTGATTTTTCAGGTTTTTCCGACATTTTCTGCGGGAAGAAAACTATCAATATAAGAATCAACGTGAAATTTCTGACATTTTGGAAAATAATTTTCCATTTTCCGATGGCCGTAGCTAAATTCAATAATTACCCATTTACCTTATGGCAAGACTATCCACTTGCAGTTTGGCCTTGTAGACTAGCCTACATCATTTGGAATAGGCTAGATGTTAGGCCTATTTTAAATTACATGACAATGGAACTCGGCAAGTTTACTAAACTAGTTAGGCTTAGGCCTACCTACACTTGTTGTTAAAACTTGTAGGCTACGCTCCAACAGTTATTTACTTTTAACAACAAAATGATTCTTGGGCCTAGCATACTATCATAGCAAATAGCCCAGTAACTTTAGATTAAAAAATGGCCTAAAATCAAACTAATTAGTAACAAGCTTATTTTTGGTGTTTTAATAGTATATTTTAAGATAGGCTAACTATTTTCTGAAAATTCCCCTCATTTCCCTCGCTTGCTTCGCTCGGTATAACGTTACAAACTTTTTAACTTATTAAAAATACCAAATTATTAATTGTGCACCATTTATCACACCGATTTGAGTGCTCACGGCCTTAACTCTTTCAGAATGAAAGTGTGCTATGCTAAATAATAATAACTACAATAAACATGGCATATTAAGACCTTTTCTGGCTGATTCATTAAAATATTTTTATACATTTTATATCATTTTTGCCAAAAAATTTTTTTCAGCATTTAAAAACATGTGAATGGAAGTAGGCCTAAAGCTTTCTGGAGCCTGGTGAATGCCGAATGGAAAGCACATTTATTAAAAAATCAATATCTTAGTATATTCAAGCTTTGCTATATCACCATTGGTTATTGATATATTAACAATTCTAAGTCTAAAGACAGTAGGTTGTATTTTGGGGCTCTAATGTAAATCTTATGGAGAATAAGGATGTTTTAATATTTCTCTTATTAGCCAATATTTTTGGATGAAGCTTTGTATTTAGCTTCATTTGGTTGAGATCAATCCATTTGTAGTTAAAAAAACTTAGTTTTTGTAATTATCTTGGCACCAAACCTGCACACTCTTTCCCCATGTTATTTATATGGAGAATAGACAATCTCCTGTATTTATGAACAGATATTAATGAAACCTAGTACATGGCTTCATACAGTCGAAATAATTTTTTTATGCTAAAAATACCTAGGCTACTCTTAGTGTTTACTAAAGCAGCATCCCTGCATACTCTTTTTGCTTGAATTATCATTTTATTTTTCAGCAAACCTTCATCCTCATTTCCACAGTGTATATGGGAAAAAATACCAATTTCCAGTGGAAACTCGTTGAGTACGCAGGTCTGCTGCAACGGGGGTATTACTTTATTGTTCACAATTTAAAGAAAAAAATGCATAAAACGAGTCAAATTTGTGATTGCAAGAACAAATTCTCCATACTACTACACAAAATATCAAACATTAATAATAAAAAAGCCAGAAAAGGCCTTAAAATGACATGATAATTACAGTTATTATTATTTAGCATTGCCCACTTTCATTCTGAATAAGTCAAGGCCGTAAGCACTCAAATCAATGTAATAGATGGGGCATAATGAAAAATTTAGTATTTATAATAAGTTAAAAAGTTTGTGACGTAATACCGAGCGAAGCAAGCGAGGGAAATGAGGGGAACTTTCAGAAAATAGTTATCTTAGCATACACTATCACCACACCAAAAATCAGCTTGTTACTAATTAGTTTGGTTTTTGAACCTAAAGTTACTGGGCTAAAAGATTTCTTAATAACTTCCATCCTAGGCTAAGATCTAATGTAAGTTACTTCAAGAGACATAGACTAGGATTAGGCTATAAGTTGCGACTGTAAGTTTGGCCTGAAGCCCAATTTGGCCTGGAAAATCATGTCAAGATTTTATTTCTGAGAATTCACATTTGAAAACAAACTTCGATTCTCTTGATTTTGGTAACTGATTCCTCCCTATGTCAGAAAAGACGTCAGAGCCAATAAGGCATGAATTACATGCAAAAATCGACCTAAATCAGGATTACAATGTGATTGCCATGACTACCTAAATCAGGATTACAATGTGATTGCCATGACTTGTTGAGACCAAAAAGTAGGCCTATTCAATCCTTGAAGATTCCGAGTATTGAGACAATGTAAACCCTTACCTTTATTCTAAAGAAACCATCGGTAATCAGACTTAATAGGAGAGATTAAATAGGTAAAAAACTGAATAGTAAATTAACTTACGTTTTGAGTTAGCGTCGGTTCCACCAAGACAAGACAATCACTCACTAGTCACTATCACTATCGTCACTATCACAACGGACACAGTAAATCGGTTAGTTAGTTAAACAAGTATGGAGCCGAAAGCCAAACGTCGAGCGCGAGCGGACGCGCGAAAACACAAAAAACTGTTTGAACACCTTTGGTTGATTTAAGCCAAGAAACTTAAATGCAGCATTTTAATTAAAAAACTTATACTGTATAATGTGTTATAAATTTTATATAGTATTTCTTAATCCTAAGAAATCAGATATAATATTGAAAAAATTGATGTTGATAAGGAAGTTTCATAGCATTTAAGTTAGTTTTAAAAAGGTATATCATCAACACATTTATTAAAAAAAAGTAAAGACACTGCTCTAAGGGGTGCTTTCCCCAAGTCAGTTTAAGCTTCACAGATTCATCGATTTATTGAAAGCTTGATTTTAAGTTTAAGGGCCCGTCTATACTAGGAGTAGGAATAGAGATGTGCTTGATATCCCTTTTGTTAGATCGAGGAAAAGTCAAAGAAACAATATATTATATCACATTGTTTGTACAGCCTGGACTCAACCGAATTCAAAATTCCAAACCAGTCTTCAGGCTCTCTTATTGGCTTTTCCTTTACACTCAGTCAACGACTTCTTCAATACTCATAGACAGACTGTAAGTACTTTTTTTACATTGTTTGATGAGTTTTGTGTTCTGTTGGTGCATGGTTTTTGTTCTGTGCATGGTTTGTCATTTTAATTGTTTTTACATAAGGTAATCTTAAGTTTATGACGATGCCAAACGCATGTACATGCCTAAAGGAAAATAAAATTTTGATTTTGATTTGATTGATATACGGACGTTTTAGTCGTGCCGTTCCGACGGACATAAACGCCCGCGATTTCGGCATACTACGAGATTCTTAGTGCAAAATGTGAAAAAATATGCGCAACAAAGTTGCTCGTATTGGCAATGGCTTTGAATCTGAATCCTGTTAATTAAGTCGATGAGTGTTTTTGTGTCACGTCGAAACGGCGCGACTAAAACGCCCTTATAGACGAGGCCTCAACCAAAGCTGACCATATGTTTGAAATTGAATTCAATTATGTTTAAGGTAAACAATGGTTTTGTTCCTTGTCATTAAATGCAATTTGTACTGATGCAGAGATCAGAGTCCTCTCCAAAAGATGACTATATTTGGAATGCATTTTCAAGATGACTGTAGTGCTACAGGTGAGCTACATCCCATAAGAGCGATGGTGTCAGTTTCTGCGACACAAGCGTCTACAGCCACGGCCATCTCTAGTACAAGGCCATGGCGAGCGAGTAGTGGAAACGTTGCACAGGGAGTATTTGGCGCTCTGTCAGTAGCATTGCAGTAAATGGAGGAAGTCGTGCGCCGTTAACTTTAATCGCCTATATTGTAATGTTTAATTGAAAAGTATAGCTTTAGCCTCTATGCTAATTTAGAGGAAGAGCCAAACTTACGATAATTAGCAGCCATAACTCGCTAAAAGCGGTATTTTCATTTCTAGATGAAATTGTATAAGACTTGATGGTGCGCGCACGGAGCGGATAAAGCCACGATGTACGATTACTCGGTGTTATGTGTGTTACATAAAACTCTTTTTATACAAAATTCCAAATTTAATACATAAGGAATAAATTTTGTAATTTTAATTATTTAATTAACCAGAAAATAAATGTAAAAAAGGAAGCATTAAACAATTTAGCGTGTGTGATTGATAACAATCCATAGCCGAAATGGTCATATTCTTTTACATATTGAAATAACCTAAACAATATTATTTTTATAATCTTCATGAAAATTAATTCTCAGTACATGAGTGAATTAAAATTCAAAACATCCAATTTAACTAGTTTAACTATAGAATGTAATATTTCAAACTGAAACTTTTTACAGGATTCTTTTACATTTAAAAAAATGAAATAAATTTTAATCTAAGTTTATTTACACTATCATGAACTTACAGAATAAATTTTGCTTGTTTTCCATTCAAAATATAGTAATGAACGAACGATTTATATCAATTACTAAGCATACTTTAGATCAAATAATAAATAACAGAATCGTTTCGTAACAACATATAGCCACCTTTAAAACCGTAATAGTTTCTGTGATTTTGTCCATAATGACAAAATTTTTGTTAAACAACTAAATAATTTGTAAATAAGTATATGTATTTAGTATTACAGTACAACTAAATTTATTCCAAACAAATAATAGTTCAAAAATGGAAAGTGGAATATAATCAGTTAGTTGAATATAGAGTATATTGTATTTTTATTGCAAATTGTCATTCAATTAAAACATGATATATTGTTTACGTTATAATTGACCCACCAACTTAGGATATTTACAAATCTTTCATACTAAAGTGCAGTAACGGGAAATAAGTACGTGTAAGTTCCATTGACAACAATAGCGCAAGTGAAAAGAACGTTACTACGGGTGGACACCCTTGCGGCGTTGCCAGTTCGAAGGACATGGCCTTGTACTTAGAGATGGCTGTGCGTTGAGTTGTGGAATGTGGAGTTTGGCGCTCACTTCTTCTTTTGCACACTTTCTTCTTCTTATCTATGGGCCACTTTTTTTTGCAATATTCGGCTGTCAGGCTGTAGCACAACTCAACTCAACTGACAGCTTTCGTCTGCTGGGTGCTGCTGACTTGTTTGTTTGTTTACGTTTGTGAATAATAACAAACATAAAGTGAAATTAGTTTATTTTATCAAATATTTCATTTCATTAGTAGTTTATTTTATAAAAGCTTAGTATTTTTATACTTGTTTGATCTATTTCACTTACAAGCCCCTAACTTTAACTTTTTACTGGGTGGGTGCATTAAATATATCCTAAAATAGCTATACCAATGTTTTATAAAGCGTCTTTGTTAGTTACTGTTCGGTACTCTAACAAGTAATCATTGTAATGGTAATTAAAGTGCTGAAAAACCAATGGGATAGGGTTTTTGTTGTATTTTTATGGGTTGAGATGTTTTAGGGGTCATAAATCAATGAAAATAGGCTACGTACTGCATAACCATTAATAGTCAATCACCTTTTTAACCATTTAGGCCTAAATTGAATTTCCAGAATTACCAAGTACCTGATCGATTCTATCCAAGTAGGCTTAACTAAACCTAGTGTAATAACTAAGACACTCTTTGAGACCCTCTGTTTGTTTAGAGGTTAACCCTTGCACACAACTATTTTGCACACCTCATTTTCATGAAATTAATTTGAAGGGCTGAAAACGTGACCAAGTTTAGGCTATGAGATATTTTGTTTAATCCCTAAACACTTCTCAATAAAAAAACTAAACAGAATAAGAGATTTTTATTGCATATAGGCCTAATTTTTAAAAAGTAAAGAAAAACAACCTAGATTAGATAGGCCTAAGGCTTAACAAATGTGTTGGCCTTACAACACAACCGTACATGATAGCGAATGCTAAACAGAGTCTTACTCGACCACACCAAACAGTAACAACGAGGAAAATAAGGCTGCTCTTCTGCAGACACCCAGTGGAACTATTGAATGAAAATTATTGATCGATTCGATCAATATATCGGTCGTATTCAAACGATAAATCATAGTATCTTTTATTGATATCGACTATGCGAAACTCAATGTATCATATTGGAGTAAATGAATGAAGTAAAGGTCATTAGCCACGATTTTATTTTATTGTAACTAGGTTGATTAAAAATTATAACAACAAACATGATAAAATTCAATATAACAAGCCTAATCTATAATCAAATTTGTAACAAAAAAAAAAAAAAACAAATAAAAAAATATCTAACCTTTGAAACAACATCATATGAAGCAAACATCCCTCTTTTTTAATTACAGGGATAGCCTAGATATACTTTTTGTGGCATTTAAAACATGCAAAATGGATCAGCTCCTGACATTTAAATATGTTTTTATAGAGGTATTCAGCTAGGCCTAGATGGTCGGCTTTATGTTAAATTATTTGAGTCCTGTTTTCAATGACTTTTTATGGCTTTCCATGACGATTCTATGGTTTGAGTGTTGGCAGATGTTATTGGATCTTCTCAGTAAGCTACCTCATATTTTCATACATGAATTATAGATAGATTTGATTGTACCCCTCGATGTTTCCAGTAGATTAATCGATCGATAATTTTCATTCGATGGTTCCACTGGGCGTTTGCGGAAATGCAGCCTAAAATAATACAGACTGTTTGAAAACAATAAAAAAGGCCATCAGCTGTCTGCGTAATTGTGAAGACTACATCATTGTTGAAGTTCATCTTAAAAAAGTCGTTGAGGATAAAAATACCTTAATGATTAAATTTTTATGAGTGCTTGGTGCTTTGGCTTGGTTGGTTTATATGAACTAGAGATCGCCTCCTGATCGAAATTCGATCAAAATTTCAGTTGATCTGGACCCAAGAAGCTTAAAAACATTTTAGAACTAAAACATCTGTTCTTCCTAATTTTCTAGCAGTTGTTTTTACAACAGCTGTCTAATGATTCATTCAATTCTCTTTTCTCCATAAGATTAACATTGGAACTATGAAAGCCTGTGGGGCGTAGCCCTGGAGTCCGAAGCGAATTAAAATGGGATTCTGCTCATCTACAGGACTATACCTTTCTAACGATATGCACGGATTTATCCAATGATGTACAGGAGCTGAGAAAAAAGGAGGAAATGAAACATGCTTGCGTATTAATATATAGATAGAAACAAGTGGTGGCAAAGTTGGTGCAATTCTGTTAATCAAAATTAATTGCTAAAAAAAGGCAGAACACTGTTTATTGACACTTAAATTAGCCTATTTAAAATACCTCTTTTAAACAACAAAATTTAAAGTTTTTAACGTGAAAAGAAACACATAGTTTACGGTAAGCTAGGCTGTCTTAGCCATGTGGATAATAGTGTACTGGTACCGGTAGGCGTAACTGAAATTTTTGTAGATACCTAATCTGTTGTGTATGTAGATAGCCTACACGTAGATAACATACGTAAAAAATACGTAGATAACATTTTATGCCTTTTTTAGGTAGAAAGAAAAAGCTGAAACTTAAGGAAAATGGAAAGAGTGATTCCTGCTATGGTTTATCCTTAGGCATAATTCAAAAGTCAATTTGCTACGACCTTCAACTTCCACTCCAGTCTGTTAATCAGAGAGGTGAGTTTTCCATTAGAGCTGCAGGCCAAGCAGACACTGCCTGCCTTGGCTATGACCGTTTGTACAGAGAGTGGCAGATGGTAATGTTGCGTGTAGTGTGTAGGGTGATATGGGGTTTGGCCACATATGTTATTGATATCATTCAGTATTAGATTTGTGACTGTCAAATTTGGGCTTATTGTCGGGTAAAATTAAATATTAAAAGTGAAACTAGTACATATGTTAGAAGTTTGATTAACACATACGCTGCGGGTGGGTCACCGGTGACGCACGGCACGCCGTAGCAAGAGGCGCGTGCGTCACCGGGGACGCAGCGCGCCATGTTTCATTTACGGAGCCAGCGTGGTTCAGTCACTCGTCGAGGACGGTCAAGACGCGCTAGCATTGCGTCTCGGATGCCAAACTGCCGTGTAGTGTGTTTCGTTCATTCGCCCGGGGTGCTACTTGCGTCTCCCGTGACGCACAATTTTTTTGTTGTGAATCGTGTTTACTGCTGTATATATTATCGTTTATATGAATTATTTTAGTGTTAGCTATTGTTTTTTATTACAATGGATCACACAAGAGCCGGTAAATCAAACTTGACCGCTCTGGAGAACGTGCCTTACGGCGGCCTTGCGGGCGGTGAACCTTGGACTTGCGTCGCGCAATGCTGCTGCGTCACTGGTGACCCATGACTTTCGGAGGTCCAGGAACCAGGATGCTGTTGTAAAAATATGGTGTCTAAGCCATTTTATGGTCTTTCAATTACTAAAGGAAAGATTCCATGCAATAACTATTTTTAGCTTCTTAGGTAGTTATTGACATTTTTGGCAGCAGCGAATGTGTTAAATCCTAGCTTGATGGAACAGGGACTATGGTACCTCAGATAACGAAAAACTCAGATAATATGAGGGGTAACTTAAAGGAGAGGTGAAAATCTAGCACAAAACATAGGCCTATTGAAACTATATAGATACAATGTATTACACATTTAAAATAATTGTTAAACAAAATTATACACTTTAGTATAACAATCACTGATAATTCTTTTCTTTTAACTTACTCTATCTCATTTATAAAAGTATTACAACTCTTATGTTTACCACTCATCTCAAAGACTTAAGTTACACATGGTGTAACTTAGACTGAGATGAGAGAGCGAAGAACATACTATAAAACAGTGGTGTTATGGCAATTTTTGCAGTGGGGGAACGGTAGGCCCTGCACCTGATCTACATTTGAGGTAGGGCGTCCCAACGCCCCTATTACCTCCCCCCCCCTCACCAACTACACTTACAGAATTGTTTATGTTATGATGTTAAATTTCCCAATTTAGTGTTTTTACTTTTGGATAAGATTTTTTAGTTTATTTTTTATGCTGTCTGTTAACTTTTAACTTGATTAAAAAGAAACTCAAAGCCGAACTCAAAAACTATTTTTGGTAGGCGTACGTAGCGGCAGTAGGCTAGGCCTGTTGTAGAAGCGGCAGATGCCATCTTTGAAGTCGTATCGCCAGAGTTAGAATCACTCATAATTACAATTAATTATTTATTTACAACTAAACTATTTGTGCTTTACATTTGGTTAACTATTTAAATCCTCTACTTATTTCATAAAACTTCCAGGGCGATGTATCAATAGCCTAGAAGGCCTGGCTAGACACAGAGCAAGGTAATGAACAATCCAACAAGAATAGGCAAAGTACAACGAGAAAGGAAACACCACAGACACAGAGTATGTTTATACAACATCTAAACCTCTGCTAGGAAGAAAAATACACAATAGGCCTAAATTAAAATATAGTTATTTCGAAAACATTGCCCATATTTTAAAAGCCAATGTGGGTGTTGTAAACAAATTAAAAGATTTAGAATGTTTCTAGTTTTTCAGATTTATAAATTCATATGAACAAACAGCTTTTGGACGGTCTTACTCTGCGCAAAGCGATCATCGTGCATTATTTCCCGAATGCATTCAGCTAATCTAGGTCACTTTAGAGGTTATGACATATATTTTCAGTCAGCATTCGATACAATTCTCGTCATTTCTCATCAAACAACTGTCGATACTGATGATAGCGTCTTTGGCGGCAGGCATTCATATCAATGTAGTTTGATGTAGTTGTTACCAAATAAGAGCTAATGTACTTGATCAGCCACTATGAGCGCTGTTACCAAAGAGAACATGATTGTGTTGGGCCGCAAATTGTAAACTGTATTCCTATCCGTGGACTCGGCAGTCGGTGAACGCTAATATCGTTAGTTAACTTGTAATCTTGTTGCTTGGAAAATATTTTTTATTTACAATTAAATTTGTAATACCAACTTTTATAAAATCTCCACTTCCGGCCAAAACCAGTGCCGGAACGGCGTTCCGGCACCATGACTCCCCTGCTATAAAACCACTTGAAGGCGAGTAAAAGTATACTTTATCAATTATTGTGGTTGTTAATTTAATGTCTTAAATCTTATTGTAAAAATCATATTCTACGCAGCCTATTTGCAAAAAATATTTTACTTGAATTAACTTTGAATTTTGCCTCGGTTAGACCGTTAGCTCAGATTACCGGACCTCAGATAATCAAACTTCTACTGTACATGTAATCTCAGGGTAGTTTAACATTGGTTGGCGGGAAGGGGGAGGGAATGTGTTTTAGTAATAAATTTTTCATCCATCTGCACTGTATTTTTTAGTGCATTTTAACATCAGTAAATGTTAACTTTCTAGAAGCATGGTAAATTTACCCATCGAATTTTTTTACAGCTCTTAACTATATGTATTGAACTAGAACCCCTCTAATGTGAACCCTATTAATCTGATTTTCCTGATAATCCAAACCACTATTTAGAATTTAAATATATTTATTTTATTTTCAGTAAACGTTAAATTTTCAATTATAACAAATGAACAATACATGTTTCTGAATAAAAAAAGCTTCGCTGATTCGGAGTGTTAGATTGACAAAAAAATACTGTATTATTAAGGGTTTGATTTATTTTACTAAGTATAAAACATATTGTTTACTTCTGACACACTCGATTGTCTTAGTAATGATGAAAAAACCTTGATAAAGCCGATAAATTTAGTGAATGGGGATATAATTAGTTTAGTTTCCACAGATCAAATGTAAACCAAAGTTTTGTGTCATTTCGTTAGAGAGATAATTATTTAAATGTAACTTCACCAGCATATGAAATAGTTTTGCAATGTCTTCTTTTGTTTATTATTTGAATAACATGTTTGAACGGTGATGATATTTAAAAATAAAATTTTGCTATGATATTTATCTGTAAAAATATCATATTACCGTTATTTAATGTAATAAATTTTCTTTAAAACCAATATTGGATCACTTGAATTCGAACTGGGTCTGATCCGGAATGGTTGGCATTAGTGGGGTTCTATTGTTGTCCCGGTAAATAAATGTCGGTTAACATTTATTTTCCGATCTATACTTCCTTCTTCTCTAGAAACTAACACTACTTTTCCAGTATGAACCATTTAAATTCACTTTTTTGCCTACATGAGTAATAATGTATTGTGCAAAACAATATCTAATTTAACATTCTTCTTTTCTTTTTTCTTTTTTTTAAGAGGTTGGCGGACCTCTTTTTGCCTTAATTTGCACCGTCCACATAGACTATTGATCTGTGCCTGGATCGTATTAGACAAAGTAAGGGGGTGAGCCCTACAGTACATGGTGAAAGGTAGTGATAAAAGTCACTGGTAGAACGCGGATTCGAACCCACGACACCGCTGCCATGGTCTCGAAGTCCGGCGCGCTAACCACTACGCCACCGACTCACCCAAAAATACACATTAATGCTATGGTTGTTGTCAAATGTAAAAATTAATTATTAAGTTGCATACAAGATATGTTTTTGCATTGAAATGAAAAGTATAGTTCATCACTTGTCTTGAAAGTCTTATTTCATGGTTTGATTAGTTTTCCACACCCTGCGTTTGCCAAGTGAAAACTTTTTCAGGCTGTGAAGTAGGTCACTTTCGAGACGAGCATGAAATTTTTTAAACTTTTTTACTATTACTCATGAGGTTTTTGTGGAACTGCATGATTTGCTATTGTTATTTTCAGCTCTGTTTCCTTTGTTTTCAGTAAATGTTTTCTTGTAGGTTGTAGATCTTAACCTCTATGTACTGTACTGTGCTTTTTGGTAACATATAGTGAAATTCAATTGGCCATTAGAACAGTTGAAATTAAATAAGATTAGTGGCATTAAAATTTTCAGTTGCATGGTTTTGCTGTGTTAACTGACAATGCTAATTTATTGGTCTTTCTATTTATAATTTTAGACATTTAGTACTTAAGAAATAAAGAATTCAGTAGGACAATGGAAAACAAAGACAAATTTTTTTTGTGTGAACTGTGTGGTAGTGTTTTTAGTTATAAATACAATCTTAATGCCCATATAAAAGCAAAGCATGAGACTGGATCCAAGAATGATGAGACAGTCAAACAATACATCTGTGATAGTGTCCTTGCCAATACACAACCAAGAAGCAATTAACAGAACACATAAAACGAAAACATTACAATTTAGGAGCCACGTCTTCCCCTAACCAATCAAACATTGAGCACAGTTTGAAGTGTCCTGTGTCTGTTTGTAAAGAAGTTTTAAGAGACAAAGAAGATTTACTAACTCATTATCAGACTGCTCATGATATTGATCTCAAGATAACTTCTCTTTCATTCGACTCAATCGATGATTTCTTCCAATGGAAACAACAAGATGAAGCTAGTAATCAAGTCAAATTTGTCAAGGAAAGAGGTTCCTACCAAACTAACTCAGGTATATGTCACTTATTCATGTGTCATCGCAGTGGATTCTACGTCCCTAAAGGAAATGGTAAAAGAAACTTAAAAACACAAGGAAGCTGCAAAACAAATTGCTACTGTCCAGCTAGGATGAAAGTCATAGAGTATTCAAATGGTTCCTGCCATTTGGAGTATTTAAACACACATGTGGGCCACAACAATTTACTCGTCCATTTGACCCTTACTGAGACTGAAAGACGAGACATTGCTCAGAAAATTGCCAATAAAATTCCATATGATGAAATATTAGACAGTGTTAGGAGTTCTGTGAAAGGAAGGTTTGAAAGACTTCACATACTATCACGTAAAGATTTACATAATATTGAAAAAAGAGTTTAACCTGAACAGTAGTGGCATACATCATGAATCGGATGCTATAAGTGTTGATTTTTGGGTTGAGGAAGTAAATCGAAGTGATGACCCATGCATCAAACTGTATAAACCCCAAGGTGTTCCATCCACACATAAAAATTTGCTAGAAGAAGATTTTTGCCTCATAATCATGAACAATGTTCAGAAGGAAATGTTAACCAAATTTGGCCATGAAAAAATTACGGTGGATGGAACCCATGGCATTGGAAAATATGGCTTCCAAACTCATTACTTTAATGACCATAGATGATCTCAACCAAGGATTCCCTGTAGCTTTCATGATTGTCAACAGAGTCAACATTGCCACACTACGTTTATTTTTCAAGACTCTTAAAAGCAACGTAGGTGTAATTGATACAAAGATTTTCATGAGTTACATGGAGGAGTCCTTTTACAGTGCCTGGGTTAGTGAAATGGGAATACCAAAAAGAAGACTGTTTTGCTCCTGGCATGTTGACAGAGCCTGGAGAAAGAACATAAGAACAAAAATAAAGAACAGCTCAACTCAGGCAGAAATCTACAAAGTGCTGAGAGTCTTGCTGCTTGAGAGGGATGAAACTGTATTTAACACACTCGTTAACAATTTTCTTGAGTACTTGAAGTCTGATCCAGAACTTGAAGAATTCCATCTGTACTTTTCTGAACACTATTATTCAAGAGCAGAGTTCTGGGCCTACTGCCACAGGAAGAAAAGTGGACTAAACACCAACATGCACTTAGAGAGAATGCATAAAACACTTAAGCACATCTATTTTCAAGGTAAAAATATCAAGAGGCTCGACAAGGCACTATTTGCCCTCATGAAATTAATAAGGGATAGAATAATTGACAGATTGATAATCCTCCAGAAAAGCAAAGTTTCCTCAAAACTAAAAATACTGAGAGATCGACACCAGAACTCAAAAAAGATGAATGTAACATCGGTCATGTAGTGTGAAGAAGGTTGGCTTGTCCCCTCATCAACTGATACCACAGAACTATATGTAATCAGTAAGAACGCTGAATATAGTAATTGTCAATGTAAACTAGTTTGCAGTGAATGTAACATTTGTATTCACCAATTTTCATGTACATGCATTGACTCGGAAATTAGGGGAAATTTGTGCAAACACATTCACCTTGTTAATTCTTACATCATAGAAAACTCAAATGACAGAAGGGTGGAAATTGATGATGATATTGGAATTCCAAGCACTAGTACTCAAGATGTAGGCCTATTTGTCAAATAGCTGAGTGTTTCAAATAATTCGTTTGATCTCAATGAAGAAAAATGTGATTTATCTGTTTTGGAGACAAACAAAAGTAAGTTTCTCGATGATGTGAAGAAACTTGTCAATGACGTAGATACACCAGAAGAAATGTTTGTTCTGTGGAAAATGCTCAAGAAATCTGAAGTGCTCATAAGTACATTGAAGAGATCAAAAGATGCAACCCACCATGAAATACTAAAAAGAAAATGCAGCCAAGAGCCTGCTAATAAGAAACTTTGCCCTCAAAGACTATATTTAAAATCTCATGAAATTAAAAAGCCCAAGAAGAAAAATAAAGTGTTTGTTAACCCTTCAGTCTCAGAAAAAATGAAAGTTACAGAATCACTTGCCAAATTCTCATCTGAAAATGTTGATGGTAAGTATAAAATAAATAAAAAAAAACTATTTAACACAATAACTCTTTTACTAGTGCACGTGTTGCTCATCATCGAGCAATTTATTTTCATACAATACAATAATTACATTTAGTTCCAAATCAATGACATAAGACAAATCCAATATTGTGAATATCAGTGATCACCAAAAACTACAGATGCACGTTAACAGATGTTAAAATGCTCAAACCATTCTCAATGCTATTCTGAGGGGAAAATTTTAAATTTAATATTTGGATAGCACCCTTATTTTATGTCCAATTATTATCAATTTTTAGCAGAAACAATTTCAGACCAAGCCCTATCCAACGACACCAAAAACTTGAAAATCGGTTAAGAATTGTATGAGGAGTTCTCTACACAAAAAACCCTTTAGAGCCGGTTTCTCGAATCAAGTTTAAACCTAAAATTAAGATTAAACCTAAATTGTCCATATGTTTAACATTGATTGAACTAAACTAAGTTTAAGATAAACGTGTTTGGAGAAATTAGCGTATTAAATAAGTATGTATACATTAGGGTAAATTTATATATTCAGAGCCAAATTTGTATATTGGCCTCCTATAAATCACAAAAAGAAAAATATAAAATGTTTGAAACAGGCATTTAATTTATTATTTGTGTAAAACTGTGTTCATAAAAAAATTTGTTAACTCAAAACTTTAAAAAAATGCATTTTACCATCAAAATTAATTCTTATAGGCCTTAAGTTTACTCTAATCAGTAGTGCCCAAAGTTTTTGTTTTCAATAAAATTGTTTTAAACTTCTAAAGTGTTAATACTTAAACACCATATCCTCTCAAGTGTATAGAGAGGTGCCATTAAATACATTTAATGTATTAAAATTAGTACATTTATTTATCTATTTAGGTACCGTACTTAATGTTGTGTTTGTACATGTTGGATTGGTAAGTTATTATCAAGCAACAACATTTAGTTGTGTATTCCATGCTGCTATATTTTTAAGGTACATTATGTATTTACTGCTCTTTCCGCTTATTCTTCAGCATGTGTATTTTCTATCACTGGCTATATTTTTTTTAATATTTGCAAAGTGTACAAGTAATTTAATCTCATGAGTATTGTCATTTGCATGGAATTATTCATTTTTAATCGCATGACAAAGTACATTGCATGAATCAAAGTGAATTTAAGTAAGTGCAAAATATAGACGTACCTACGTGTTTGCATCCACTGTAAACAAGTTCTGTTTGGTACTGTACAAAACATTTTTTCATGCTGATAGCATTTTCCAGTGGTTGGTATATTTATTGAGCACTATTTGCACTTAAAAAGTTGTTTATAGGTTACACAGGCGGAGATGCATTCACCAAGATCTTGCAGGCATGAGCCTTCTTTTGGTAATAAAAACTCAACAATTGTTCAACAACCATGTAATTTTTACTGAATTACTCTTATTACACTTGATGTATAAAGATAATATATACAAAGAATCCCATTTTATGTTGAAGAGATTCACAAAAATAATGACATCTTTACAACTAACAAGTAAAATTAACTATGCATCATTAACTATGCAATTAACTATGCAGTATGCATCATTACTGTTTTGACTTTGAGATAAGTACAAGAAAAAAACAATACATACAAATGTGACTCTGATTATTTTGAAATTAAATATTAAGTACATAGTAAATTAGGAAAGTAGGCAGTAATTTGAATCCTTAATAAGATTAACTTGTGTGCTTCTTATTAAATACTTCATCAACAGGTACTGTATAGGCCTTTATTTGCAAACTACAGCCCCATGACAAAATTCTTATAAACTCATTCCTATTGTGTTTCAAATGGAATGTAAAATAAAAAAATAAAATAAAAAATAAACTAATTCCCTTTTGTTTGCTGAGGAAGCAGGTCTCCTGTGGTGAGTGTATGCATAGGATATCCATTAGTACCTTTTTAGAGTAAAAGCTAAGGAATGAAGTAAAAAATATTTTTAAATTATTTTTTTTTTAGGTTTTTATCTATACAAAGACAATGTTTACTAAATCAGGCTTAACCCACTGTAAACAGAAAATATAATTTGTTGAAATTGCTACATTATTTATCCAAGTTTACAGTTGAGGTAAGATATGTTGGTTTTTAAAACTTAGTAGGATATTTTAAAATCATAATTTACAGGTATTTTTTCAAATTGTTTTATGTGTAACTTGTAGAAGTCACTGCCACAAGTGTTATCAAGAACAATCTATATTTGAACAGGCCCGGCGACAGGATTCTCGGGCCCCGGTGCAATTATTAAGTCCGGGCCCCTAGATTAAGGGTTACTTACCTTGAAAATTCACTTCCCTTCAACTAAAAAAAAAAACACGTATTGGATATACGTTAACATTGGAAGCAATATTTTATACCCAAATTTACTATTCTGTAACCTAACTTACTTAGTTGTTATTAAATTATTTACTTTTCCCCCAAAATAAATATGCCAAAGCTATGATCTTTAATTGTTTGTATTTACTTATATATTGGTGGATAAATATTACAGTACACTCTCGTTCATCGGAACTAATGTGGCGGACGGCCGGTTCGGATATAAAAAAATTCCGATGAAGCGGAGTCCGTCATGAGTCATCATTTCCGCCCCCTACGGTGACCTATCGTGATTGTATTCACTCTTGTTTTAAGATAACACAAGAGATTTTATGAAAATAAGGCACTCAAACTTTTAACATGGTAACAATGAACCTATAGGAATAAAAACAATGCAGTAAATAAAGATCCAAAATCTTTATTCTCATATTCCAAATTCATATTCCAGCAGACAACTGACTTCCACGTAACACAGGTGCAGTCGTGACGCGAGAGGCTGAATGACAGTTTGGGAAGCGGTCGAACCGGATGTTCACTTCCTGCCCCCTACCTCTTTCTATTTTGTGCGAATACTCCACGGCCTCGTAAATCACATCGATGGGTACAGATTATGGAAAACGCCTGATGACATTTGATGCAAAATGTGATACTTCACTGTTGTGCGGATAGAACGAATGGAAATTGAAGGCGCTAAAACGGAAAAATTATTTATTTCGTAAGGAAAAAAAAATAATAATATCCAGATTTTCAGTTCCGATGAAGCGGAGTTCAGATGTCGCCGAGTCCGATGAACGAGAGTGTACTGTAGTAAAAAAATGAAAAATGGAGGTTTAGCGATTAATTTTCTTATTACAAAAGCAGTATAGGTTTTATAAAAAAACCTAATGAAAATAGTATAAAAATTAATAGAGAATTATTAGGCTTATATTCATTTTAACATCACACATCATCGTAATACAACTTGTCTAGCCGTGGCGAGGTCTTGGTCTAGCCTTCTTCCTAGCAAAGTCATTATTTTTGTTTCTATTTTAGAACATCCCGGCGGGAGAACAGGTGTTTCCAGCAGTCAAGGTCAAAATTTTTGACTACAAATTTAGTCAAAAATTTCTAGTGACTAAAAATTTAAATGTAGTTGTCAGTCGGTGGACCATCAAATCTAAAAAAAAAAAAAAAAAAAAACATTAGGTTCACTAGTCAACAGAAATGTTTTTAAAAAACACTTTTATGAAGAAAAACTAAAAAATATTTGCTCACTTAGGCCAATGTATACAGAACCGAATAAGTAGGTACATCCCATGTTAAAAAATTGTAGTTTTGCCCCTGAAAACCAGAGTAAAATAAAGCGCTGATGCTAGGATTACTTCTCCTTATTGTCACAGGAAGCGCTCTTTCTACCTCTTAAATGTCAAAATGAGCGTATTTGTTTACAAAATATCAAAACAATAACAAGCGCCTGCAAGATTATTATAGCCATCTGTTTCAATTCAACCAATCAGTATGATCCTTGAATAAAAATTACGTCTTGGTGGTGCTATCTGTGTTTCGGGGGCGGCGTTCTCACTTCCCCATAAGGATGTCCCCACTTATTCGGTTCTGTATACATTGCTTAGGCCTACCTTTATTTAGAGTCTTAATATTAAGTCTTAATTCATCTTCTTACAACAACACAGAATTGTACAAAACTAATCACATGACAACTAAAAACATCAACAGCACCGAAATGCGAGCTTGAAAGAAACATATGCTTATTATTGTGTAGTGTTGTTTGGCGCTCAGGTTGCAACCTGATCTGGTGTATGGAAAGGCTGGGTGGGCACGGGACCTACGAAAACTACGTAACGCCCCTTTCACACATCACGGTTTTGCCCGTACGATTTTTAATCGTACGGCGTACATTCCAATAGAATCGTATGAGACCTTTCACACAGGCACGTTTACGGTTTTTAACCAGCTGACAATTACTTGTATGGTGTTTGGGACGGTTTTTAAATCGTGCGGTTTTTTCCCGCACTGCTAAAAACGTGATGTGTGAAAGGAGTGTTAGTTTTCGTAGGCCCCGAGTCACGCCGCGCCTGTGCAGGGCCAGTGAGTGCGTGTGCGTGTGCAGGCAGGCACAACTGTTCTTGTTCTAGGGAATTTCTCACAGTATCGCCACCACCCTCAGTGTTTGCAATTATTGGTTTAGAATGAAGCTAAACTAATCATTATCTGCTCATTTACATTAAGCAAGTAAATAAAAAGAGCAGCCGTAAAACATTTGAACTTACTCATTTTAATTTTTAACAATTAATGTTCATATTACACTTGCGGATGTTTTAATTCTACAAAAGGGTTTTCGTCGGCACGGGCCCCTTGTGAGCCCGGGCCCC
This sequence comes from Neoaliturus tenellus, assembly GCA_030545055.2. Taxonomy (NCBI): domain Eukaryota; kingdom Metazoa; phylum Arthropoda; class Insecta; order Hemiptera; family Cicadellidae; genus Neoaliturus; species Neoaliturus tenellus. The sequence continues at coordinate 94,535,483 of CM061535.1, forward strand.
TATGCATCTGCCCCCCCTTGTCGCCGGCCCTGTATTTGAATGAACAAGATGACGATAAACGAGAAGATGTTAATAAACAAGGAGTTGAAACTGAAGATGAAATTGATCTAGAATCATCACAAGTTCTTTAGATGTTTGATGAACCAATGGAGTAAGTGAAAATTTATTCCAAATAAGTTAATTTCTCTGGTGTGTTTGATGCTATTGTTCAGAATAGCAATAACTTCATTGTTAATTGTTTAGTATTTAAAATTTTGATATTATTTGTTAGAAAATTCAGTTTTTTTGTCTTACAGGTTTAGAAAAATTTACTTATTTAGAGTTATTTGCGCTTAAAAACTTAAAATAGCCATTGTTAAATAAATACACATTGTAAAAAATATGTAATCCAAAAATGAACATTGATGAGGTAAAGAAATGCCCATGACAAAAATATTAAACAAATATAACTATTCCAAATTTAATATAATTATTCCAAATATAATGCAATAAAGCGTTAGTGAAATAACATAATATTGAGAGTAAAAACAGAGCAAATAAAATAATAGATAATTTTGGAAATTTATGATATTTTGGTTTTGCCTTCAACAGAGAAACAGTTTCTAATGTTTTAAGAGAATTCAGGGCCACTTGGCTTTATATAATATATAGGTTTTTATACTACAGTAGAACCTCGATAGTTCGACTCTCGATAGTTCGACACTCCTGATAGTTCGACATGGTCCATGACAACTTAACATATTAATAATGACCGATAGTGTCCATTTTGGAGCCTGACAAATGTGAAAATGTAAACAAATTGGTGAATTATTTGAATGTTGTTTATGTTAAGGTTCAATTATGATATGGTTTCACTAAAATTTAGTGTTTCCTAAAGTCAAATTATGATTTTTATACTCCCAGTGTTAAAATTTCCCATATACTCCCTATAGATCGACATTTCGATAGTTCGACACTCTCTAAGTCCACAAAGTGTCGAACTATTGAGGTTCTACTGTACTTACATAATGTGCCCGTGAGTACGATAACTTTTGAATGAAACCTTGTTTTTGATGAAATTTGCCATAGGGTGTATGGGCAGCAAAAATGAGTGGAAATCAAATGTTTTTGTCTCAGAGAGGAGCCAGAACGGTATTTTGAGCCGGATGATAGAGAGGAGGAACTGCTGACACCTGAGGGGGTGGAGTCAACAGGACCCAACTCTTCACCCAACGTCATTTTAGGAGCACCAACTGTCAATGATAACAGTAAGTGTTGTGAGGTTACATAAAATCTCCTCACAGAGTGATGCAGATAAATTTAAATAAATAGTTGCTGCTAACCTCCCCATTCATTTTTTAAATTCAAATCTTAAAGATTTGGTGTACTAAAATGTACATTCAAGTACATTTTTTGCCCAATTTACAATTTGTCAAACAAATGTTTCACATTATATGATGTAGGGCAATGGTAGTTTATTCTTTCAACAGTCACTATTAGAATAGGTCCAAAATTGTTATTTATTTCTAAAGAAAATTCAAATATGTTGTTAATTTATTGATCTTTCAGTTTATCTTTGATTTGGCATTAAAGAGCCTTACTTATAAAGTAGAATTTGTCCGGTTACATTGAGAATTCCATTCCATTGAGAACTCCATTGTTGAGAATTTGCATTCCTGTTGCAACTCAAAATATCTATAGCCAGTTTTTATTCTTTAGGCAGGGAAGGTGCACCCATTAGGCGAACTAGCAACCGCCTAGGGCAGCACTTTCCCAGGGGGCATTTCTTTTCAAAAAGTGAGAAGAAAAATTATTAATGCCAAATTTAATATTTTAAAAATCTAATGAAACACAAGTTACAAAATTGTATTTAACAAAACAATTAATTAATTGTTAGTATCTATTTCTTTAAATAATTTTCCAATTTTTACATTTAGTAAAGCACTCTCTACCACTGCTGCCCCCTGGCACCAATTGTGTCGCGCTATGAATCTGATCTGAGCGAGCGCTTGTGCTTATCAGTTGCCAGGGCCGCCCCAACAAACCTTACCCTTCCCCTGCATCAGCCACACCTGTGAACAATGTACTTGCTGATGTGACATTGATAACATCTAATCATCACGTTTTGGGCTTACTAAAATAGTATTAAATTAGTGCTGTATTTTAAGGGGCATATATGACCTTTGCCTAGGACGGCAAAGCACCGGCCCTGTCTTTAAGTGTTAACAGTTGAAATTACTAGCTAAGTAAGCGGAGTTAGTTCAGCAGTACTAAACAAATAATCAGTGTCTCGCATATCATACAATTTATAGATCACGTATTAAAGAATTACTAATCAAAGACATAACTTAAATTACTGCATTTATTTATGTTGGTGGAAGAATGAACTAAAATTAATTATGTTTTAGATTTCATTTGAAGAGGAGGATGTGTAAGGAGTGATGCATGTATTGGCCATGCTATTGTCTCGGAGACAAGCAAACCCATTTTGACCCCACCAAATCTTCCAATCCATGTGCAGCAACTTCAATTAAATCTGGTATGCTGCTGCACTCACCATTGTTACTCGGAGGAGTTTGTTACTTGGTGTAATCAACTTTTTAAGCTATTTTTGAAACTGTATTCCATTATACTTGCTTAAAAAATGCTGGTAACATATTAAGTTTTTTCCCCATATATTGAGGGTTCTTTGGAACTACTGGGCAGTGCCGCCGAGAGGGGGGGCAGTTTGCCCCGGGCCTCAAGAGACAAGGGGCCTCATCTTCAGACTTTTTTTTATATCTATGGTAGCAAAATTTAATCTCTACACCATGTGTTTTTGAAGACGTATACAAATCTTCAAACCGTAACAAAGTATAGGCTATGACCTACCAAATAACCTGTATATATATATATATATATATATATATATATATATCAGTATATATCTGTATATAAAATTGCCTTATACATCAGGCGTGTATTATGAGTCTCCGTGGTTTTAAGAGTCATCTTCACCCCTGGGCCAGTAGCCCATTGTTAACTAGTTAACAGTCGGCAATGTTAACTATACGGCTTTTAATGCAAAACATGATATTTTATTCCCCTGTTTTGGACGCCGTTTTTCAACCGATTTTCTTTAAACTTGGCAAGTGTTTAGTTGAATAGTTATATTAGGTCCCTCATACCTCGAAATTAAAAAAAAATTTACCAAATTTTGAAATATTACTAAGGAAAATCGAGTTACTTTGCGACGTCACAGAGAGCAATATTTGTTAAATTTTCAAAGTTTCGAGGTATGAGGGACCTAATATAACTATTCAACTAAACACTTACCAAGTTTAAAGAAAATCGGCTGAAAAACGGTGTCCGAAACAGGGGAATCAAATACCATGTTTTGCATTAAAAGCCGTATGCTTAACATTGCCGACAATGGGCTACTGGCCCAGGGGTGAAGATGACTCTTAAGCTCTGTGTCGGTGAACAGACGCCGCAGCCCCGCGCCCCCGCCTCGTGCTGTGCCAATATTTGACAGCTATACCATTGCAAAAATATTATATTTTGCAACAGATCCTTCGTGGCTTTGACTAATATTATCGTGTCTGGGTTTGTTTGTCCAAGTATATAAGATAAAAGAGATATATAAAAACATAAATATGTCTTTTATAGATAAGAAAAAAGTGTCTTTTAATAATGTCAGAAATGAATTTGCCATATTGAAGGCAAGAAAGAAACGTTATCGGGTTGGTTAGTTTTTGTGAACGGTACTTAGTTTTGCTTAAGAACCAACACTGAATTACCTAATGGCTTAGGAGTGAAGTTGAGGGTTAGTATCGAATGAATAGGGTCTTGCGTAATTCTTTCAATTTTATAAATAAATTATAAAGCAAAAGCAACTAATTATAAGTTCAAAAAGCGTTTATTAAACAAAAAACGTAATTAATTAATAATTTTAAAATAAAATGCATTTTTATAATTTTCTATGTAAGCTTAGCAATTTCAAAATACTTAAGTTAGGCCTAAACCACTTGGAAGCTCTCCATTAAGCACTCTTGAACACAGCCAAAGTGCAAGTTTGATCAAATTATTTCATGTAGGCTTACAGTAAACCTATTTGTCCTATCTATATCGTAAAATAATACAAATCAAATATTTATGAATCACTTAAGAGAAGAAAGCAAATTGTGTGCATAGATACAAAATAAATATCCAAAGAAATAAAAATAAAAATGTGTAGCCTATATTGTATCTGGTTCGAACACATACGGCGAAAAGGGCAGGGATGCACCGGGGGGGGGGGGGGGGGGCCTCACACTGGAACTTTGCCCCGGGCCACAAAAATTCTCTCGGCGGCCCTGCTACTGGGTAATGTTTACAAGGCCCAGGTCAGAAATAATGAAATAAAAATACTTATTTATTAAGGCAAAAATTTATTTATTAATCACATGCTATATATTTTTTTGACAGCTTTCCTTTTTTGATTACTATACTTTGACTTTTATTCGTATTTAGTGTAAGTCCTATTGATTCCAGTAGTTATTTTGTCGTATTATCCAGAAATATTAAGGTTACATCTTCTTTCTTTTTCTTGGCTTTCTTGGCTTTGCATAGTATTGCATCAACAATGGCAACATTAATTTGTGTTCCAGGGGTTCGAATAAACCCACGTTGATTCGGATTAAACGAGACATATTCTCTTACTTTTTTGTCAAGAGCCTTTTCTATGCATCTTCTGAGTACAGAGCATATCGATATTGGTCGCCAGTTATTTACATCATTTTCATTTCCACCTTTAAAAATGAGGACTGTTTTAGCTTCTTTAAAGCAGCTAGGTACCCATGATCTTTTTAACTTGACATTCGATATTTTAGCAAGAATATTATACATTTTTTTACATTTAACAACCTTCATGAGAACCCCATCCATCCCAGGAGAGGTATCTATTGGAATGGATCGAACGGCTTTCATTATGTCTTCTGGGCTAATAACAACTTCCCCTTCGGGAGTATAAATTTCATTTTTATCATAGGAGTTTCTGATTGATAGATTTGGGATTGAGAAACGCTCTTGAAATTTGTCATATATAAAACATTTGCATCAATATGACAGTTTTATCTTCAGAGCCCATAACCATTCGTCATGCTTTACGTCTGTATGGGTTTTAAGGGGTAATTGAATGAAATATTACAATGATCAGTCAAGAGAATAAATTATATTGCTAACAAAAAAACAAACGTTCTTTATTTATTACACATTGCTCTTCTAAAAGTTAAAAACACAAACCTTTGATGTACCAGTAGTCTATCCGGGGTACCCCATTACACTGAATAGAAAAGTTCAATAAATAGTCTTCTCTGATATTTTTCACATCACACAAGTTATAAAATCTTGATTTAAACATTTGTCTGGTTGACTGATCATAAATTGCAAAAACAGGAATGAAAATATTTTAAAGGGAATAAACAGGTAAAAAATTAGAAGTAGTGGACTGTATTGATTTTTGTAAGAATAGGAAAGTCATATGGTAAATATAAACAAAATGAAATTATTGAATAACATGTGTTGGGCATTATAAAGGGTAAAATATGAAACTTAGGTGAATAGGTAGTGATACATATTATAATAGAGAAAAATATTAATGGTGGGAAATAAATATCGAACATATCGCCCCCCTTGAACCAACTTGGTTCAAAGGAAGAAAAAGAAGCATAAAAAGGGGTAATATTGAAAATGGATGAAATGTTAAAAGGGGAAGAAACGTAGAATAGGGTATGAAGGGATGTAGCCAGTTAAGAAGAGTCAAGGGGAAGGCGGGAAACTTTGATTGCGGGGCGGGTTAAATTGCCACTGTTTGTCTTGAGGTGGACGACTCGGATGACACCATCCTTCCCAGGAGACACAGCTGTCACTCGACCCATCTTCCATCTGAGTGGCGGACAGTTCTCTTCATGTATAACAACTAGGTCTCCAACTTTAAGGTTAGTTTGAAGCTTGGTCCATTTGGAGCGTTCTTGTAGGGTTTGCAAATATTCTTTTTGCCATCTTTTCCAAAAGTGTTGAGAAAGGGCTTGGACCATTCTCCATCGTTGTAGGTTGGTTGAATCCAAAGCATAAGGCTCTATCAGAGAAGTTAGCGGACCACCTGTTAGGAAATGCCCCGGTGTTATGGGCTGAAGATCGTGAGGATCAGCTGAGAGAGGCGTGATGGGTCTTGAATTCAAGACGGCTTCAACTTTTGAGGTCAACGTAATGAACTCCTCAAAGGTCAGTATTTGCTCACCTATAACTCTGGTGAGGTGGTGTTTAGCACTCCTAACTGCTCGCTCCCAAAGTCCTCCTTGATGTGGAGCATGCGGAGGGATGAAGTGGAACGTAACTTGGTGGCTTTCAGCAAATTTTTGGGTTTTCTGATTTCGCATAAGATTTTCAAAGCACTTCTTAAGTTTTGTGGATGCGCCGACAAAGTTCGTCCCGCAGTCAGAATACAAATCTGAAACTACACCTCTTCGAGATATGAATCTGGTAAGTGCTGCTATAAATGAGTCAGAAGTCAGATCTGTTACCACTTCTAAATGTATAGCTTTGGTGGCAAGACAAATAAATAGACACAGATATACTTTGAGAGGTTGTACATGGCGGAGTCTAGAAATTTTCACAGTAAAGGGTCCAGCGTAGTCCACAGCAGAAGTGTTAAAGCAACGAGTAGGAATCAGCCGGTCAGAGGGCAGGTCACCCATTAACGGTGGTGTCACTTTAGGCTTTGCACGATAGCATCTCATGCATTTGAACACTCTTGACCTAATGACACTTCGGGCGTTGAGAATCCAATATTTTTCTTGAAGTGCAGCTTGTAGCTGTTGAGGACCTGCATGCAGATTCAGTTTGTGGTAATGATCAATCAGCAAGTGCACAACAAGGTGATTCTTAGGGAGAATTATTTGATGCTTAGCATCATACAAAAGATTGGAGTGTTTAAGTCGACCTCCTACACGAATTATTCCTGAATCGTCCAAAAATGGAGATAGACGCTGGATGCGTTTGGAGCAAGTTTTCTTCTTTTTCAAAAGTTCAATTTCATGAGGAAAACATTCTGTTTGTACTATCTTGCATATTGGTTCCCCAGATTCTTCAAGCTCTTGGCGTGTAAAAGAGTGATTGATTTTACGTTTACTACGCAAGCAATAAATGAAGCGCAGTACATAACCCATGATGTGCAGTAGTGTCGTCCATGAAGAAACTTTATTGATGAAATCAAACGTGTGAGTCTTCTCCTCAGTTAACAGGTTAATGGACGCAGGCTTAATTTCTGGAAGATCTTCTTCAGGGGTGGATATGCAAGAGAGAGGCCACGAATTAGAAGCAGCTTTCAACCAATGTGGACCAAACCACCAGAGATCGTTGCTGATGAGGTTAGAAGCAATAAGCCCTCTAGATGCAAAATCAGCTGGGTTATCATGGGTTGACACGTGTCGCCAAATACATGAAGGGGTTAATTCTTGGATTACCGATACGCGGTTAGCTACATAGAGTTTAAGTCTGTAAGCAGGAGTACGAATCCACGACAGAGCGATTGTTGAATCACTCCAAGCAGTGATAGAGTTGATATGATACTGACCAGATAACTGCTCAACACAATAATGAAGCAAATTTGCTAGAATGTGAGCACCACAGAGTTCCAATCGGGGTATGGTAATGCGTTTTAGTGGTGCCACACGAGATTTCGCAATCAATAAGTTTATATCGATTTTGCCATGAGCATCCTCAGTGCGGACATAGACACAAGCAGCGTAACCAAGTTCACTGGCATCAGCAAAACCATGTAATTGAATATCAACAGCACTGTCTAAGCATACATATCTGTTAATTCTCAAGTTTTCAACTAGTGGAAGTTCATCAATGAAAGTTGACCATCTATTAACAAGTTCGGTTGGCAGAGGATCATCCCAATCCAGCCCTAACAACCATAAATGTTGCATAAAAGCTTTGGACCAGAAAGTGAGAGGAGCTAGCATTCCTGTGATATCATAAATCCGAGCAATGGTGGATAGAACTGATCTCTTAGTAAATACAGTTGAAGGCTTCTCAATTGAGTATGTAAATGTGTCTGATTCAGGATTCCATTTCAGTCCTAAAATCCCAACCAAATATTGATCAAGTGAGACTGGAGTAATACAATGCTCTTCTGGTATGTTATCCAACACTCTTTTATCGTTAGAGGTCCACTTACGCAACTCAAAACCTCCTTTTCTCAGCAGCTCTATTACATCATCTCTCAATTTGATCGCTTCATTGATTGATTTTGCTCCTAAAAGTGCGTCATCAACATAGATTTGCTGTTGTAGAATTTTGGAAGTCTCAGGATGTGTTTGCTCTTCATTGTTAATTAATTCCTGAATAACTCGGTTTGCCAGAAAAGGAGAGGAAGTCATTCCAAATGTAACTGTAGTCAACTGATAAATCTGAAGTGGATCTGAAGGATTATTTCGCCAGTATATTAGTTGAAAGCGTTGATCGTCTTCGTGGATGGAAATCATTCTAAACATCTGCTTTATGTCACAAGTGAAGGCAATTTTATACTGTCGGAAACGAAGAATAATATCTCTTATCTCATTATGGAGCTTTGGACCTTGATGGAGAATATTATTTAATGAAAGTCCCGAAGTAGTAGGAGCTGAAGCGTTGAAGACTACACGAATCTTACCATCTTTGTGAACACTATGATGTGGTAAGAAGCAATGAGGCTTGTTAAGTATGGAACTGTCCGTACAGAGTTTCATGTGACCAACTGCAAGATATTCATCCATAAAACCAATGTAGCTTTGTTTTAGCTCTGAATTAGATTCAAATTTGCGTTCCATGGATCGAAAAGTGGCTATTGCCATTTTTGAAGACTCGCCTAACTTGGATGGATCGTCTTTGAATGGCAGTCGACATACAAATCGACCTGTGTTATCTCTCGAGTGAGTATCAATGAAATGTTTTTCACATTCTTCCTCTTGCGGAGACAATTTCGTAATATGAGGTGGCTCTTCAATAGACCAGAAGCGTTGTAACGTAGAGTGAAAATCTAACTCGTTAGAACAGAGAAGGGTCGATAATCCGCTAAAGTGCGAAGAGTTATGCATGACTGGAGCAGCACCAAGAATAACATAACCGAATATGGTGTTGATAGCGTGAGGCATGTTATCACCAAGTGCAACTGTGGGACCAAGTAGCGTTAGAGCGAATAAATCTGCACCAATCAAAATGTCAATTGGTCCTGGGATATCAAAAGTTGGATCAGCTAAAGTGTATCCTTTAAGTTGAGAACGAACTTCAGAAGACAGTTGCATACGAGGCATGAAGTTTGCAATTTTGTCCAGTATTAGGACGGGATGTGAATTTGCCAAAATAGCACCACTGAGTGAAGATAAATTCACATAAGCAAGACCTTTAGGTTTAACTTGCGCGGAGGATATGCCTGTTATTTCAGGCACACCCGAAAAACAGCGGGAAACTTGAAGTAGGTTAGCACAATGCTCTGAAATTATAGTAATCTGAGAGGCGCTGTCTAATACAGCACGAAGAACAATCTGATGACCATTTTCCTTTGAAACACTAATTAGAGCTGTCGCTAAGAGCACCATTTTTCCTTGGATGTAGGTGGCAGCAACTAAGGAATCACCTGATCCTACTTTTTCATTTGATTTAGTATTAGCTTGCAGGGATGAGCTAGTCAATTTAACAGACTGTGAAACATTAGCCTGAGTAGTATGGTCCGGTTTATTGAAATGAAGTAAGGTGTGATGTCGCTTCTTACATTCCTTGCAAGAATGAAGGGACTTACAAGAGCTTGTCTTGTGTGCACCAAAACAATTTACACACAAATCCTTTTCTTTAACGAAAGCATATCGATTCTGAGGAGTTAAGGCTTTGAAACCATCACATTGTAAAAGTTTGTGCGAAGATTTACAGTGAGCACAATTCTGAGACAGTTTATTGGTAGAAACTGTCATAAGGACTGATCTTTTAGGCTTGGCACCTGCATTTGTAGAGGAACTACTCGGTTGTTTGTTAGAAGTGCTTGGAAAAGCTAGGGATGGAGTAGGAATACTATTTAAGTTAGCAGCTTCCTGTTGGTTACAATAAGTTTCCAAAAATGTGATGAGTTCCTCAATAGTAGGGATTGCCTTGGAATCGTCCCTTTTACGTTCAAAAGCTGAGCGTAAATTAGGATCAAACTTCCTCAACAAGTGTGAAGTCAAAACCAGGCTTTCATTTGCAGCTATGTCATGGTTGAGTGCTTTAAGAGCTTGATAGTTATCATTATAGGCTGAAATAAAACCTCGCAATTGCTTAACTGTAGGTTTATTAACCTGAGGAAGGTCCAAGATATTATTGACATGGAGGGTAACCAATAACCTAGTGTTGTGATATCGTTTCAGTAAGTTTTCCCAAGCGATTAAATAGTTGTTGGAGTTGAGAGGCAATGACTTAACAAGATTAAGTGGTTCATCAGAGAGACACGACAACAAGTATGAAAATTTCTCAACATTTGATAGAGATGTACTGTTATGGACAGTATTTTCAAATAGACCGTGAAACGCTATCCAATGTTCAGGCTGACCAGAAAAGGTAGGCAAATTGATCTTAGGTAGCCTTACACTTTGCTGAACTTGAGTTAGTTGAGTTGTTTGCATGGAGTTGATTGGACATAATTGATTAGGTTGAGCTGTAGGCAGCAAGGCATCACACGTGGATTGTATATTTATAAGCAAATCTGATATCTTATCTTGAAATTCACTAACTTTTGTATTATCAATATCTTCAATTGATTCAATATTAGAAAAAAGTTTATCTAGTTGGTTTTCAAAATCAAGGTTTTTCTGAACAGCTGTGCTAGACAAAAGTTTAAGTTTATTAAGTTGTTGGCCGTTTAGTTCAGAGATAACAGCAAGTTCATTTAAACTATCCACCTGTTTGTTTATGGCTTCCAGCCTAGACTCAATCAACTCGCACTGTTTTACAAAAGTTGGAAAACTCATTATGAATAGTTTAAAGGAAATTAAATCCACAACACAATAATTGCAAAAATAGCCTATATTAGTTAAAACTGTTAAATACTGGATAAAAACTCAAAGTTTCAATTGTAATAAATTCAAAAGTTTAAACAAACAAACAGTAGAGGTTCGGTTGTAGACTCATAGTCGCTGCGATGAGTAGCAGTGGCATGGCGAACAGTAAGGACATAACAGGGCATAGGGAAATGATAACATGGTTCAAGGATCGGACAAACTGGCTACAAAATGTACTGGAAATGGGCTATGCATTAACAAAATAAAACATGTGAAAATTTATTAAAAAGGGAGAAAAATCAAGATGATGCATTGGGCCTATTATCCTTAGGGTAGTTTATCATATGGCTCGACAAGGACCAAAAATATGTATGGGTTTTAAGGGGTAATTGAATGAAATATTACAATGATCAGTCAAGAGAATAAATTATATTGCTAACAAAAAAACAAACGTTCTTTATTTATTACACATTGCTCTTCTAAAAGTTAAAAACACAAACCTTTGATGTACCAGTAGTCTATCCGGGGTACCCCATTACACTGAATAGAAAAGTTCAATAAATAGTCTTCTCTGATATTTTTCACATCACACAAGTTATAAAATCTTGATTTAAACATTTGTCTGGTTGACTGATCATAAATTGCAAAAACAGGAATGAAAATATTTTAAAGGGAATAAACAGGTAAAAAATTAGAAGTAGTGGACTGTATTGATTTTTGTAAGAATAGGAAAGTCATATGGTAAATATAAACAAAATGAAATTATTGAATAACATGTGTTGGGCATTATAAAGGGTAAAATATGAAACTTAGGTGAATAGGTAGTGATACATATTATAATAGAGAAAAATATTAATGGTGGGAAATAAATATCGAACAACGTCTCTGATTATAATAGAGATATTGAGTCTTTTCATTCAAGTATTTATACTTCCTTTTATTCCTATCCCTTTTTGATGCTCGAATAGGATTTTTACTATCATTTGATCCTCGTTCATTATCGAAAAAAGTTTTGCTTGACTTTCTCAACTGGTAGTATTTGACAGCAGGGTGTTTGGGACCTGGTAACTTATGTATTGCTTGCCTTAGGAATTCAGTAAATTCAGTCATAGTTTGATCTAAACTGTCTGTATCGTATTCGTCAAGCATTAAGAGTCATCTTCACCCCTGTGCCAGTAGCCCATTGTTGCGCAGTCGGCAATGTTAACCATACGGCTTTTAGTGCAAAACATGGTATTTGATTCCCCTGTTTCGGATGCCGTTTTTCAACCGATTTTCTTAAAACTTGGCAAGTGTTTAGTTGAATAGTTATATTAAGTCCCTCATACCTCGAAATTTCGAAAATTTTACAAAATTTTGAAATATTACTAAGGAAAATCGAGTTATTTTGCGAGGTCACAGAGAGTAATATTTGTTAAATTTTCAAAATTTCGAGGTATGAGGGACCTAATTTAACTATCCAACTAAACATGTACTAAGTTTAAAGAAAATCGGTTGAAAAACGGCATCCGAAACAGAGGGGAATCAAATACCATGTTTTGCACTAAAAGCCGTATGGTTAACATTGCCGACTGCGCAACAATGGGCTAGTGGCCCAGGGGTGAAGATTACTCTTAAGATCTTTTTCTCCCAGTCAGTTAGTTCATCATTTAAGTTTCTTTTTTGAGTACTGGATGTCGATTGATTTAATATGGATCCGTCCAGATTATCGACACTGTATTTGTTTGTAATGTTTTCACGATAAATTGTTGGGTGTGCTCTACTGATGTGGATATTTAAACTTTTCATCATTTTGCCACAGAATGGACATTTAGATTTTTTTTCATTTTCTAATGGATGATTTTTAATAGGCCTATCATCAATTTGAATGACTTTACTGTTTTTACTTTGATTGCGACATACAGAACTAGATTCAATACAGAGATTTTTAAGGTTGTCAATTTCATTGTAAATCTCATTTACCTGGAAAAAATTATTGTATATCTTTTTATTGTATACCGCTAAGTTCTTATTAATTCGATCACATACAATTCTAGCAAAGTGTAAACAGTACACTCCACACTCCACGTTTCCAGATTGTTTGAGACATTCAACTTCTTTTATATTTATTTCCCCACTACCAAGTGTATATTTATTTAATCTCTGTGACATTTGTTTAGCAATGTGACTATTTAATGGCGATAAAGAGTCAAAGTGGTAAAACTTTTGCTTACAAACATCAAAAGCCAAAAATGACCAATGACACCCCTTTTCAATTTTCCCTTCGGTTTTATTATTTATTATTGATATGATGAATGAGTATTTCGCTAGTTGCATTTCTTCACAAATGTTTTTTAAACCAACTTCATCTTCTGCCACACGTATAAATTGACTTGCAGTTGGAGAAATAAAAATACAATTTGAAGGTAGCTTCATGAAATGTTTAATCCATATTTTGATTTCTGTATCAGTCAGTTCATACCAGACACTTTTTTCTTTACAATTATAGTCTTTTCTTTTCAAATTTTCAGTTTTTAATGACATATTTTGATGCGCGTTATCATTATTATTATAAATATTATATGAATATCCTGCATCAATGTCATATTTATGACTCCCCTTTAAATGTGCTTCAAGCCGTTTAAAGGTTTTCTTACAGATATGGCATTCAGATGAGTTTGTCTCTTTAACATCTATCAAAGGTAATCTTTCACAGTTAGTATCGGTACCGGTAACATTTTCACGTAAAGTACAATTTGGGCCTGGATTTTCTTCAATATCTCCAGAAGTATGAGAGAGATTAGGACAAAATAAGATGTTGTAGGACTTACATTTTCACTTTGCCATACTATTTTCCAAAGTTTTTTTCTTAATCTGTATTTGATGCACTCAAGAACTTTGTACTTATTATATTCATTATTACTATTAGATACATCTGTGATAATGAAATTTATGTAATCTGTCCTATTATCATGATTACCTAAAATCTGAGATTTATTTTTCATTCCATGCAATAAAACACAAATAATTTTAATGGTTATGATCAGTTTTAGAAAAATCAACATGTAACTGTTCCTATGTTGTCGTTTCATTTTAATCAAGAGTAAACTAACCTATACAACATATACAATCAGTTGGATATTTATAATATTAACTCAAGTAATTAAAATTTTGTTAAGGCGTCTGTTTTGTAGAGAGACTATTTACCTTACTTTAATGAAATCCATGCCAAATCACAATAAATAAAAGAATAAAACTTAATAAAAAGAAAAAATTATCAGAGCTTTTAAATTTTGATGTTTCCAGTTTATCAGCTGTCACCTATCTGATATAAAATATAACAAATATATATATATATATATATATAGTTATATTTTAACAATATAAAACTTAATGCATACCGGTAGGTACTGATCTAGTAATCTTATCGTCATTATATTGGCATGAACAGTATGCTAAAAACGTCCCGGCATTGCTTAATAATTTTTTAATTAATTTAGTTTAAAAAGTGCAACTTTGTGTAGTGTACATAGCCATTAAAATCTCCTTTTTAGATACAAATAGGATTTTTATTCCTCCAGATTAATGCCACATAAAAAGTACGAAGAAAATCTTAAATTTAACCATTGCTAAATCTAATTAAAGATCAAAACTAATAAAGAACAATGCCGTAAGCCCGAACTTGAAAGGATGACCAATACATAAATGACAGGCGACCAAACTTTGCATTAAATTAATACTGCCGAACATAAAACTCAATAACTCCGATACATAATCGACCTTTTAAGGTCAGGTTTATGTCAAATTGCTCAGAATGCAAAGCCCTTAAAAGTTACTTTTTTATATACGTCCCTAATGTAAGTTGTCAGGGAAAGTGCTTTTACCCACGCATTTGATACATAATTTTAAAGAGCTATTTATTCAGAGCTATTTGCCACAAACCAGACCTCAAAAGGTCAATTATTTAGGGAGTTATTGATTTTTTATATTCAACAATATGATTGTAATGCAAAGTAGATTGCCTGCATTTTTGACTCGGTCCTTTTAATGTTGGGTTTGTGACAATTTGTTCTCTATTGATATAGACCTTTAATTTGTCGTGCATATTGAGCTATGCTTACATTTAATTTTATAAATGTCTGGAAAAGTAGATTTTAGTAGCTTATATTCATGTACAAAGTTTCATTACTTAAACTAAATTAGTTAAGAAAACTATTAAACAGTTCCGGGACTTAATTAACAAATTGTATAAATACAAATTGTATAAATGGTTGCCCGTTAAATGGATGGACAAACAAAAAAATCTATAAATCCCCAATTACTGACCAAACCAACAAAATAAATACATAATGACTTAATCATCCAGGGCAGGCCCTAGATTTCTGGCGCCCTAGGTGAAAGTGTCGATAGGTGCCTCCCCCTATCCCCCCCCCCCTTGGAACCAATAGAGCCGTATCTTTTAGTCATTATTAAATATTACAAAGAAACAATGTTTTAATACAAATACATTTTAATTACCAATTTATTATCTGATAAATCACTTGAAACTTAATAAAAAATAACTATTTATAATTCATTGTTAACAAAATTTGCACAACAATTATTTATCCATTGTGAAAATGTGTAGATCCATTTTAGACATAATGAAAAATCAGCTTTAAGTAGGGACATTATTTACCTCTAATCGTTATCTCTCTTTAGTACCGATCGCGTATGCTATTTACCATCTACTGGGAGCGCAATCTTTACCACTAATAGACGGCTCTGTACTGCCGCCGATCGAGGGCTCTCTTTACCACTGATCAGGGGGTGCTTGATTTAAAGGGGTGATTTTTACGGTTTTGGGGTGCCGTCTTTATCGTCAATCAGAGGCAGTTTATACAGCCGATTGAAGACGCTGTTTACTACCAGTCATTGGCACAATTCAACTCTGATCAGGGGCACTATTTACCGTTGATTAGGGGGTGATGTTTAGGGCCAGTCAAGGGCGCTTTTTACCACCGGTTGGGGGCTCAATTCATTTCTGATCAGGAGAATATTTGGGCCTATTGGGGGTACTGTTTACGCCGGTTGGGGGTGATGTTTAAGGCTGATCAGGGGTGCTATTTTTGCCTATTTAAGCCGCACTTCACCTCCGATCAAGGGGCTATTAACTATCTTTTGACTACTCTCTTTGCTGGGGATCAGGGACACTCTTTACGATAGATCAGGGGCACTCGTCTCCGCCGCAATGGCACCCTATGCGGTCTTCTAGTTAGCCTATATGGTAGAGCCCACCCTGTAATTTTTAAGCATTCTTTTCAGTGAAGAATTCTGCTTTGAAAAACTACTAACTACTCAAAATTTAATAAAAGTTGCATATTTTAAAAGTTGAAAATAGTTCATTAATTAATTAATTAATTAAATATTTCTTATATTTTTGTTTTGAAAGAAACACATCTGCTGCCTTGATACGTTGACAAAGAGTTATGAATTTGAGGTCTGAAAAAAAGAAAATGCGTATTAACCCTCACAGTAGACATACCCTCTTAGAAGCTAAAAAATCCAGTCCTGTCTAGTATTGTACAGGCTCAACTCGCTTTGAAAAACCAGCCTTCTCTCCAAATACCATGCATGAATTGTGTGATAGAAGGTCTTGTTGGACTAGGAGATATCAGTATTACTGTTGTTTGTAGCCGCAACAAAACTGTCTGATTCTTGCTACCTTTGCTGTCTCCCGTCATTCGCTGATGTGGTAATTTTATTTGCAAATTGAAGACGTCTTATATTTTGCAGACTTTAAAGCAGAGATAAATTAAGTATTACAAGCGAATTCGTGTTCAACACAAAAAGAATTTCCCCCAGGTACTTTCCCGGGGGACGTCAATAGCGGACACGTTCAGCAACCTAAAGAAACAGTACAGGTGATCAACCTTGATTCTTTGATTTCGATCCTGGGAGTGTTATGAGAATAAAAGCTCGGCCATGGCCGAATGGCGCTCCTCAATTGATCTGTGCGATTGATGATTATAGTTATGGACACAGTCACAGAGAGAGCACAGGAAATAATCAACTGTTTGCTACAAATCTGGAGGGTTGAGACATTATCGCAATCAGTGTTGCAGACCAATTCATGGTGACCATAGGGTTTACTGCTTCCTCTATAATGAGTTGGAGTCGCAGTGTACAACAGTCTAAATCACTAGTTCCTGCGGTAAAGAGGTTGAGCATGCGCTAAAAGTCTAAGGAAGTTTGACTTGTAATTATTGTTTTCCTGCACACAAAACAAAGGGTGGAGGGCGCCCCCTAAAGGAAGTGTAGAGGATACAGTGGCTTATGCCATGTTGTATATAATTTTAAAGTTCATTTAGGGGTAGAGCAAAACACAACAACCCCTATCTCAAAAGGTTGAATTTATAGCGAGTTATTGCAGTTTGAAATTCCGGTAGCGTTTATTTAATGCAAAGTTTGTCTGTAAATTAAGTAGAAGGTTTTCTTGTTACTCTTCATTTGTTGTCCTGATTGTTGTCCAGAAATATTAAATGGATTAGAGTTCCCAGTAGGAGCTCCGGGAGCTATTTGGTGGTGTCACTGAGTAGTTGAGAAGTGAATTGTGATATTTCGATTTTCTAAACTTTGAAAGATATGTATTTGAGTTTATTTTAACCCATTATGCCTATAACTGATATAATTAACTTCTAGATCCATGCATATTATTTGTGAAGTTATTACCAACAGTTTAATACAGACTAGAAAGTTCTACGTCTTTCTGTTTTTAGCGAATTTCCCTATAGGGAATACACTATTACGGTAGTAGCCATGGTAAGACCTAAGCCCGGGACCATGTTACTTTTTCATTTTGAGGTCCCCAGAAGCCAAAAACACCGTTCGTTCATTTTCATATATATGTATATATATATATCTATATATATATATATCTATCTATATATATATATCTATGTGTCCGTGGTACTGATAACTTTTGAAGGGGACCTCCGATTTTGATGAAATTTGGTATGAAGGTGTAAGACTAGATCTATTTTCATGAGTTCGCGAACCAGCATGATCGGGTTATGGGAACAGGGTTTTATGGGGTTTCAAAGGGGTCAAAAATGGGTTTTTTGCATTTTTGGAGCATAATTTTCAAAATTCAACAATTTTAACTGAAATCATTTAAAAGAGCTTTAAAAAACAAACAATTTAGTATTTTGAATTTTTAACTTAGCTTAACAGGTTACGGAGAAAAGCCAAAAATAGGTTTTCCATGTTAATCTTATGGGAAATCAACAAAACCCTGTATCTCACTAATCTATTGGAATAACTTGATAAAATCTATAATATATACAGTGGCATGTGTAACTGACTCACTCACTCACTCACTTATGATATTAAATTCCTGAAGCTACCGTTTAAGATAGAGACTTGAAATTTGGCATGGACATTCTTTGAGATGTTTCAATTTAGGGAAAATCATAAAACTACAACTTTTTTACTCTTAAACTATAAACAAACGGTAAAAAATATAGATTTGTCGGTAACGTAGTTCAGCCGTATCAGCGTAAATCACCACGTGGTCGTGGTATCGTAGATCATATTGCAGGTTTAGTTCTCGCTCGTGTTTAAATGATCTCTTTCAACTACACCCGTGTTTGATACAAATTTGTACTGTATATAAACATGAACGTCTTGTTTAGGCGACGGTATTTCGATGTATTGAGAGTGGGTTATCTCACTATGTTTAAACCTCGCTTTGATTTATACAGTATCAATGCCCAATAACTACAAATTTTCAACTTTCTATTATAAAAAAAAATCTAAAAAGACGAGATGTCAGTAAGGAAGTACGTTGGTTTTTAAGATGTCGCTTGGAGCGCTATTGTAGTCGCTTAGTTCTCGCTTGTATTTAAATGATGTCTTTTAACTACACCTCTTCCCGATTAATATTCTCAATTGGGCGCAAAGTTGTTTGCGTATGGTGTTCCTTCTGATTGCTGTGTTATTATCGAAAATGAAGTTTACTGAAGCGTATCTTTACATTCGGGTGATGTCCGCTTTGATTTCTATAGTATCTTAAAGTTAATGTCGCTTAGTTCTCGGTTGTATTTAAATTATGTCATTTAACCACACCTGTTCCTGATGATGTTTTCGCAACAGTTAGCAGAGCAGTGATCTTAAAAGTTGTATATAAACTACGTTAGTGCAAATTTCAGTTTACAGTATATTGTAATATAGCTGTAACTGTAATATTACATTTAACAGATGATGGATTTTGTTTTAAGGATGGTGAAATAAATTTAATGCGCGTACGATAAAGTAATACGAAAATGTTGATTGAAATGTGAGGTTCTCGTTTCGTTTTATTTAAATTCATTTGTTCATATTGGATATTGCTATTACTCTAGTCTTTTGAGAGACGATTGAGCGTAGTGCTTTAATACTTTGTTATAATTTTATATTATTAATTTTATCATTACTATGGTGAGCTCTACGAAGCTTGTGCGAATAATTTAAACATTATTTTAGTACTGCATATTTTTTGCTGCAGTAACGCCCGTAAAGTAAATGATTAATTGCTAAAAATATTTTAGGTCTTATTACAATTATAGACTTTAGTTTTCTCATGCTGGAAAATTTCTTGTAGGTTTTCGCACAAAAAATTACCTAATACAGTAATTATAACTTAATTTTCTACTATTTGTATGCTGTCTCTCTATATGAATCCCCTGATTGAATATAGCGCTTCAGTTGATAGTTCTGGAACAGTTTTACTTTGAAGAGTTGAACGTGTCCCAACACATTTGACATCCGGTCTTTGACCTATTTGCTGCTGTCCAGTCAGGCTTAGATTTTAGTTTGGGAAACGATTGAACATATTAAGTTATAGAACGATTCAACTTTCCATTCTTACCTTCGCTAACGTTTACCTACTTCCGACGTTTTTTAAGACCATCTACATATCTGATGACCCATCAGGCTGAGAAATATTATAATAACCAATTGAATTAAACTCAATAGTAATTTTTCTCGCTGCCACTTAGTCCGTCAAACTTCCTCAATGCAGTGCTCTCACCTAAAGTCTCGATTAACCCTATTATTGTTGTAATTTAAAACTATTCTATGCTTATCAATTATTGTAACTCTTTCAGTATATTTTAATTTAACCAATAATCCTTTTTTTGGCTATTATTTCACAATTGGTTTTTTTTTTACTACCATTGGTTGAAAATGCATAATGTACGCCGATTTTATGGTTCTTAAGTTGCAACTTTCTTCATTTTAAGACTATATAAAGACTTTAAGACTTCATGATTATTGTACCTAATGCCCTGAGATCTATTACATACTACTAGGGCTCTATATTTGTTAATTTTCTGAACTAATATATATATGTATATATATATATATATATAACATTTAAAATTTTTAAATTAATAATTGCTGATTTTGAATGATAAAATTGTTATCATGTCTCTATATGGTACATATATGATTCCTGCGTTTCTTGGCCACTCCATGGAGGAACTGAAGCATCTTAGCATATACCATTTTTTTTTTAATTTCAAATATCTTGATTTTGTCCCTTTTTTCTTCTATTACATACAACGATCCTCCATATAAACTTATAATTTTATTCCACTTTTATCTTTTCAGAATACAGCTATTACCTCAATCATGTGCAATCATAATCGTATCTCCTAATTTTTACACAACAACTTTTGAGCATGACTATTTACATAGTTCATTAATATTTCACAACTCCATTATATTTTTTAACGAATTAAGGGAAGCTAGGGAGTGGGATTAAACCATGAGCCGTGGGCAAATTTAAAAGCTTATTACTGTATTATTTATTGTGAGTAGTGTGTATTGGCGGCTTCTGTTACTGTCGTTGGAGTTGAGCCCTCAAATAGCCTGTTCATTGTATGAGGTTTTGACAGTAATTTACGGAAACGGGGCAACCAATTATTGGGTTGGACCCTCCATCAAGCATAACACCTAGAATATTTACATAAATAATATTTATTTCACAGCTCAATTTTTTAAAACTATTTACTAAGGAGGGGTATTAAAACCTACTAATAGGAGATTATTAAAGCTTTTTTTACTATTGATTGTGAATTTAGAGTATTAGATGGTTTTGTTACTGTCTTGGCTGTCCAGATCTTATGTGGAACTAAACTATTTCAAACTTGACTTTCATTAATTCAAACTTTGGCCGAATAATTTTTTTATTATTGTTTTTTACTTTCAATCTCCAAGGATATTTTGTTATTTGTACTATGTATCCCCCCAGATTAACACTAAGGTGTTATGAAATCTTGAACTTTGAGCTCTGGCATTCAAATTATAACGTCATTAGATATATCTATGACTAAACGACAACTCTAATTTGGGCTATAACTACTCAGGGGATTAGTTCTATGTATCCCCCCAAATTAACACTAAGGTGTTATGTAATCGTCAACTTTGAGCTCTGGCATTCAAATTATAACGTCATTAGATATATGACGTTACGACTATGACTAAACGACAACTCTAGTTTGGGCTTTAACTTCTCAGGGGCAACCCCTAAGGGGGCATGGGGGCGAAGCCCCCATCGAGCCGTAGGCGAGTCAATAATATATACAGCCCCATGTGTAACTGACTCACTGACTGACTCATCCATACAAATTCTAGACAACTTTCGGGTGAGCTGGAAACGTGATTTTTTGCATACCGGTGGCTTGAGGTCTGATATCCCCGGGAAAATCCTGAAAACCGACAATCTTTCATTTCAACCCCCTCAAAAAAATTAGTAATGTTGCAATCGGTAACCCGAATTTGTAAGGTTTTACTATTTTCGCTGTAACTTTTGAACGAGAGGTCCTACCTCAAATCTGAGAGAAAATCGTTAGTTGGGAATTAGACGCTCTACAGTATTGGTCCTATGAAATTTTGCCGTATCTCACCCCCTTCACCCTTAAAAAGGGGCTTACTTTTAAAATTTCTAAAATTTTTCTAAAAAATTGCGCTATTTTGATATCTTTATTTGCTATTATGTAACATATATGCATGAATTTCTGTTTATATTATGACCTCAACAGGGTCTTTCTATATTAGTAGCTATTTGCCTATTTTAGTCGAAAAATTAGTCCAAAAAGGTGGTAAAATCACAAAATTATTTACTTTTTTCATGTAATGTGTTAGTAATTCACTTTAACCTGGCAAATATATTGCTATTTCGATATATAATTTGCCATTACTGTATACTATTATAGACGCTCTACAAGTTTGGTCCTTCGACATTTTGCTGTATCTCACCCCCTTCACCATTAAAAAGGGGCGTACTTTCAATCGTTCTAAAATTTTTCGAAAAAATTGCGCTATTTTGATATTTTTTATCTACTATTGTAACATATATGCATGAATTTTTATTTTTATTGTGACCTCAACAGGTTCTCCCTATGGTAGTAGCTATTGGCCAATTTCAATTTAAGTTCAGTAAAAAAAAAATTGTAAGAACTCAATGTTGTTAAAATTTTTTCACGTAATGTGTTAGTAATTCCCTTTAACCTGGTAAATATATTGCTATTTCGATGTATAATTTGCCAATACTATATACTATTATCGACGCTCTACAAGTTTTGCCCTGCGACATTTTGTCGTATCTCACCCCCTTCACCCTTAAAAGGGGGCCGTACTTTCAAAATTAAGAATAATCTTTACGCAAAATTGAGCTATTTTGTTATTTTTATTTTATATTATGTAACATATATTCATGAATTTATATTTCTATAATGAACTCAACAGGTTCTTTCTACAGTAGTAGCTTTTTGCCAATGTCAGTCGAATATTATCCCAAAAAATTTGTAAAAACACAATATTCTTAACAGTTTTTCATAAAAGTGTTTGTAATTCACTTTAACCTGGTGAATGTACTGAAATATTGATATATGTTTTGCCATTAACATATTCTATCATAAACGTTCTACAATTTTGGTCATTACATATTTTGGCGTATCTCACCCCCTTCCCCCTAAAAAGGCGCGTACTTTCACAATTTCAAAATTGTTTCATAAAAATGTGATTATCTAAAATTTTTAATTCACCATTATGAAACACGGATGCCTGAATCTTTGTACATATTATAGATCAACTAGTTTTACTATGATAGCAGCAGTTGGTCAATTTAAATCATAGTTAAGTCCCACAAAAATGAAAAATCACGTAATTATTAACATTTTTTCATTTTAAGTTTTTTGTAAATTACTGCATTCTGCCAAATATACAGAAAAAATTATGTATGTTTTGCCAGTACTATATTCTACTTTAGACGCTCTACAAGTTCGCTCCTTTGCAATTTTTCAGTATATCCCCCCCTTCACCCTTAACAAGAGGCGTACTTTCACAATATCGAAATTCTTTCACAACAATTGCTCTATTTCAATATTTTTCATTTACTATTATGGCACATACATGCCACAAATTAAGTATACATTATGACCAAATCTCGGTCTTACTATAGAAGCAGTCATTGGCCAATTTCAGTCTAAGATTGTAAAAAAGTACGAAATTATTAACATTTTTCATTTATAGTTTTTTATGATTTTGTTTGACCCGGTAAAAGTACTGCCAAACTGATACATGTTTTGTCAGGATTATTTTATTTTTAGATGTTCTACAAGCCCGGAGCTTTGAGATTTTGTACCTTCTCACACCCTTCACCCTTAAAAAGGGGGAGTACTTTAAACATTTCAATTTCAATTTTTACCTTCGGATTAATTCAATCTTATTATGATATGACGGCTTTTTCTACTTTAAGTTTGAACAATCAAACTTTTAGTAATAGGAAATAAACTTGATGTTTTATCAAACGTATCTTGAAATGAACTACATTTTTGGACTTAACATTTTGACTAATCTCAAGCCAATTCTCAAGGTTGATCCAAACGATTTAAATTGTGGTTGGTAACCCGTGAGACTTTATAAGTTGTGAACGAATTAGGAGATGTAATAAAATATTTTTAAAACCCCCCACCACAGATGATTCCTTTTGAGTTGTTACTTCCAAACTCATGGTAATATGTAAGAAGCGGGTGTTTTAAGAGACATACTTTGACACAAGCAAAACATTAAGCATAAAACATATTGGCGTATCTTTAGCTGCTTAGACTATCTTAGCGTGCTTAGCTTTGCTATGTGTTTGATATTAAGTTTAAAACTTGAATTAATCTGAGAGAACTATAAAGGGGGCATGGGGGCGGAGCCCCCATCGAGCCGTAGGCGAGTCCTATAAATATACAGCCCCATGTGTAACTGACTGACTCACTCATCTATACAAATTCTAGACTACTTCCGGATGAGCTGGAAACTTGATTTTTGGCATGCGGGTTGCTTAATACCTGATACCCCCGGGAAAAGTCTGAAATCCGACAATTTTTCATTTCAACCCCCCCAAAAAAATAACGAAGGGTGGAAACCGGTAACCCGAAAATGTAAGGTTTTACTATTTTCGCTGTAACTTTTGAACGAGAGGTCCTATCTCGAATCTGAGGGAATATCGTTAGTGGGGAATTAAACGCTCTACAAGTTAGGTCCTATGACATTTTACCGTATCTCATCCCCTTCACCCTTAAAAAGGGGCGTACTTTCAAAATTTCAAAATTCGTCAACAAAAATTGGAATATTTAAATATTTTTCGTTTAGTATTATGGCACATCGATGAGTGAAATTTTGTACATATTATGCACTAATATAAGTCTAACTATAGTAGCATTCATTGATCAATTTCAACCTAAGTTTAGTCCAAAAAAATCGTAAACAAACGAAAACCTTAACATTTTTTCATGTATAGTGTTTATAATTTACTTTTACCTGGTAAATATACTGCTATATCGATACATGTTTTAGCAATATTGTATTCTATTTTAGATGCTCTTCAAGATTGGTCCTGTGACATTTTACCGTATCTTATCCCCTTCACCCTTAAAAAGCGGCGTATTTCCAAAATTTCAAAACTCGTCAAAATATTGCACTATTTTAATATTTTTAATTTACTATTATATGGCACATCGATGCGTGAAATTTTGTACATATTATGCCCTAATATATGTCTAACTATAGTAGCATTCATTAGCCAATTTCAACCTAAGTTTAGTCCAAAAACCCTAAAACTCGAAATCCTTAACATTTTTCATTTATACTGTTTGTAATTAGTTTACTTTTACCTGTTAAATACCTGTGTTAAATTACCTGTTAAATATACTCCTATATCGATTTATTTTTTCCTGTATTGTATTCTATTTGAGATGCTCTACAAGTTTGGTCTTATGACACTTTACCGTATCTCATCCCCTTCACCTTTAAAAAGGAGTGTACCTTCAGAATTTCTAAAATCTTTCTCAAAAATTGTGTTATTTTGATATTTTTATTTACTATTATGTAATATGTATGCATGAATTTCTATTTATATTATGACCTCAACAGGTTTTATCTGTAAAAAAAGCTTTTTGCTAATTTCAATCGAATTTTAGCCCAAAAAAAATTGTAAAAACACAAAATTCTCAACATTTTTTCATGTAAAGTGTTCATAATTCACTTAAACTTGGTAAATATACTGCTATATTGATATATGTTTCGCCATTACTATATTCTACTATAGACGCTCTACAAGTTTAGTATTGTGACATTTTGGAGTATCTCGACCCCTTCACCCTTAAAAAGGGGTGTAATTTCAAACTTATACATTCTTCCACAAACAATTCGCTATTTTAATGTTTTTTATTTACTATTATGGCGCACAGATGCCTCAAACTTAATAAATATTACTGCCCAACTAGTTCTTACTATTTTAGAAGCCATTGATCAATTTCAATCAAATTTAAGACCAAACACATTGAAAAAAATAAAAACGAAATTATTGACTGGCATGCGGGTTGCTTAATACCTGATACCCCCGGGAAAAGTCTGAAATCCGACAATTTTTCATTTCAACCCCCCCAAAAAAATAACGAAGGGTGGAAACCGGTAACCCGAAAATGTAAGGTTTTACTATTTTCGCTGTAACTTTTGAACGAGAGGTCCTATCTCGAATCTGAGGGAATATCGTTAGTGGGGAATTAAACGCTCTACAAGTTAGGTCCTATGACATTTTACCGTATCTCATCCCCTTCACCCTTAAAAAGGGGCGTACTTTCAAAATTTCAAAATTCGTCAACAAAAATTGGAATATTTTAATATTTTTCGTTTAGTATTATGGCACATCGATGAGTGAAATTTTGTACATATTATGCACTAATATAAGTCTAACTATAGTAGCATTCATTGATCAATTTCAACCTAAGTTTAGTCCAAAAAAATCGTAAACAAACGAAAACCTTAACATTTTTTCATGTATAGTGTTTATAATTTACTTTTACCTGGTAAATATACTGCTATATCGATACATGTTTTAGCAATATTGTATTCTATTTTAGATGCTCTTCAAGATTGGTCCTGTGACATTTTACCGTATCTTATCCCCTTCACCCTTAAAAAGCGGCGTATTTCCAAAATTTCAAAACTCGTCAAAATATTGCACTATTTTAATATTTTTAATTTACTATTATATGGCACATCGATGCGTGAAATTTTGTACATATTATGCCCTAATATATGTCTAACTATAGTAGCATTCATTAGCCAATTTCAACCTAAGTTTAGTCCAAAAACCCTAAAACTCGAAATCCTTAACATTTTTCATTTATACTGTTTGTAATTAGTTTACTTTTACCTGTTAAATACCTGTGTTAAATTACCTGTTAAATATACTCCTATATCGATTTATTTTTTTCCTGTATTGTATTCTATTTGAGATGCTCTACAAGTTTGGTCTTATGACACTTTACCGTATCTCATCCCCTTCACCTTTAAAAAGGAGTGTACCTTCAGAATTTCTAAAATCTTTCTAAAAAATTGTGTTATTTTGATATTTTTATTTACTATTATGTAATATGTATGCATGAATTTCTATTTATATTATGACCTCAACAGGTTTTATCTGTAAAAAAAGCTTTTTGCTAATTTCAATCGAATTTTAGCCCAAAAAAAATTGTAAAAACACAAAATTCTCAACATTTTTTCATGTAAAGTGTTCATAATTCACTTAAACTTGGTAAATATACTGCTATATTGATATATGTTTCGCCATTACTATATTCTACTATAGACGCTCTACAAGTTTAGTATTGTGACATTTTGGAGTATCTCGACCCCTTCACCCTTAAAAAGGGGTGTAATTTCAAACTTATACATTCTTCCACAAACAATTCGCTATTTTAATGTTTTTTATTTACTATTATGGCGCACAGATGCCTCAAACTTAATAAATATTACTGCCCAACTAGTTCTTACTATTTTAGAAGCCATTGATCAATTTCAATCAAATTTAAGACCAAACACATTGAAAAAAATAAAAACAAAATTATTGACTGGCATGCGGGTTGCTTAATACCTGATACCCCCGGGAAAAGTCTGAAATCCGACAATTTTTCATTTCAACCCCCCCAAAAAAATAACGAAGGGTGGAAACCGGTAACCCGAAAATGTAAGGTTTTACTATTTTCGCTGTAACTTTTGAACGAGAGGTCCTATCTCGAATCTGAGGGAATATCGTTAGTGGGGAATTAAACGCTCTACAAGTTAGGTCCTATGACATTTTACCGTATCTCATCCCCTTCACCCTTAAAAAGGGGCGTACTTTCAAAATTTCAAAATTCGTCAACAAAAATTGGAATATTTTAATATTTTTCGTTTAGTATTATGGCACATCGATGAGTGAAATTTTGTACATATTATGCACTAATATAAGTCTAACTATAGTAGCATTCATTGATCAATTTCAACCTAAGTTTAGTCCAAAAAAATCGTAAACAAACGAAAACCTTAACATTTTTTCATGTATAGTTTTTATAATTTACTTTTACCTGGTAAATATACTGCTATATCGATACATGTTTTAGCAATATTGTATTCTATTTTAGATGCTCTTCAAGATTGGTCCTGTGACATTTTACCGTATCTTATCCCCTTCACCCTTAAAAAGCGGCGTATTTCCAAAATTTCAAAACTCGTCAAAATATTGCACTATTTTAATATTTTTAATTTACTATTATATGGCACATCGATGCGTGAAATTTTGTACATATTATGCCCTAATATATGTCTAACTATAGTAGCATTCATTAGCCAATTTCAACCTAAGTTTAGTCCAAAAACCCTAAAACTCGAAATCCTTAACATTTTTCATTTATACTGTTTGTAATTAGTTTACTTTTACCTGTTAAATACCTGTGTTAAATTACCTGTTAAATATACTCCTATATCGATTTATTTTTTTCCTGTATTGTATTCTATTTGAGATGCTCTACAAGTTTGGTCTTATGACACTTTACCGTATCTCATCCCCTTCACCTTTAAAAAGGAGTGTACCTTCAGAATTTCTAAAATCTTTCTCAAAAATTGTGTTATTTTGATATTTTTATTTACTATTATGTAATATGTATGCATGAATTTCTATTTATATTATGACCTCAACAGGTTTTATCTGTAAAAAAAGCTTTTTGCTAATTTCAATCGAATTTTAGCCCAAAAAAAATTGTAAAAACACAAAATTCTCAACATTTTTTCATGTAAAGTGTTCATAATTCACTTAAACTTGGTAAATATACTGCTATATTGATATATGTTTCGCCATTACTATATTCTACTATAGACGCTCTACAAGTTTAGTATTGTGACATTTTGGAGTATCTCGACCCCTTCACCCTTAAAAAGGGGTGTAATTTCAAACTTATACATTCTTCCACAAACAATTCGCTATTTTAATGTTTTTTATTTACTATTATGGCGCACAGATGCCTCAAACTTAATAAATATTACTGCCCAACTAGTTCTTACTATTTTAGAAGCCATTGATCAATTTCAATCAAATTTAAGACCAAACACATTGAAAAAAAAACGAAATTATTGACATTTTTTCATGTAAAGTGTTTGTAAATTACTTTATACTGAAAATTTTACTGCCATATTGATTTATATTTCGCCAATAATTTGTTCTATTTTAGACGCTCTACAAGTTCGGTCCTTTGCGATTTGGCAGTATCTCACCCCCTTCACCCTTGAAAAGGAGCGTACTTTCACGATATTGAAAGTCTTTCACAACAATTGCTCTATTTCAACATTTGTTACTTGACTATTCGTTGTTTCCACGTATTTTTTTAACTTCCTCTAAACTACTAATTGCGATTTCCTTTCGGCATCGATTCGTTATCGTCTACTAACACTTCGGGGGAACCACTATAGGGGGCATGGGGGCGGAGCCCCCATCGAGCCGTAGGCGAGTCTATAATATATACAGCCCCATGTGTAACTGACTGACTCACTCACTCACTGATGATATTAAATTCCTGAAGCGACCGTTTAAGATAGAGACTTGAAATTTGGCATGGACATTCTTTGAGATGTTACAATTTAGGAAAAATCATAAAACTACATTTTTTTTACTTTTAAACTATAACAAAAAGTAAAAAATATATATTTGTCGGTAACGTAGTTCAGCCGTATCAGCGTATATCGTCGCGTGTGGTATCGTAGATCACTTAGCAGGTTTAGTTCTCGCTAGTGTTTAAGTGATCTCTTTTAACTACACCCGTGTTTGATACTAGCATTACAATTGTAACAGATATGATCGTCTTTCATGAACGATTTTGTTTTTTGAGAATTTTTAAACAATTAATGAACGAAACAAACAGATTTTATTGGTAAGTTCTCTCTTTAGATTATTTATTCAAATTCACACTAGATTGTCTTTTCGGCCTACATAATTTCGCACTACATAAATTTTGCTGTGAAGCTTGAGCTGTAACATACATCGATTACTTTGAACAATACTTAATAGACAGTTAATTATTATCTTTTTGTTTGGTTTGTATTCAGTGTCTTATATTAGATTTTTTCCACACTTAAAAATATGTTTTTGAGAATGTTCAGCCGTATCAGCGTATATCACCGCGTGGTATCGTAGATCACTTAGCAGGTTTAGTTCTCGCTCGTGTTTAAATGATCTCTTTCAACTACACTCGTGTATATGTAACATGTAACGTGCACAGAATGATTTTCCATATTGATCAATCTTAATGTTTACGGTGGTGTTTTATTGTTTTGAGAGTGGGTCTTTCCACCTGGGTGAATCTCGCTTTGATTCTTACAGCAGGTAACTCCCAGTGTGCAGCTAAATGCTGTATGTGCGCTAATTTATAAGTTCATTTAATGGTGTTTAGTTCTCGCTTGTATTTAAATGATGTCTTTTAACTACACCTCTCAATGATGATGAGTCCGAATGTGCTCTCTAATATCTGAGTTTTTTGCAAATCGTTCTCCTTTAAATTGTTTCTTTTGTTTTCCATCGTATTGTAATGGCAACGAAATTTTATTGCATTGAAAGTGGTTCCTTTCACCAAGGTGATGTCCGCTTTGATTCCTATAGCAACAACGCACAGTGTGTTGCCAATGCGGCTTGTGCGCTTGCTTGGAACTACTTACATGGTGAATTCTCTTCACCTATCATTGATGGAATTCTCATGGCAGGTGACAGTTTGTTCAGAGAGTCTTGCCATGTGAATTGCATCAATAATAGGTATTTGTTTCCTGAAGATCTTGTTAGAGATATAATTATTATGGGCAAAAAAATCCACATTGCAGACATATCTTACGTATGCAATGGTCTTTATCCATTATCCGCGAATGAGTTGTCCAACTCGGCCCATCATTTGTCTAATATTTTGGAAGACACTTTATCTACTGATTCAGTTGGGGGTTTTCTGTTTACGGGATAGATGAATACAGTAGCCTTTTGGCGTGATGACGACATGTTGTTTGTTTTTGACTCTCGTGGAGTAGACGAAAAGCGTAGACACAGCTCAAACGATGGTGAAATTAAAATATATGTTTTTGAGAATTTTTAAATGAGTATTGAACAAAGAACAGATTTAAATGTTAGGTTCTCGTTTCATTTTCCCCTTATTTTAGATTACTAATTAAAATTCACCCCAGGTTACTCTTTCGGCCGAATTTCGCATTCAATGAATTTACTGTGTAGCTCGTGCCGTGATCTTAACGTAATATACTTCTATTTATACTTATACTTCTATACTATACTTACTATTATACTTCTAATTCTATTACATTTCCTTGTAGTCTCTGTTTTT
Organism: Neoaliturus tenellus; assembly: GCA_030545055.2. Taxonomy (NCBI): domain Eukaryota; kingdom Metazoa; phylum Arthropoda; class Insecta; order Hemiptera; family Cicadellidae; genus Neoaliturus; species Neoaliturus tenellus. The sequence continues at coordinate 94,566,678 of CM061535.1, forward strand.
ATGAATTCTATACAAAATTATAAATTACATAAGATTTGTTCTGAATTTTAAAATTGATTTTGCAAATTTCCTTGCTGGTAAATTAATAGTAAAAATGTAGAAAAAAAAACAATATTTAAGTGACATTTATAGCGGCTCGTGCCTACGCACAGGCGTTCTTGCCTATGTAGGTACCTTTCCATTACAAGAATGTTATATTTTAGTTAGTAGATTTTGTTTAGTTATACGTTATATTACTATGCAATGAATGTAAAATGTGTTGTGTATTGGAAATAAATGAATTTGAATTTGAATTATATTTGTTACCATAACTACTACTATTAAAATATAAGGATAGCAACAACTATAACTCTTTTAATTGAAATTTCTTTTCATCTAACACAACAACAATCGTCTAATCTAAAGTATATATTTTTACCAGCATAACACCTAAAATATTTACATAAATAATTATAAATTCACAGCTCAAAACTTTTAAACGAATTCTAATTACAAAGGGGTATTAAAACCGATTCATATGAGTTTTTTAAAAGCTTTGTACAATTTACAGCTATTGATTGTGAATTTTGTGTATTTGACGAGTTTTTTGCTGTCTTGACTGTGTTCTTCCGTGGAACTAACGTATTTTAATCTTGACTTTTTATTAATTTACGAATTTAGGGCATCCCCTTGGGGGGGGGGGGGGGCGGGTCTAGCCTATTCGGTACTTGAGACTAAGAGCAATTAACAAATTTAGGGCAACCCTATTAGGGGGCATGGGGGCGGAGCCCCCATCGAGCCGTAGGCGAGTCCTATATATACAGGGTGTTTTTTTTAACTGTGCCACCATTGGGATCTTGTAAACTATTGATTTTACAGTAAATTTTAAATGGGGGACTTTACCTTAATTTTTATGACAATCAAAAATATGAATTCCATATTTTTGTAAATAGCCGCCATTTTCCAATATAGCGGCCAACTTTGAAATTTCTTATGGAACACCCTGTATTTTATGATGTTTTTAGAATCTACATACAATTTTAAGCCTTTTTTATTCTTGTGTAATTTTTGATATACCCAACCGTTTACGAGCTACAGAGAGATAAAGGTACTAAATTTTTTATGTTTTTCTTAACTATGCTACCATTGGGATCTTGTAAACTATTAATTTTACAGTAAATTTTAAATGGGTGACTTTACCTTAATTTTTATGACAATCAAAAATATGAATTCCATATTTTTGTAAATAGCCGCCATTTTCCAATATGGCGGCCAACTTTGAAATTTCTTATGGAACACCCTGTATTTTATGATGTTTTTAGAATCTACATACAATTTTAAGCCTTTTTTATTCTTGTGTAATTTTTGATATACCCAACCGTTTACGAGCTACAGAGAGATAAAGGTACTAAATTTTTTATGTTTTTCTTAACTATGCTACCATTGGGATCTTGTAAACTATTAATTTTACAGTAAATTTTAAATGGGGGACTTTACCTTAATTTTTATGACAATCAAAAATATGAATTCCATATTTTTGTAAATAGCCGCCATTTTCCAATATGGCGGCCAACTTTGAAATTTCTTATGGAACACCCTGTATTTTATGATGTTTTTAGAATCTACATACAATTTTAAGCCTTTTTTATTCTTGTGTAATTTTTGATATACTCAACCGTTTAGGAGCCACAGAGAGATAAAGGTTTAATTTAGGCAGGCTTAAGGCTCTCATAACAGCTGTTATTATTGTATCGACCATTTCCATTTCCAGCTGTTTACTAGCATTGTTGGAATAATAAACAATAATCACTAACCTGTAAACTTGCAGTCTGAGAATATTTGTCGTTCACCGTGTAATTTATTTATCAACTCATGTAGTTATTAACTTGTCTATTTTCTTTTTTTTATAATTCTGCTTGTTGTGAAAGTGTTCTTACTATGGAATTTACAAACAGTGAAAAACTTGACATGGTCGAAGTGTATTTTCTGTGTAACAGAAACTGTAGTGCAGCAAATATCGCATATCAAGAGAGGTATCCTGATAGGCATGTACCGAATCGTAGGTATTTCAAAAAACTTATTGTAAACTTGGCAGCCAATGGTTCTTTTGCGAAGCCACGTCAGAGAGTAAGCACAGTTGTTACTGATGAATTTGAAATTGATGTTTTGGCATACTTTGAGGCTTTTCCTAATGCTTCTATTAGAGAAGTTGCATCCATTTTGCAAACTTCAACCTCCTCAATTTTTAAAGTACTAAAAAAAAACAAGTACCACGCTTATAAGTATGCGAAAGTTCAAGCTTTGCTGCCGGGTGATGAAAATAGGAGGCTACAGTTTTGTGGATGGCTAGCTCAGGAGGCTGTTAATCGATCAGGAGGTTTTTTATCGAACATCATATGGACTGATGAAACTAACTTTTCGAATAGGGGAATGTGGAATCGGAAGAACAACCATTACTGGGCTGACGAAAATCCGTTAGTAGTGAGAGAAGGGCATGATCAAGTTCGATTCTCGATTAACTGTTGGTGTGCTGTGTTGAATAATGCAGTAATAGCAATACACTTTTATGAGGGTAATTTGTCAGGACATTTGTATTTACAGATTTTAGAGAACATTTTATTTGACGCAATTGAGGATGTACCTGTAAATGAAAGACTCCAGTTGATGTACCAACAAGACGGTGCCCCACCGCATAACAATCGAGTGGTAGTGGAGTTCTTGAACACTCACTTTCCTGGAAGGTGGCTTGGTACAAATGGCCCATTACAATGGCCAGCGAGGTCCCCTGATTTAACTCCAATGGATTTCTTTCTTTGGGGTTACTTGAAAGACGAATTGTACAAAGCACGATACAATAATGTTGCAGATATGACAACCAGAGTCAGAGAAATCCTTCAAGGAATTCACCACAACACACTCAATAAGTCTGTAAATGATGTTTTGAAAAGGGCGACTGCTTGTATTTATACAGATGGTGGCCACTTTGAACACCTATTGTAAATATGTTTATTGTATCAAAAATGAAATTGTTACAATTAAAAAAATCTGTTTTGTGTGTTCTGTAGATAACTTTAATTATTTTCTTATTATAAGCACCAAGTAAAATAAGAATAAGCCACTAGTTCACTGAAACTAATACACCTAGGCATGCCAGAATTATATTAAAACGTTATCTCTCTGTGGCTCCTAAACGGTTGGGTATATCAAAAATTACACAAGAATAAAAAAGGCTTAAAATTGTATGTAGATTCTAAAAACATCATAAAATACAGGGTGTTCCATAAGAAATTTCAAAGTTGGCCGCCATATTGGAAAATGGCGGCTATTTACAAAAATATGGAATTCATATTTTTGATTGTCATAAAAATTAAGGTAAAGTCCCCCATTTAAAATTTACTGTAAAATTAATAGTTTACAAGATCCCAATGGTAGCATAGTTAAGAAAAACATAAAAAATTTAGTACCTTTATCTCTCTGTAGCTCGTAAACGGTTGGGTATATCAAAAATTACACAAGAATAAAAAAGGCTTAAAATTGTATGTAGATTCTAAAAACATCATAAAATACAGGGTGTTCCATAAGAAATTTCAAAGTTGGCCGCCATATTGGAAAATGGCGGCTATTTACAAAAATATGGAATTCATATTTTTGATTGTCATAAAAATTAAGGTAAAGTCCCCCATTTAAAATTTACTGTAAAATCAATAGTTTACAAGATCCCAATGGTGGCACAGTTAAAAAAAACACCCTGTATACAGCCCCATGTGGAACTCACTCACTGACTCACTCATCTACACTAATTCTAAACCACTTCCGAGATAGCTGGAAACGTGATTTTTGGCATGCGGGTGGCTTAAGATCTGATACCCGCGGGAAAAGTCTGAAAACAGACAATTTTTCATTTCAACCCCCTCAAAAAAATAACGAAGGGTGGAAACCGGTAACCCTAATTTGTAAGGTTTTACTATTTTCGCTGTATTTTTTGAACGAGAGGCCGTAGCTCAAATCTGAGAGCAAATCGTTAGTTGGGAATCAAATTTTCTACAAGTTTGGTCCTTTGACATTTTTCCGTATCTCACCTCCTTCACCCTTAAAAAGGGGCGTACTTTCAAAATTTCTAAAATTTTACGCAAAAATAGCGCTATTTTGATATTTTTATTTACTATTATGTAATATATATGCATGAATTTCTATTTATATTATGACCTCAACAGGTTCTTTCTATAGTAGTAGCTAATTGCCTATTTCAATCGAAGATTAGTCCCAAAAAAATGATAAAATCACAAAATTATTTACATTTTTTCATGTAATGTGTTAGTAATTCACTTTAACCTGGTAAATATATTGCTATTTTGATATATAATTTGCCATTACTATATACAATTATAGACGCTCTACAAGTTAGGTCCTATGACATTTTACCGTATCTCATCCCCTTCGCCCTTAAAAAGGGGCTTACTTCCAAAATTTCAAAATTCGTCAACAAAAATTGCATTATTTTATGTTTTTCATTTACTATTAAGGCATATCAATGAGTGAAATTTTGTACATGTTATGCCCTAATATAGATCTAACTGTAGTAGCATTCATTGAACAATTTCAACCTAACTTTAGTCCAAAAAAAACGTAAACAAACGAAATCCATAAAATTTTTTCATGTATAGTGTTTGTAATTTACTTTTACCTGGTAAATATACTGCTATATCGATACATGTTTTACCAGTATTATATTCTATTTTAGATGATCTACAAGTTTGGTCCTGTGAAATTTAGTCGTATCTCACCCCTTTAACTGTTGAAAAGGGGTGTACTTTCAAAATTTCTAAAGTTTTTTGAAAAAATTGCGCCACTTTGATATTTTTATTTAATATTATGTAACATATTTGCATGAATTTCTTTTTATATTATGAGCTAAACAGGTTCTTTCTATAGTAGTAGCTTTTTTTTAAATTCAATCAAAGTTTAGTCTAAAAAATTGAAAAACATTTAATTCTTAAAAGTTTTTTGTGTAAAGTGTTTGTGAATTACTTTATTCTGACAAATGCACTGCAAAATAGGTATATGTTTTGCCAGTGTTATATTTCATTTTAGACGCTCTACAAGTTTGGTCCTATGCGATTTTGCCGTATCTCACCCCCTTCGCCCGTAGAGAGCTGCGTACTTTCAAAATATCAAAATTCTTTCGCAAAAATTCGTTATTTAAAGTAATTTAATTTACTTTGATGGCACGTAGATGCCTGAAATTCAGTACATATTGTAACCTTGGCTAGGTCTTACTATGGCAGCAGCCATAAATCAATTTCAATTTAAGTTTAGTCCATAAAAATTGTAGAAACACGGAATTTCTAACATTTTTATGAGTAGGTTTTGTAATAGGTCAAACTTGGTGAACATTAGTGGTATATCGATATATGTTTGGCCAGTATTTAGGTCGCTCTACAAGTTTGGTCATATGCAATTTTGCCTACGTCACCCCCTTCACCCTTAAAATGGGCGTACTTTCAAAATATCGAATGTCTTTCACGAAAATTGCTTTATTCCAACATTTTTCATTTGCTGTTATGACACTTCAGATGAATGAAATTTAGCTACACACATATACCCTGAGCATTTTATATAAAATAAAAAACAAAAGTATCAATTTAAACTTTAAATGTCGAGAGAATATCTTAAATGCTATTGACTTCCTAAACTATTAAAATAAGTCAGCGAAGACAAGTATAGCGTAAGGGTGGAGCCCCAACTAGAATGTTTGATACTTAAGACTTAGAGCAATTAACAAATTCGGGGCAACCTTGTAAGGGGGCATGGGGGCGGAGCCCCCATCGAGCCGTAGGCGAGTCTATAATATATACAGCCCCATGTGTAACTGACTGACTCACTGTTGATCTTAAATTCCTGAAGCGACCGTTTAAGATAGAGACTTGAAATTTGGCATGGACATTCTTTGAGATGTTTCAATTTAGGGAAAATCATAAAACTACAACTTTATTTAATTTTAAACTATAAAAAAGGTAAAAAATATAGATTTGTCGGTAACGTAGTTCAGCCGTATCAGCCTATATCACCGCGTGGTATCGTAGATCACTCTTCGGGTTTAGTTCTCGCTCGTGTTTAAATGATCTTTTTCAACTACACCCGTGTTCGATGGATACACTCTAATTTGTGCTGCATTGAAAGCTCGTTTCTTTTATATTTTTACACACATCATAAATATGTCTTAGGGAATTTTTAAATAACTGTTAAGCAGAATTAACAGATTTAAATGTTAGGTTCTCGTTTTGTTTCAATTTATTTTAGATTACTTATTCAAATTCACACGGAATTATTCTTCCGGCCGAATTTCGCATCGAATGGATTTTCTGTGAAGCTTGAGCCGTGATCTTAACGCAACATACTTCGATTACTTTGTAAAATACTTAATAGTTAATTATTATCTTTCTGTTTGATTTATATTCAGTGTCTTATATTAGATTTTTTCACACTTAAATTTTTTTTTTTTAGAATGTTTAAATAAGTGGTGAACAAAAAGAACAGATTTAAATGCTAGTTTCTCGTTTCATTTCAATTTATTTTAGATTACTTATTCAAATTCACCCCATGTGAACCTCTCAGCCGAATTTCGCATTCAATGAATTTTCTGTGTAGCTCGTGCCGTGATCTTAACGTTATATACTTCTATTACTTAGTATGATACTTAATAGACAGTTAATTATTATCTTTCTGCATTATTTATATTCAGTGCTTTATATTTTATTTTAATACCCACTTAAAATATGTTTTAAGAATTTTTAAACGGCTATTGAACAAAACTAACAGGTTTTTATGAATAAATTATTATTTCACAGGTCTAGATTTTATATTCTTATAATTAGTAGTTTGTAATAGTAGGGGTTTTTGCGGATCTACTCCGTTTTTATTATTTCCTATGATTTTGTTTTCATGTTATTTAATTCTTGTTTTCGCTTATTGATTTGAATGTTATTTGCTATTTCAGTAATTTAAACGTTTTTCTTCTATATCCTGAAATTTACAAGTTTTTATTTTTAATTAGTTTGTATCAGCCGATTCTTTTAATATCGTGGTTGGCGATACTATATTTAGTTCAAATTGTATTTTTAATTTCTTAAGTTTATTAACTAGCATAGCTTGATTTTTTATTATTTTAATAGCAATTTTCACACTTATTATTGGTTATTTTCTATTTTTTAGCATTATTCTTTTACTCTAATGGGCATATTACATTTTTTTTAATGTACGAAAATCTCATTTAAAAATACTTAATTTGGAATAATTTTGACCCATTGCAATTTTAATGTGACGCATGTTAACTCGTTGACGTTTCAGACTAAGTAGTTGGTGACGTGGAATAGTTAGCATCACACATTTTAGTAGAGTTACAAGTAAATTAATAACTTAGCTTTTCAATACTTCGATTTTTATTAGTTTTTATTTTCCGATTCTTTTAATATCGTGGTTGGCGATGCTAGATTTGGTTTAAGTGTTACTTTAAATTTCTTTAGTTTATGCATTATTATAGCTTGATTATTTGATTATTTTAATAGTTATTTTCACATAGTCAATTATTTCTATTTGTTAGCATTATTGTTTTGCTATAGTGGGCACATTACATTTTTTTATCTATGAAAATTTAATTTAAAGATACTTAATTTGGATTAATTTTGCCCCATTGCAATTTTTCTGTGCCGCATCTAAAATCGTTGACGTTCCAGACCAAGTGGTTGGTAACGTGGAGGAGTTAGTATCACACATTTTTGTAGTAGAGCTACACGTAATTTAAAACTTAACTTTTCAAAAACAAACAGTAAAATGTTTTCTAATAGTAGGGGTCTTTTGCGGATCCACCCCGTTTTTATTATTTTCCTTTAATTTTGTTTTCATGTTATTTAATTATTGTTTTGACTCATTGATTTAAATTTTATTCGTTGTTTCTTTGATTTAAACCTTTGTAATCTATTTCCTGAAGTTTTTAATTTCTCATTTGAGTTGGGTGATTCAGGGGATTATGTCACTTCTTCCACGATTGCAACTCCAAGAGCTGGCTAAATAACAGAGAAACATTTATTACTGTAACTACCACTACTAATTATATTTATAGCAAGAACCACAACTACATTCAAACTCTTTGTTTTTAAACTTCTTTTCATTAAACACAGCTACAATAATCTTGACTTAAATTATATTTTTGTACTTACAAATATGCTTCTTTTGCCTTTTTTAGTACAACCTACTTAAATTGAAGCTGAAATATTTATTTCACTTCTTTTTTTCATAATACGCCAATTAATTCAGTCATATGCGTATCAAAAATTTTCTACAGTACCGATATTGAGCATAATACCTAAATTATTTACATGGTTATTTATTATTTCACAACTATCAATTATATTTTTTTAACGAATTAAGATGAATTAGGAAGGGGGTTTAAAAACCCGTAGACGATTTTCAAAGCGTTTTATTATTATTGATTGTTAGTAGTGTATATAAGACACTTTTGTTACTGCCTTGGCTGACCCGTTCTTCGGTTGGAACTAACCTGTTTAACAAGTAGACTTCTTATTAATTTACGAATTTAGGGCAACCCCTAAGGGGGCATGGGGCGGAGCCCCATCGAGCCGTAGGCGAGTCTATGATATATACAGCCCCATGTGTAACTGACTCACTCACTTATGATATTAAAGTCCTGAAGCCACCGTTTAAGCTAGAGACTTGAAATTTGGCATGGACATTCTTTGCGATGTTTAAATTTAGAAAAAATCATCAAACTACAATTTTTTTACTTTTAAACTATAAAAAAGTGCTAAAAATACGAGGTGTCGGTAAGGAAGTACGTTAGTTCTTAAAGATGACGCTTGGAGCGCCATTATAGTCTTTTAGTTCTCGCTTGTATTTAAACTATGTATTTTAACTACACCCCTTACTGAAAAAACAATCTCTAGGGCGCTTTTATTTACGTTTTGGATTCCATTATTGAATTGCAATGAGTTTCTGCTGTATTGAAAGTGGATCCTTTCACCAAGGTGACGTTCGCTTCGATTCATACAGCAATAACGCGCAATGTGTTGCCAATGCAGCATGTGCGCTTGCTTGGAATAGCTTACATGGTGAATTCTCTTCACCTATTATTGATGGAATTCTCATGGCGTATTGTATTGAGCGGCTATTTTATCATGGGAATATTCGCTTTGATTCATACAGCAATAATGAACAAATTGTAACTAACGCAGCATGTGCGCTAGCTTGAATGAAGGTTTACCAATGGAGAATTTTCTTCTACTACGGATGAAATTCCCATTTCGGGTGACAGTTTACACAGACATTTTCATTTACTGTTTTAGTGATGTTCAGTTAACAGGTTTAGTTCTCGTACTTATATTATTGAACAAATTTAACTACACTCCAGTAAGTTTGAGTTACTTTCGCAACATGAAATAGGATATTTTATATAATACTCTATTTCGTTAATTCTTGCGTAGCTTTTCCAAGGCAATTTTCTCGTAGGATTATAATTTTATTCCTATTATGGATATTTGAAAACCAATTTTTCAACAAATTGGCGTATTTCCTTCCGTCAATTTTGAGGTCATAGTATTGTTATGTTATGTATTAGATATTTACAGTTGTTTTAGCTCATTTTTAGATGTAACGACCACAAATTCCTTCAAGACATGTGAAGTTATTTCAGTTTTCATGCTCTAGCGGCAAAAACGGTTGGCTTCTAAATTATTTGAGGCGATTTTAGCGAATATATTTAATTTTACTATCTAAGTCGATACACAGAGAATGAAGAAGGGAGTTGTATTCCTAATTCAAGTTTTTTATTGCTCTTTCATATACTGCAAAACATTTGATTTAATTTAGCTCTATGTTGCTGAATTTTGAATTTTGCTTCCCCATAAGCTTAAAGATTGTATTAACTTAGCTTGACAGCAATATTTAAAGCAAATACGGTTGGCTTCTAAATTATTTTAGACGATTTTAGCGAATATATTTAATTTTACTATCTAAGTCGATACACAGAGATTGAAGAAGGGAGTTTTATTCCTAATTCAAGTTTTTTATTGCTCTTTCATATACTGCAAAACATTTGGTTTAATTTAGCTCTATGTTGCTGAATTTTGAATTTTGCTTCCCCATAAGCTTAAAGATTGTATTACCTTAGCTTGACAGCAATATTTAAAGCAAATTCACTGTATTTAGAAGTATAACAGTCTTAAAAAATTGAACTTAAAATAATTCATAATCAATGCCGGTAAATATTGTGTGTCTTTATTTAACGTTTTGTTGATCCTTAACCTTCCAGTATGTATTTTTAATGTTTATTTATTTATTTATATGAGGGGTTTACCATATGTAGACGTGATTTTTTCATGATCTTAGTAAAATTGTAATTAATGCCAGCTAATATTATGTGATCTATCTGTTGATTATGGACTTATTTATCTGTTACGTATACTTTAAAGTATAGATTATTATGTGATTTATTTGTTGATCATGAACTTATTTCTCTGTTACGTATACTTTAAAGTATAGATTGTTTGTGAATAAGTGACATAAATCAAACTTTTAGACCTTTCACTTTTTGTCGTATCTCAAATCGTTATTTTAAGAACGATATGCAACTTTTATTATTAGTGAAATTTCATATAACTTGTTAGTAGAACTAACTACAGTTATATTGTATTTGAAGTTCGAATTTTGCATTCACTGAACTTGTAAAATATCTCTGTAACTTCAACAGAATTTAAGGAAAGTATATAATATTTAAAGTTGTTCATTTAATAATTGCTGATTTTGAAAGATGAAATTGTTATCGTTTCTTTGTATGGTAAATATATGATTCGTGAGTTTCTTGGCCTCCCCGTGGCAGAACTGAAGCATCTTAGCCTATACTATATATTTTTAAATTTCAAATATCTTTCACGTATTATTAATTTACTTAACTTTGTTACGTATATTAATAATACGTTCTTTTGTTTTCTCTTCTATTACATTCAACGACCCTCCATATAAACTTATAATTTTATTCCACTTTTATCTTTTCAGGAACACCTATTACCTCAATCATGTCCAATTATAATCGTATCTCAAACTTTTTACAGAACAATTTATTAACATGACTATTTACATAGTTCATTAATATTTTACTACTCCATTATATTTTTTAACGAATTAAGGGGAACTAGGGAGTGGAATTAAACCATGAGCCGTGGGCAATTTTCAAAGCTTATTATTATCAATTGTGAGTAGTGTGTATTGGCGGCTTCTGTTACTGCCATGGGAGTTGAGTCCTCAACTAGCCTGTTCATTGTATGAGGTTTTGACAGTAATTTACGGCATTGGGGCAACCAATTATTGGGTTGGACCCTCCATCCAGCTGAACACCTAGAATATTTACATAAATAATTATTATTTCACAACTCAAATTTTTTAAACTATTTACTGAGAAGGGGTATTAAAACCGATTCATAGGAGATTATCAAAGCCTTTTACTATTGATTGTTAATTGTGTGTATTAAACGGTTTGGTTACTGTCTTGGCTGTCCAGTTCTGTAGAACTAAACTATTTCAAAGTTGACTTTTAATTAATTCAAACTTGGGGGCAACTCCTAAGGGGGCATGGGGGCGGAGCCCTTATCGAGCCGTAGGCGAGTTTGGTATATACATTCACTTGGTAGGGTTCAACTGATATTTGCTTACAACACCCATATGGCGGCAAACCTACATACTCACCCCTATGGGGTTTATGGGGAAAATGAAAAGAACACCATAACTTGATAATATTTGGTATGTACATTCACTAGGTAGGATTTAACTGATATTTGCTTACAACACCCATATGGCGGCAAACCTACATACTCAACCCCATGGGGTTTATGGGGAAAATTAAAAAGTGCCGAATATTGATACAGTTTGACATTTACCTAACGTAACTATTACATCTAACATTTTCTAACAACATCCCAAGGCAGCAAACCTACATTCCCATTCCTATGGTGTTTATGGGGCAAATACAATATCTCAAGATCGTTTGGAAATTCGCTAAGTACGCAGGTCTGCTGCGACGGGGGTATTATCTTATAACCATGTTTTTTAAATGTTCATGTCTGCAATATGGCCCCCCTAGGTTATGGTGATATGGACCCCGAGAAAGACATGCATTTTTTGCGATGAAAAGTTTTCCAATAATGTAAGCGGGGATTCAACGTCTGATGTGTTCTTTGTGGGCTCATAACAAATGTGCAGGGGCAGACAAGGATAAATACGTCTGTGATTTATGCCAATAAATTTTCCTAGTATTTTGAAATACAGTTAAATTTTTTTACGTATAATTATTGTTTGGTTGTAGCCCATCACTTCCATTTTTGTATATAATTTATTTCTTCCAGTCTATTCATATCTTCTTTTTTATGTTCCAAATGCCATAATATCATATTTCAAACAAATGTCATATTTTAAAAACACCTGATTTCTTTTGTTTTTATCAATCATCAAATTGCCTTTTTCACCAAGTTGCTTTTAAAACCATTCCAATCATATAATTTATTTCATTCACGCATTTACCATCCAATAAACTTTTGTCAATGTAAAAGTGATTAAAAACAGTGAACATCAAGATATGGACAGAACTGTGAGTGTAAATTAACTAAGATTATTGTAAAAATAAAAAAATATGTTGTAATCATTTCAATCATTTTTCACTTTCTATTTCATCTATCAACGCAAGGTCCTTCGATCATCTTCTTCCCCACAGATTCATGGTTCCTCTCAGAGCCGGATCATTGAACTTCATCTAGGAAACTTCAGTCCCACTGCTTTCATTTCTTAATCAATAGTAATTTCCTCATCTTTCAATTCCTTGTGTCTGGCTACATACCACATACAACATGCCAATCACTCGTAGTGAATTCAAGACATCTACATTTTTACGATCCATTAATGTATTCAAAGCAAGGTTGGATTTGATCAGTACCTCTGTAGCTTCATTGCAATCACGAACGGAACTCTCACGGGCTCAATATAAAACATTACAATTGTTTTTGACAGAAATTCAAAGGAAACATGATGACTTTGAGTTACATTTTGAGAGCGCATTGTCCTATGAAGGTGACGATTCTATATCAGACGACATTCTGATTCAAGAGCAAAACACCATCAACAACCTCTTCATCAATATCGAATCCTCTATTCAAATACTGATAGGCGACGATGTACCAGTACCCGATCGAACGCAATCTCAACTTAGTTCAACATCAAATGCATCTAACAGTACGGATCAATGTAGGGTAAGGCTTCCGAAGTTAGAACTCATCAAGTTCAATGGTGACTTCTCCAAATGGACTACATTCATAAATTTGTTTAATACGACCATCCATGAGAATGCATCATTGAGCAAAACACTTAAATTCCAGTACCTATTAAGTGTCTTAGAGAACGAACCTCTAAACTTGATTCGTAACCTAAACATCACTGACTATGTCGTGGCATATAATATTCTGTCAGAGCGTTACCAAAACGATCGCCGATTGCAACTACTGCATATCAATCGTGTTCTCGACTTACCTGAAGTGTCAGTTAGTAGCATCACCGGGATAAGACAGTTCCTTAACACATACAATGAAAATATGCAAGCGCTTTCAGCGATCGGGTGTAATATCGCAGATTCTAAGCACTTATTATCAGCAATACTGTTACGCAAATTAGATATTGATCTGTGCAAACGCCTTGAGAGACATCGTGACGCTGCCGGTCCAAAAACACACACATTGCCTACCGTTGATGAAGTCATTACCTTTCTCAATCAGGAATGCAATCGGCATGAAGACGCAGTATGTGCCATTGACACACGTTTGCAACGAATGACTCTACCATCCAACACACGGAATAGGTCGAAAGATAGTTCATTAAAGAATGTAGTTGCATCATCTACACCTAACAATCAATTTTCATCATGTGCCATCTGTGATACTAACAATCACAAAACTTTTGCATGCCCAAAGTTTCTTGCTAAAACCCCGCCTGAACGTTATCAGATTATAAAATCATGCCATCATTGTATATCATGTTTAGGTGCTCACAATGTGAAGGCATGCAAGTCAAAATCATCATGCAAAATCTGCCACAAAAAGCACAATACGTTGCTACATTTCCCCACTGGACAATCTGATAATGCATCACATTCATCATCAAGTAATGTTCAACATAGTAGTCCTGAAGTGAAGACTTCAAATCAGGCCACAACACTGTCAAACAAGACTGTTACACTCACTGCACAAAATGATAGGATATCATCATCAGCTGATAAAGCTGTTATGGTCTTACTCGGCACTGTATTAGTTAATGGTACAATATTCTACACATCAAGTTCAGCCAAAAGAGGACATTGCATGCGAAAATTTGTTCGTTTCTACTCATACTAGAGATGAAACCGGACGTTACATTGTCAGACTTCCTATAAAGGATACTAAGATACCCCTAGGGCAATCTCGCACTGCAGCAGAGCAACGACTTTTAGCCATGGAACGAAAGTTCAACAAGGACTCCCATTTTGCAGAACTATATCATGATTTCATGTCAGAATATATCACTCTAGGGCACATGGCTGAATGTAACGAACCATCCCAAGACTCAGTTCATTATTATTTGCCACATCATGGTATTCTAAAGGAATCTAGTTCTACCACTAAGTTGAGGACTGTTTTTGACGCAAGCTGCAAATCCAGCTCTGGGTTGTCGCTGAACGATATACTCATGACCGGTACTAAATTGCAAAACAATATCGCTGATATATTGATGCAATTCCGGAGACATCACGTTGTCATTTGTTGCGACATCAAACAAATGTACCGACATATCTTAATCCATCCAGATGACAGACACCTTCAACTAATTCTGTGGAGATCTGGCCCTTCACAAGCTTTTAAAACATTCCAGTTAAATACTGTAACATACGGTGTTAACAGCTCCCCTTATCTCGCCCTACGGACTTTGCGCCAGTTGGCAGTCGACGAGGGCCATGATTTTCCTGAAGCGGCTCATGCCCTACTTCATCACACATATGTTGACGACATTATTACGGGAGCAGACTCGTTATCATCTGCTATGGACTTACGAGATCAACTGCAACAGCTACTACTTCGTGGTGGTTTTGAGCTCCGCAAATGGGTTTCAAATTCAGACCAGCTTCTTCAACAATTTGAGGAATCACACAGAGAAACACCAAAGTTTCTTACAGATGTCTCTGATCCTCAATTCACTGTTTTAGGTCTTCATTGGTCACCCTCAACTGACTCTTTTACATTCAGCTCACATGGCTTCGATTCATCCTCACAGCCCACTAAACGCAGCGTACTCAGCGCCATTGCTAGCATATACGATCCATGTGGTTTTCTGACTCCATTTGTCATGCTCACAAAATGCTTCATGCAATTGATTTGGACTCTAGGATTATGTTGGGACACCCCTTTGCCTTCTGAAACGTTGACACACTGGACTCGATTAGTAGCAGATACTTCTTGTCTATCACAAATTAGCATACCCCGTTCGCTAAACTTATGTGACATGCAAAATGTTGAATTACATGGGTTTTGTGATGCGTCCGAACGTGGATATGCAGCAGTAATATACTTCAGATGCAATAGCAATCAGTCTTCTTCAACCCAACTTGTCATAGCGAAGAGCCGAGTGGCACCTCTAAAAAAGGTCACTATTCCTCGTCTTGAGTTATGTGCGGCACATTTGTTGGCAAAATTGACAGCACATGTTAAAGAAGTCTACCACCACTTATTTGATGCGAATAACATATTCCTGTGGAGTGACTCCAGTATTGTTCTCACTTGGATACAAACACCTCCATATCGGTTAAAGACATATGTTGCCAACCGTGTCGCTCAAATTCAAGAAATAACACCACCAGAATGCTGGAGACATGTTGTCTCACAAGACAATCCTGCCGATTGCGCATCACAGGGATATCCATTGTCGCAATTATTACAACACTCCATATGGTGGAATGGTCCTAAATGGCTATCTCAACCACCATCTGATTGGCCAAATCAAGTATTCACCAAAGTTGAATCTAAAGAACTCATGGAGCTCAAGTCCGACCCATTACCCATCTTTGTAGTTTCTTCCCCTCGTGAACTTCCATTGCTAACTAAATACTCGTCATGGACTAAACTGCTTCGAATCACTGCATTAGCAATTAGATTTATCCATAACTGCAAGACGAGACATCGAGTTTTAGGTCCTATTACTGTGACAGAACTCAACACAGCACGCATCAAAATATTTTTTGCTGTCCAACAATCCACAATGCACAAGGAATTTAATGAACTTCGCAAAGGGAAATGTCCTTCGAATCTCTCTCATTTAACTCCATTCATTGATGCTCACCAATTAATTCGTGTCGGTGGTCGACTAAAAAAGTCACAACTTGCTTATGATATCAAACATCCAGCATTGCTACCTAAACATCATCACGTCGTGCATCTACTCATTGACTACCATCACCTCAAACATCTACATGCAGGACCACAGTTCATCCAATCTGTTTTGACCCAACATGTGTGGATTCTGAATGCTCGGAGTGTCATCAGATCGCGTTTACATAAATGCATCACTTGTCATCGTCATCGTAACCTCAATCTAACCCCAATCATGGCTGACTTACCTGCTGTGCGAACCACACCTGCCAAACCCTTCTTATCAACCGGAGTAGATTACATGGGTCCACTATCTTGCAAGATCATCAACTTACGGTTTGTCAAAATCGTCAAGGTATACCTCAGCATTTTCATCTGCATGGTGACAAAAGCTGTGCATATTGAGGTTGTGACGGATCTCACTACAGATGCATTCCTTGCAGCTCTCACCCGATTCATATCCAGGCGAGGAATCTGCACTGACATTTATTCTGACTGTGGAAGCAATTTCGTAGGAGCCAATTCCGAATTGAGAAAAATAGTTCAGTCATCTATAAAGAATAATGAATCACAAACCAAAATTCATAATTTTTCAGCTGCACATGCAATAAGTTTTCATTTTAACCCTCCATCTGCACCGCATCACGGTGGACTATGGAAACGTGCAGTCCGTAGCGTCAAACACCATCTTACTCGCATAATGGGAACTTCAGTATTAACATTGCCTGAACTTATGACGTTGACCACTCGAATCGAGGCTATTCTCAATTCACGCCCTTTACACCCAATGTCAAATGATCCAAATGACTACGATGCCTTGACACCTGGTCATTTCCTCACTGGCGCTTCATTAACCTCTACCCCAGAATTAGATGTTACTAAGATTCCCTCTAACAGACTCAAGCACTGGCAACTAGTTCAACAGTTTGTTCAACAACTATGGAAACGCTGGAGTATTGATTACATTCACACCCTACAACAACGCACTAAGTGGAGGAAAAGCGTCCCAAACGTTAAAGTCGGAGATCTAGTGTTACTAAAGACGGACAGCAACCCATTGCACTGGCCAAGAGGACGTATCACAGAAATTCACCCAGGATCAGACAACGTCGTACGGGTTGTGAAAGTCAAGACTCAAGATGGAATCTATACGCGGCCAGTAACACAGCTGTGTCCGTTACCACTGCCTGATGAACAAGTGTTGAAGACCTAAAGTTCTTCAAGGGGGCCGGTATGTTTGGTTGTAGCCCATCACTTCCATTTTTGTATATAATTTATTTCTTCCAGTCTATTCATATCTTCTTTTTTATGTTCCAAATGCCATAATATCATATTTCAAACAAATGTCATATTTTAAAAACACCTGATTTCTTTTGTTTTTATCAATCATCAAATTGCCTTTTTCACCAAGTTGCTTTTAAAACCATTCCAATCATATAATTTATTTCATTCACGCATTTACCATCCAATAAACTTTTGTCAATGTAAAAGTGATTAAAAACAGTGAACATCAAGATATGGACAGAACTGTGAGTGTAAATTAACTAAGATTATTGTAAAAATAAAAAATATGTTGTAATCATTTCAATCATTTTTCACTTTCTATTTCATCTATCAACGCAAGGTCCTTCGATCATCTTCTTCCCCACAATTATACGTTGTATAAGTGCATATGTATTTATTTTTAGTATAATAAACGTGATTTTTTATGTAAAACAGTTACAACTGTTATATACCACAATGTTTCCTAAGATTAATAAGGGGTCCACATTACAAACACCATAGGGCCATATTAACTGCAAGTCCCGTTTTCGGAAGAAAGGGTAAACTTTTTTAAATGAAATTTTTTAATTTATAATATGAAGTTTTAATTACTTGTACCTATTACAATCTGTTTAGTAACTAACTCCTTATTGTAACTATACTACATCTCTATTTTCTATTGATGATATCCATTTTACATTAGAAAAACAAAATGGGGGTCCATATTACCACCTTCTCCTCTACCTCACATGGACGTTCGAGCCAGAAATAGGAGCCACTTACGCTTTGTAGTCTAAGAATATCACCAAAAATTGAAAATTCAATATCTCAAGAAATTTTTTACCTTTTAAGATCGGGTTTGTAACGTTATGTAATCCATTCTAAGGCCTCTAAAAATTATATGTAACAAGGCATAAGCTAAAACAATTTCCTCCACGACTTTCTGAAGTCCCCCTTGTTGTGCTAATGTTGAAAAGGTACAATATCGATTATATCATATATTATACGTCCCCAACAATAATCGAAAGTCAAATTTCGTTAGGATTTTAGTCGATACAAACCTAGCACGTTTGGCCTAAACGTAGAGGCGCTTGCATTTGTTGTCACTGTTCCTAGAGTGTGCCTTGTTTGCGTTTAAAAAGGCCAAAAGATTGCCAGAAAGCTATGGTGAAAATAAAGAATACAAGGAAATAATCCTGCCTCGGCTCAGTCGAGTGGCGCAAAACTTCCGTAAAATTATTCCTATCTCCCGTTCAACATTTTAATAAATGAATGAAAAATGAACAATAGATAGATGTAGCCAATTATTGCACTTAGTATTTAGATTCTTGAATCTTGATGGAATTTAGGTGGAGGGTTCCTATGTATTAATTTTTTGTAATGAATAAATAATGAGCCAGAGGGCTTCTAAGAATTGTGGTTCTTCTGAATCTGCCGCCTCGTCCAGTTCTAAACCTGTGGTATTTGTTAAAACATCAAGTTATTAAATATTATGGCATTTATTCAATGGATTGTGTCAATGTTGATAAATTAACTCAATAGTCTCAACAGATACAATAACAATCCAAAAATGACAAACAAATAATAAAACATTTCATTATCCAAGCATAAAATCTTTAACTGGTGATTAGTTTAAATGTTTATTAGCGTCACAGAAAACATCTCAGAAACATGTGATTCAGCATAAACCAAAACGGTGATCTGATTAAACCAAATAATTAGCTCTGTAGGAAAGTTGTAAAAATATTCCATTCTATTTACGTAAAAGCTGTTTCACAAGAATTGAGATATGCAATTTTACGCTTCCACTCCTTCACTAACTAAGTTAACTATAAAATGTTCAGTAAAAAAGACACATTAGCAGTATCAGTTCAGCGGTAAGTATACTCAAACAAGTGGGCATTGATTACCAACAGTATAATAAACCAGTTCTTTAGGCAGAGGTTCCACATCACTTCTGTTTGATAACACTAACGTTTTTACAGTATTGAACTGTGAAATATTACCATTGCATGTAATTATGTATTTGATGTAACCCATGTGGTAAAATCAATAAACGAATTGAATTGAATTGAACTAACGTTTTTAAGCTCAAGTGACAATCTCATTTCTAATTATTGAGTTTCTTAGGTTTGAAAGAAAATACTTTAAAAAGAAGATAATTGCATTCTAAATATAACATTTTTAATAGGGGATATTTTTGTTTCCGTAACGGTGTGTTGTATTAAGTTCATATTTGGCATGAACCTTTATCAAACGAATAATCATTTTCAGGGAAAAATTATTTCTTCCTGATGTGCATTTTAAAAATGCTGGCCATTAAAAAATTTTAAACTCAAATATCTCAAAATCAATAAATGATATCAAACAGTATAAATAGCAAAAAATTGAAAAATTCAATTATCTAACCAATGATACTAAGTTTGTAAGGATCTAAAAACAAATGACGGAGTAACTGACATTTTTATGCAGAAAAACATTGATTTTGCATTAAAATTCATGCAAATTAAGGTTATTATAAGAGGAAAATCACAATAACTCCTTTATTCATTGGCAGATCCTTACAAACATAGTACAGTACATAATTAAATTTTTCAACTTTTTGCTATAAAACTGTTTGATAACATTTACCGATTTTAAGATATTTGAGTAAACTGTATACAAATTTGAAATGGCCACAATTTAAAAAATACACATTAGAAAAAATTGTTTTTTCCTGAAAATTACTATCAAGGTTCATGCCAAATATGAAATTAATACAACCATTCGTTACAAAAATAAAATATTAATTGTAGAAAAAAATGGTGGCGAACTACTTAACAAAGCATTTTAGTTCAAAGTTTCTATGAAATGTTTTGTTTATTTTAATCCAAGAAATCATCACACGGGGTTTCGGAAGAGAGTTTTCAAACACCCTGTATATGATTAGATTAAAAAATGTCTTTTTAAATTTTATAAAAATAGAAAATAAAACGCTTTTTAAAACTAAAATTAACGGGTAATTTAGGTAGTTAAACTGTTTTAAGCATTCCTCAATATATATTATAGGTTGGGAGGTAAAACAGTTCCCAACAATTTCGATTATATGATCATTTTGTTTTATTTAATAAATATTTAAAATGTCTAACTTAATTTCTTTGATTATTTACAGTTCTATTAAACATGATCACCATACTGGTATCAGTATTTGCCCTGGTCTGCGTGGGTCTCGTAGCCTGTGAGTACACCCAGGACGACATTGACCAGTGGGAAGCTTTCAAGGTACTGTATAATTCATATTTCAATATTTAATCTAAGCAACATTTAAGGTCCTGAGTTGAACTTTTAAGTTTCGTTAGGAGAAAGAGTAATGGAATAATATTTTTTTTTGCAATATAAAAAATGCTCATGTGTTGTTTTACAGGCGCAATATGGGAAAACCTATGAATCTCTAGAAGAGGAGGGAATGAGGCAAGGGATTTTTTTCAACCGTCTTGAGATGATCCGAGAACACAATTTAAAGTTTGAGAGAGGGGAAGTAAGCTACACCCTCGGAGTCAATGAATTCTCTGACAGGGTATGTGAGATTCCTTACAAAGCTCTCGCGAGTGATTGTCCAAATCCTTAGTTATTTGTATACTGTTTTTCAACTATGAAACCAAAAAACAAGATCAGTGACGCTACATAATTCAATTTTTTTACAAATTTGAATTGTGCTACAAATGTATTAGAAAACAACTTGCTTACCTACTTGATACTCGATGCAATAACATTGGAAACGAAGATCTGCGTCGTGGTCACAAAAGAGCATGACTCATTTCCAATGACTCCACCTCAGGAATTCATCCACACTTTAACTGGCTTTTTCACATCCCTTTCTTAATTCTTCTATTTATATCTTATCTTGAAGATATTTAGGTAACTTGTAGACAGTTGTGCAACTGTAGTAAAAGAACCTTTGACCAGCCAATGCTTGGACATGAACTTTGTTGAAGTGATAAGTTACATAGGGGTGTATTTCACTGCTCTAGAATACTTCATAATACTTTATTAAATACTTCTTCTTACACTAAGTACTGCTCCAATAATATTTATACAGATCAAAGTAAAAAATTCTGATTTCTTTAAATAAGTTTACAGCGTTGAAGATTTAACCTTAGAAATTATCTTATTATCCTTTTATTAAAGAAGGAATATTCTATGCGCCTCAGTGGAATTGCCCCGAAACACAAAACCATAAGCAACACTCTGGAAACAACCATAGTAAACCATAAAAAGAACATCCAAGCCTAGTTTCTTATTCTTTTCATCAGGAAACAGACTATCGTCAATATATGCTGTTGGTATTTTCTGTGACATGTCAAAAGCTTTTGACTGTGTCAGTCATGAGTTACTCATAGATAAATTGCAGTTTTATGGAGTGGAGGGGACAGCACTTCAATGGATAAAGTCCTACTTATCCAACCGTATGCAGTCTGTTAAAATTAATAACAGTACACACACCACTTATACCCTGGCCACTGATGGAGTCCTCCAGGGTTCAATTTTAGGCCCCTTTCTATACTTGGTATTTGCCAATGATCTTCCTTTTGCAGTAAATCATCTTAAGCTTCTAACATATGCTAATGACACATCATGCATTATCACTCATAAGACTCATTTAGAGCTAACTCAACAACTGACTGCTGATCTTCAAGTAATGAATTTATGGTTCAAATGAAATGGCCTTCTTCTCAATAACAGTAAAACATTTGCTATAAATTTTCATTCCAATTACTCCAACACAAAACATTCAGATGATTCTTATTTGAACAATGTAGTTAAGACATCTCAAAATGGCAAATTTCTTGGTCTACAGTTGGATTCTACATTAAAATGGAACCTCCACACAGGTCATCTCATAAAAGTTTTAAATAAAGGCCACTTTACTCTCCGCACTCTTTCTAGAACTGTAGATTTTGCAACTATAAAGATGGTTTATTATGCATACATCTTCTCACACTTAACCTATGGTATAATTTTTTGGGGCAACTCACAGTCCACAGTGATTCTGTTTTCAAGATCCAAAAAAGTATAATACGCACAATGATGCAGTTAAACCACATTACCCCAAGCAGACCTCTGT
The DNA here is from genome assembly GCA_030545055.2 of Neoaliturus tenellus. Classification (NCBI taxonomy): domain Eukaryota; kingdom Metazoa; phylum Arthropoda; class Insecta; order Hemiptera; family Cicadellidae; genus Neoaliturus; species Neoaliturus tenellus. The sequence goes on from CM061535.1 coordinate 94,589,469, forward strand.
TTAGAAAATCGAATATCTTACCATTGCCCTGCATATACATCCTATATACTCTCCTGTTTGTGAAAAATAATCTGCATGAATTCATTTTAGTCAAATCTCACCATAACTACCCAACAAGAAACAACCAACTTCAATATCCACTCCATAAGTCATCTGCCTTAGAGAGATCTCCGTCATACCAGGGTATTCGTCTTTATAATAAACTTCCTTCTGAAGTAAAATATTTCTCTCAAGTAAATTTTAAAAGAATCCTCAATAAATACCTAGCTAACAATATGTTTTACAGATGATGAGTTTCTCAGTGCTGACATGGGAAATATACTTAAAACAACAACTTTAATAGTTTAAACTTCCTTGTTTATCAGAATAAGTTGTCTTGTCAGCAATGATTGTTAGATTTAAGCAACTGACTTGTCACCTACTGTTAAGGTATTACCTTTCTATATGGTGTACTCTGTGACTGAATAAATGAAATGAAATGAAATAACAGTCCATATTCTACAGACTACAGTTCCACAGACTGCGGTCCGTATTCAACGCTGCACATGGTTGAGGAAGCTAAGTCACAAACATTGAATTAAGGGGATTTAGGCAGGCCCGCAGTTGGTAGGTTATGCGCTAAGGACCCGAGAAATATTTGTGGCCCCCCTTGATATGAATCACCAAATAAAAATACACTTTATAATTTGACGGTTTGACACACAACATAACAATGACAAAACTATTATAAAACTACAAAGTTTTATTGCATTCACTTTATTAGATTGTTATGAGTACTTGTATCTATAGATATAAAAATGAATCCCTATTTCCCTGGTCATGGCATCACACGTGAACTGCTTGACCGATTTCTCTAATTCTTTTTTTGTGTTTGTTATTGTCAGGAGAAGGTTCTTATGAAAGAAAAAATTAGGAAAATTCCACAGGGCTCTGCCCTATATACAAATTTGTTTTTTTTTTTACTAGGAAACTGAGTCGTTAAAAATAACAGCTTAGGCCCCTCATGATGTGGTCACGAGTGACTGTACGTGTACTTAAAACATTAGTTTTTTTCCATATATCTTTGTTACAATATATTACAGTTAAGTGCAAAACGCACGTTTGGTTTGTAAAAAAAGTTTTTATACATATTTACATTACACAAATTGTTGAATCAGTAGCAGTCTATTATCGTCATCTTTTTTTTATTTATTTTTATATTTTCTTCTTAAGGTACTCTAAATTATTTAACACTTTGGGTGCGGCTCGGTCACCGGTGACCGGTAGCGGCCTGCCCGGTCACGTGTCGCCTGCCGTGACTTGGCGAAATGAATCAGTCAGTGTGGCTCTGGGTTGCGGAGTAGTTCGGAGTTGTTTATACGTGCGTTACTAGGGCAACCTGCCTTCTTTCAGTTGTGCGTCGCCCGCCTTACCCGTGGGCCGGCTCCGGTCCATTGTGACCTGAACTTTTTAAATTACTTTTAACTATTTTTGAAGTGTTTCTTCCGTGCTTTGGTGTGTTTTGTGACACAATATTATGTTTAATATTTTTTAATTTTAGTTTTATAGTCTTTTATTTAAAATGGACTCCCCAGTACCAGAAATGCTTCGTCCAGTACCTTGACGAAGTTTGAGTAAAAAAACAATGGTTGGGAGGGTGGAAGGGGCTGTAAATAGTTGAAAATATAAGTTGTAATTCTATTGAACATTATTTTAATTATATTAAACATTTTTTATGTAAAAATTTGATATTGTGTTACAAAAAACAATGTATTGTCGTTGCGCGGGCCGGCTAGGTCACCGGAGACCTGCACTTTTGGACACCATTTTTTTGGTGAAATAATGCAAGAACGCCAGTTTGCCGCCTCGATCTGGACTTCTAAAGACAAAAAGTAAGATTTGATGAAAAAAAAATTTTCAGGCCTGCGGGAAAGATTTCCGATATTCTTTGCCGCACTCAACGTGTTAAAAAAATCACAACTTATTATTTAAAATGCGGCATACTATTTAAAATTAACAACAAAAAGTTTTAACAATAAACAAACAAATATTTAAGAGTTAATAACAATAACATAATATTTTCAAATCAACTTGCAAATAAATATCAAACACACAAAAACTTAACAACAATATACTTTCAATCTGCACACTATCCTGTATTTGTTACCAGTGCTCTTATCTTTTTCCTAACTGAGGTGAAAGAAAGATAGTCCTCCATTATTCCTACCAAACTAATAAACTAAACCTATTGAATAATGATGGCCCTGCAAAACAAAATTGATTTCTACTCATTTGCCTACTATAATTAATGACTACCAATTCAAACCTTTTAGACATTCATGTGTTACGAGAAAACCTTTTTATTTCAAACAGCTCCATACTACGAATGCAAAATATGATAGTTGAAAACCTATACAATTGATCAAAGTTAAAAAATACTATACTCTCCAAAAAGATGAGTCACTGAATCAAATTTGTTAAGTTTGGCTATATTTCTAACTGCGAATCTTTAGGTGTTTACAGTATACGTCTTCAAAGCTACCATGTTATTCATATGGAAGCAGCATTTTTGCATTGGATCATTGGATTACATTTAGAAATATTTACTTCTTCAAACAGCTGTTAACATTTTAAGTATTGAGGGGAAATCGGTAATAACAAAACTACAGGATATTATAGACTTGCAGCGAGTGAGCGCAAGCGATAGGTGTAGCGAACGAGCTAAACCTGATGGCGATTGAGCGGAGCGAACAAGCTCACCTGAAGGGCAAAAACTTCCTCAGGTTGGCATTGCAAAGCATGCCGGGTAAGCTAGTTGTAAAATAAAAATGTGAACCACCAATAAAATGTAAGATTTACTTACATTTAAGGACCATAAAGTAACACAATCAAAGTAGCAACAAGCATGACACAGGCAGTGGCAGTGATGATTCATAAGTGAGAACCAGCGACCAAGGAATACTGTTATACTAAGGAGTTATAACAAGGAATTATTTGGTCCAAGGAAATATACTATTTATGGTATTCCTTGGTCGCTGGTGAGAACTGAGAATAGCGACGATTCCATTGGAGTGCAAATTGTAATATTTTATTTTGGTTGCGGCTCCAACAAACCTGTAAACCTCGCCCATTTACAAAATCGGCCCTAAATTTAGGCTTCCTATAATGAAATATATTTTGATAGAAAGGCTTGAAGTTATTTGAATAATTTTAACTTCCCATTAGTGTTTCTGATGATAATGAACAACTGGCATTGATGCTTGATAATGTCTGATTTAATTTTAATATGAAAAATGCCGTATGGTAAATTAACCTGCTTGATAAATTTTTTTTGTTCGTCAGAATCCAGATGAACTTCACACGGGTTTGAGGTTAGATGGAGATACCGAGAGTGTTTGTGATGGACAGTTTCACCAAACAAGTCAAGAACAAATCCCTACTGAAGTAGACTGGAGGACAAAGGGTGTTGTCACCAAAGTAAAAGACCAGAAAAGATGTGGCTCGTGCTGGGCATTCAGTGCTGTAAGTAATGTTATTGAAACCACAATATAGTAAAAAATTTTTATGACTTTTTATTTTACGTGTACTGCTTAGTGACTTAATATTATGTTGCTAACAATTGTATTATTATATAAAACTTTTAACACCACGATTTAATTAATTTTTACAGACTGGGGCATTAGAAGGTCAACACGCTTTAAAAACCAAAAAACTAGTTTCACTGAGTGAGCAAGATCTGGTGGACTGTGAAAATATAGGTTGTGAGTCAGGTTATACTCCATGGGGTGCTTTTGAATACATATCAAAACATGGGATTGACAGTGAAGAATCGTACCCATATGAAGGAGTGGTAAGTGATACCTAATTGTGATATAAGGAGGTAATTTAAAATGTGTAAATTAATTTATTTATGCACTACTACGAAGATTACTTCTTATTTAATCTACTTGAAACTCTATTTATAGTTCATAGAGCCTCTGTTGATGATAAATAAAAAACCGAATAACTCAAAAAAGGTGGTGAAGACATCAAGTTGTCCACATTCTGTGCCCAGGGTATATTGATAGTATTAATAGGGAAAGAGAGAGAGAGATTAACATTCATCTCAGGTTTCTTGGTGGCAAACAAATAAATACATTGCCAAGAAAAGAACATAGGTGGACTTCCGAGGCCTGAGTGAATAACTGGAGATGGTAAATTTAAAAAATCACAAAAACTTGTCTTAGCTATTTTACAATCGAAACACAACAAATACAATTTTATTAAAATATTTTTTGTAAGAGTTAGACTTGGTGAAACAAAAAGTAAAAGTTAATTTCACGTTTACTAACCTATGTAACATTCAACATAATTTAAAGCCCCAAGATCCAAACATGAGTTTTGATATGACCTCTACCTTTGATCTTAGATACTGTCCATAGTTTTATGGTATTGTTCAATGAAGTTCCACTAATTTTTTAAAATCATATCTCAGTAATCTGGTCAACAGAATTGTTAGTTGATGGGGTTCCGCAAGGCTCATCTTTGGGGCAGGTTTTATTTCTAATATGCATTAAATATTTGTCTTTCTATATTAAACCTTCACTTACTCTCCTGTACTAGGATGACACCACCTTTTTACAGTTAAAACTGATTTAAATGAACTTAAAAAGTCTTGCCTTGAACAATGCACACAGAAAGTAAGCCATTTGTTACAAATAGTTTTACGCTAGTGATTACAAAATTGAGAACATATTTTTTACCTTAAAACCTTTTAGTGTTAATCGGCCTATGGTAAAAGATAATTTTGTTGACAGCGTCAAATTATTAGGAGTACTTTTTGACAATCAGTTGACATGGGAGCATCACATTGATTACATCACCACAAGGTTGTCATGGGTTATTTATTTTTTTAAAGTCTCACTTCATATATTAAAAAAAAAGTACATTCTGCCTAAATTTTCAATCGATTATGAGATGAGACTTGATTGGTTAGAGAAAGTGTTACAATATTAAGAAAGTTCTTCTCTTGCGGACAGAGGCAATTAGAATAATTATTAAGCATCCAATTAGAGATTATTGCAAACCGCTGTTTGTTCTATTAACTGGAAATCCAAACTACTATTAACCTTAACATTTATGCTGTACCAGTATATGCAATAAGTAACATTCATTTTTTTTAAATAAAAACATATCCATATTTTACACTTGTAGTAAAATAAAACCACAATTGATTTTCACAGATCAAGAAAAACTCTTAATAACCACAGTATGATTTCCATAAAGTATTCAATAAACTGGATTTGTTTGGTTGCAAAATAGCCTGCTTATAAGTTTAAAAGATTTTTTATTGGCTCCTAAATTAATTCTCATTTTTACTCCCTTGGTGAGTTCCTAAGTTGTAAAGATGTTGAATATTAAATAGTCCATTGAAAATCAATGTATTGTTAAGTTTTTTATTTTATTTTTGTTAAAATTGTTTAAATATACTATTATTTGATTAATTAAAAATATATGTTGTTATTTTATTTGTTCATAGTCTATATGTTAATTATATTGTTGTTTTTGTACAATTATTTTGAAAGATAATTTTGTGTATTACGGATGTTTGACCATTGTTTCACTCTCGATCTAAGACAGTTCACTGATGTATATTTTCCCTAGTCTTTTTCTCTTATCTCTGGGCAGGTTTTTCTTTAACTGAAATAGCCTACATTTCATTACTCTTGTTGATGTAATTCAATCAATCTATTGTACTATATGAAACTAGTTTTGAAAAAACATATACTTGGTCTGTTTGTTTTCAATGATCTATTTTAAAACTTTTGATTTGCAGAACAACTCATTCTGGAACTAAAGTCTACAGAAGGCTACCTGTCTATTTAGACCATCTATTTATTATATTGGTTTTTGCAATTTCAAAATAGTTTATTTATTTATTTGTGTTTGAACTGGGAATAAAGTTAATTTCTTTTATTTCATATTTTCAGGATGGGAAATGCCGGTTTAACCCCAAGTTCGTGGCTGCCACGGACAAGGGTTGTCGCCAGGTGCCGCCAGGGGATGAGGAAGCCCTCAAGGAAGCCGTGGCCTCAGTGGGACCCATATCCGTAGCAGTTCACTGCCTTCCACATGAATGGATAGCCTATAAAAGCCGTTAGTCTAATAATTAATATTACTTATTAATTTCAACTCCATTATTAAAATATGATTATAAACCTATTAGTCTATCAAAATTTATTGGGTTCTAATTTTTATTTTTTTTTTTAGACTAGGAACAACTTTAAATGTGGCAATTAATTTAGAAATTATTAATAAGAGTTGTTAAAAATATTATTAATGAGTCTATACACTTATTCCCAGTCACGATGCTATACAAAGTAATATATGCTTGTGCTCAATAACCACTCACTATTTCATTTTTATTTAACATTATGGAATTGTGAAATTTTATATAGACTAAGGGTTTACAAGTGTAGAAACAGTGGTAAAATGAGACAGAACATTCAATAAAATTTGTTGCATTTCCACAGTGTCTTGTAAGCTTACAAAAGCTTAACTGACAGTTTTAGGTCCCTTTGTAAAATAGCACTTGCTACTGGGCAAACGAGCATGTACTCTAACGCTTAAAGAAGATCCATCATGATTGATTATTTCAACAAGTATATCATTGCTCTTTTTATTTTCAGACGTGTACAAGTCGTCAGAGTGCTCTTCAGACCCCAATATGGCCAACCACGGGGTGCTGGTGGTGGGCTACGGGACGACGGAGGAGGGTGAGGACTACTGGCTGGTGAAGAACTCGTGGGGCACAACTTTTGGAGAAGAAGGCTACATCAAGGTGGCCAGGAACAACAACAACATGTGTGGCATTGCTAACCTCGCCACCTACCCTGTAGTGTAAAACACGTTGGTTGCTCTTCTCACTTAGAATGGACAATCCTTACAAAAACAATTTTCACACCTCTCTGTTGTTGAGCTACTTTGGAATTTGTAGTAAAAAATTTTAATAAACAAATAAACATATACCGTGTATCGTATTATCTGGAACCCCTAAATGTTTTACTAATGACACATAATATATCATGAATTCAAGGTTATATAAAAATAAATCTTCATTTATTTTCCTATTTCGTTGTAGAACTTGATTTTCTTATTTTGCTTTTAGAGGGTTATTATGGTTGCTTGAAATCTCAAAATTTAAATATTTGAATGTTTATTTTCAATGAACATATGTTCATTGTTTCATTGTGTTATTTTCAAAACATATGAACATATGTTTTTTTATAATGGTATAGCATTGTATAAATAAATGTTTTGTATTAACTTCATGCAATTTAGGATTGTATGTTATTGCATTTTATGTGATAAAATATAATTATTCATACTCATTATACAAGATTCATTATCATAGTACATATAATAGACACATTATATTCACAAAAGTTTCATCATTGTTCGATGGTTGAAAATATCATATCATAAAACATCACAAAAATCCACTAATATCTTTAAGATTCAAGTTTTCATCAAAACCACACCTTGAGGTTTATTTATGACTAGACCACGGAACTCCGCACCAATTTTTAGTCAATAAAAAACCAATGAAACTCCACACAAGAGCCAGAAGCGGCCGCCATGACACTATGAAAGTCCGCACCTGCCACCCCGGTTAACCTTTCCACTTTTACCCACATCAACACTTCCCGTTGGTTCATAAAAGACCCAAAATTTGTCGTGGCCAACGGATGTTATTGGTTTGTTTCACTTAATATATTCTATTAATCAGTTTCATTATTTCTTCATAGTAAGCTACAATTGTTTTCTCATAAATTACATTGCATATTTTCCTGCAAGTCAAAAACTGTACGAACTTAGGACTACAGTACTTACGTATTTCACTGATTAAATATCTCACCTTTTGTTCCTCATACAAACATTATTACACATATTGTTTCACACTATTGTATCACACTCCTGGAACTTAGCCTATTTTTAAGTAAATAACTACTGCCTTAGTATGTTATCTAGAAATTTAATATGAAAAATGAACCATTTTATTTCAGTTAGTAGAAAAGAAACTTTGAGCAATCTGATAAAAAACAATTTCATTATTCTAATTTGCCATGAACAATTAATGGGTCTGAAGGAATGAGTGGCCATGTATGATTTAAAATTGGGGAGTAGACGCGAGTTACCATCTGCTGAGCTAAATTCGGTCCCTCCGAGGAGCTACGGTATGTCCGAGGAATGTTCAGGCTATCAGTGAATGTACCTGAACCATGCCTTGAGCTGAGCTGTGAATGGTGGTGAGAGAGTTTGCTAGGGAAAAGTTAAAGAGATTGAGGGGTAAGACGGTGCTGTGGAGGGGATACTACCTGCACCCAAAAAACTCTGCAAAACCACCCTGGTGCAGAGTTTGTTTGTGACATTAATAACGCTTCGATGATTTTTGGCGATGGACCGGTTTTTGGTGTGGACTTTCACTGACACCATTTATGATATTTAGAAGCTTATTTCACATTATATTTATAGTACAAAATATAAAATACAAATGCATGGATAAATGGCTCGCTTAGTCCGTCTTTAAAATTCCACTGTGTTGAAAAAATTGGTTTTAGGAGATGAGATAAAAATTTAAGTCTGCATCCTGTTTGCATTTGGTAAGTTATCTACGAAGAAGATCTGCGTGATATGGTTACATTTTAACATACCTGTTAACTTCCTAATCCCGTAGACCATGGGCTGATGTGAGATCTGTCCAATACAAATGACAATCTTATGTTTCCCAAAAGACCTGGTCAAATATATTTGTTGTTTGTCACCTCAACTTGTGACAAATAAATTTTGTAATTACATTTCTTCCCTAAGAGCTGTTTTGGAGGTTAGAATTTGCTACTCCACTCTTGTACAGGTAGGCTTGCCATACGTCCCGGTTTGACCGGAAGAGTTCCGGTGTTCCACCTGGTTTAGCTTTAGTCCCATTTTTTTTTTTTTGTAATAATTGAGAAAAGTATTGAATTATCAAAAACAAATTCTTTTACATTTTAAAATAAATATAGAAGATAGAATAATGATTTATTTCTCCAAAAATTTATATACAACAATCATAAGTAAAATAAAGGACAGAAATCAAGCTAACTCTCCACAACTAAACTTAACTCAACCTAAACTATAATTTAACTAAACAACATTCTTAGTTTTATAGAGTTATACACAAATGAAGAAGTAAATTTAGGGCCCCTAAGGCATAGCCTGTTAAGGGATCACCGCTCAATATATTTGTCCAAAAAATGCGATCGAACAAAGTTATTAACAAAAAAAATTATCCCTGCTGAAACAATAACACATGCTTATTCTAAATTTAAGATAATGAAATGAGAAGATGTAAAAATGTGCATAAGTCATTTTTTAAACAAATATTTGCGACAAATGAGTAAATACTTTTTTTGAGTACGTAAAAATAAAACATGAAATCCAACAAACAAAAAATAAAACCTATTTAATTATTTATACAATTCTTATAAATCTGTAAGATTTAAAAGTCAATTTCTCAATTTAACCAAAAAACTGCCTAATGATTTTGACATCCTTATGTCAATAGGAATTCGATTGAAAACTTTTGGAGCGATGAAGCTATATGTTTTTGTAAAAAATGTGTTGTATGGTCTGGGTACACTGGCATTTCTAGTAGTTCAAAGTTTGTGGCGGTAGTGATCCAAATCAATTTGTAATGTACATTGCCGTTTGTTATATAAAATTGTTTTATTATTTTATATACATACCTCCGAGGATATATATATGACTCTCAAGGGCAATATTTTTAATTTTACAAACGGGGGTTTTGAAGGTTCAGTTTTACTACTGTTAAACATAATTCTTAAAACATTTTGTTGGATTTTAATTAATAAACTTAGATTTGTTTTGTGAATTCCCCCCAAGAAATTGCATATTCTAATCTACTGTGTGCTAAGGCAAAGTAAAACATTCTTAAGACATCTACATTACATACATCTCTTTAGGAAATAAAAAATGCTTAAGGTACTGTTTAATTTAGATTTTAAATAATCTTCATGAAATTTCCAGTTAATTTCTTTGTCAAGTATCACATCCAAATATTTAATATGTTCTACTTCTTTTACTTCAGTGCATTTACACCCTTTTGAGATATTGCACAAACAATTTAGACACTTGTAAATTATTGGATACACAAAAACATTTTCCCCTCTTAAGCTAGAGTGCATAAAATTAGTCTTATCAGCACTAAGAACCATGTCATTCCTTACAAAACACCATCTCAAAGCTCGTATGACCATCCCAATTCATCATGCTATCTGCCACATTCCTCCATCCATTATTTACATAGCATAAGGCGGTATCATCCGCAGAAGAGGTTAGTCTTCCTTTCAGTCATGCATTGCAAAGGTCATTCGTGTAGATTATAAATAAGATAGGCCCAAGTACGGAGCCTTGAGGCACACCACACTTAATTATTCCCTAAGAACTAAATTCCCCATTCACTCAAACACACTGCTTTCTGTCTTTAAGATAGTCCCAAAACGAATCGTACCCAGGCCCGGATTATCCACTAGGCCAACCTAGGCCATGGCCTAGGGCGTCAGCCGAGAGGGGGGCGTCAAGCGGGCCTTTTTTATTCTATGTTTCAGTCAAAAAATTATTTAACTGCAAATATAATTTAATTTTGGGGTTTTCACATTTTTTTATTAAATTCTTTAATAATAAGAGTAAATAGAATATTCGGCAAAATAGAAAAAAGAAAGGATTAATCAAGCGAACTATAGGATCCCCTAAGATCCCCTAAGGATCCCCGAGGGGCTCCTTCGCGGCGGGAACGAGCGCCCCTAATGTGCCGTGTGTCCCTGATTAGCGGTCAAGAACATCACCCCCGACTGGCGGTAAGCATCGCCCTGTACTCGACGGTAAATATCACCCCTGAATTAAATCACGCCTCCGACCGCCGGTAAAGAGCGCCCCTGATCGACTGTTAAGAGAGCCCCCAATACGCATAAACAGCGCCTGTGGTCAGCGGTGAAGAGCGCCCCCTACAAGCGGTAAATTCCCCTAATTCACGGTAAATAGCGCCCCTTTGCCTTGACCGTCGCCTTGTAAGGTTTGCCTTGACCTTGTTCCTTTGCCCTAGATTCAAATTTATTTCTATGTATTACAATTATACAGGGTGTTTCAGAATTCCCTGCCAACATTTTAGGCCATTGTTCCTGGACCAAAAACGAATATGAAAATCATAGTAATAAAGTCCAAATGCCGACAGTTACCCACACAGCCGAAATTTTGTTTTTACACATATTAGCCCTAATTTTTATTTCCACGACGGATGGTTGTATTGAGTTCAGTTTTGGCATGAATCTTTATCACAAAAATGTCCAGTTCCAGAGAAAATAATTATTATTTTCCGATGTGTATTTTTAAAATGGCAGCCATTTTAAATTTGTAAGCTCAAATATCTAAAAAACGTAAGTTTTAAAAAATTTTTACTAGAGACTAAACAATTGACAAATAAAATTATGTAACTAAGGATACCAAGTTTGTAAGGATATGACAACAAATAAAAGAGTTATTGCGATTTTTCTCTTAAAATAACCTAAATTTGCATAAATTTTAATGCAAAATCATTGTTTTTCAGCAGAAAAATCACAATAACTCCGTTATTTGTTTCAAATACGTCCTCGGAGTAAAGTGACGAAAATGCCAATCATCACTTTCCTTTAATATTTCTGTGCTTTTACAGTCAAAGTAAATAGATTTAAAATAAGTCAATGTATCGGATTGTTTATAAGTTTTTCGTTTTTGTTTTTTCGGGGGGGGGCGTAATTGTGACCTTTGGCCTAGGGCGTCAAAAAGTGTTAATCCGGGCCTGATCGTACCCCACCCCTCTGACCCCTGTATAATTTATCCATCAACTTATTATGATTCACAGATTCAAACGCCTTTTGTATGTGAAGGAATCGTCCAGAAACACATTTCTTTACATTTAGATCATCACAAATTAATCCCAGAAAATTCAACAAAGCAGTTTCAGTATTTTTTCTCCATAAAGCCAAATTGATTTTTGCTGAAAAAAATTATTTTTTGTAAAAATTTTTAACATTTTTTGTTTCATAATTTTTTAGTTATTTTTTAAAAAGTTGACAGCCAAGATATCGGTCTGAAATTCCCACAAAATCTTCTTGATCCTTTCTTATGCAACGGTATTACTACTGCCCCTTTCATACTAGATGGAAAAACTATTGTCTGATAACTTAAATTAATTATATAGAACAAAGGTTTCAAAATCTTTGGATAAATCACTTTAACCAATGCAGGACTAATACCATCAATACCAGGGGAGGTGCCATTCTTTAGTGACATTATCACTTTAATAATGCCTTGTGGTAAGACTGGATCAAGGAAAGGAGAACATTGCTCGAAATGATTAGGAAAGTACTCCTGAAAACCAACATTAAAAAAATTTTCAGGCTTATAACTATTTACTAAAATGTCTACAACATTTAAAAAATAACAATTAAATTCTTCAGCTATTATTTCTAATTCATTCACAACAGTACCCTGAATATCAAGACTCATAGTTTGTGGGTTACTTTTTGACCGGTTAAATCCCTAAAAAAACTCCACACCTTTTTGCTATAGGCCTATCCCTTGTTTTGCTCAAACATATTTCTGTAGTATGAATTTTTTAATTCTCTAATGTCAAAATTTAGATTATTCATGAATCTAATATAATTTTCTTTTATTTTTACATTATAAATCTGTCTTTTCATTTTCTTGAAAAGTAAAGTTCTGATTTTAATCCTCCTACAAATTGCATCACTAAACCAAGGTTTTAATTTTTTCATAGAAGAACTACATTTAATTGAAACTTTGCTTTTGGAAATACAATTTTTTTTGGCTTGAAATAAAGCTATCAAAAGCCAAAGATGCATTATTTTCCAAATAAATTTCAGCCCAGCTGACATTATCAAGAAGGCAGTTCAGCCGATCATAGTTGACGCCATAAGCTATTGGTCCACTATCGGTGGCCGTGGCCACGGTTCCAACTCCTTGCTCTGCCCCCCTCTCCTTCCTGCTCAATCCCTGCAGTCGTCAAATGCAAACAAATGCCATGGATTGGACGGTTATGTTCGGATGGATTACTAATCGTACTGGCCGTTCTAATCAAGCTTATATCGCTTAATTGTTCTGAGGAAAACATGATCAAGACATGTTTGTGACTGACCAATTATTCTGGGTGGTTCGTTTATTAACGATTCAATCCCATGACTTGCCATTGTTATCTTAAACTGATCAATATTTTTACTATTTATTTCTAATAAGTTTATATTAATGTCGCCAATGATGAAAACATTTTTCAAACCCTTAACATCAAAAAAGAAAATAATTTAATTTGTCTACAAATAAATTTGCAGCCAAGTAATGTAGTCTATATACAACAATAAATCCAAAGTTTAACTTAAAACAATTAAATTTAATAAATTTAATCAGCAGCAGATTCAAATTACTATCGAAAAGAACTACATCAGAAACAATTATGCTAGGATTTATGTATACTGCTACACCACCTGAACGATAATCCTCATTTGCCTGAATATATATGTTGTAATTTGGGATTTGATATATTAATTTAATTTTTACTAATCCAAATTTCTGTGAAAACTATTATTTCAGGAGATATAGAATACGTTGACAGTTCAACTAATAAACTATAAAAACTTTTTCTCAAGCTACGGATATTTTGCAGCAATATTGTAAAATCTGAACTTTGATCTATTTCACTTAGTAATATCTTGTATTTTGTGTTTGATTAAAAAAGTATTAAGATGTAAAGCTAAATCTCTGATTGAATTTTAATATCCTTCCGAGATTTGTTGGGTTGGTACTGTGATGAGGATCGTACTTCCTTAAGGTTTAAGATGCAAAAAATACTTATTTTTAAAGTCTTTGCAACAGTCAGATGACTGGAGGAAATTGTCAAGTGATCTCTCTTAATTGTGGCTTCGCTGAAGTTCTTTTTGATTGTTTGTGTGACTTGGTAAAGTGTTTATTATTATTATATTTTGTAGAGGGAATGTATGCGATGGGCAAGACCTGTTCAACAGACTGCATTTATTACCCGGGCATTCCCGACGATGCGGAGCACACCTTCTTCAGCTGCCTTCATTGGAAAGGGCCCCTGGAGGCCACACAAACTTTTGGTACATTTTTGGTGGATTCGGTCTGCTAAAAGATCTTGGAGGATGAGGGCTACTGGGATTGTTTGTCACAACATTTGGGGCATCCTCCTTAGAAAAAAGACTGATCTTGACCGCTAAGCGGCTCAGACCCCCTGACCGTGCAGCTGGTCAAGGAGTGAGCCCAATGCGCTTGCCTAGTATTGGGTTTAGGCCTAGCCTGATGTACCGTAATATGACAAACAATTCTGGGCTAGATTCCTAAAGAGTGAAATATAAACTTAATAAATTCATCGTTTACAGAAATTTATATATTAATATGCATACATGTTTCGTTTCCTCCTTTTTTCTCAGCTTGTATGCATCGTAAGAGAAATCCACGAATACTGTTAGAAAGGTATAGTCCTATAGATGAGCAGAATCACATTCTAATTCACATCCACTCCATGGCTACGCCAAACAGGCTTTCAAAGTTCCAATGTTAATCTTTTGGAGGAAGGAGAATTGATTGAATCATTAGACAGCTGTAGTGAAAACAATTGCTAAAAAAGCAAGAAGAACAGGTGTTTTAGTTATAAAAGGTTTTTAAACTTCTTGGGTCCAGATCAACTGAAATTTTTGTCAAATTTCGATCAGGAGGCGATCTCTAGTAAAAATTATTTAGTGTAAAAACAAAATGGCGGCTAGAGGCTTAACAAAGCATTTTATTACATACCTATGTTCCCCATGATATTTTTTGTTTATTTTTATCCAAGAAATTACCACACATAGTTTCAAAAGAGAGTTTCTGAACACCCTGTATATGTTTTCAGAGATGATTAAATTATTTGCTCCCCACACTGTACATGCTAATAAATTCCAATCAAGATAAAAGAAAGACTTTTATTGAATAATAATGATAAAATATGTCAAAACTATTTCAATTAATTTTTTATTGATTTTAAGTTCTGGGCTTCTTATGTTTCATGTTTTTTATAAGGAAAACTCTTTAAATGCCGAAAATGATTTCATCATATACTTTAAGAGATTATTTTTTTTTTTACTTTTCTAATACACGTGTTAGCCTATTTGTTTTGCTTAGATTTAAGATTCCTTGGTGTTAAACGAACAATTATGATAAAGAAAACACAAAACAGATACATTAAGTTTTGTTACTTTCATTTTGTTACACGTCGGAAAGAGGGTAAAATTATTAAACATACAACTAAATAGGGTGAACTTCTTTGCTATACTGTAGGCCTAGTTGAAATCTGAATAAATGTAGGCCATATAGATTTATGATAAGTTAATAGAAATAGCTCTACCACCACCTGTAACCATTGGTTGACACTGTATGGCGGGAAACAGTGATAACTGATGACTGGACTTATCAAAGGGGGGCCTGAAAAAATCAGTTACGCCACTGGCAGCTTCTGAAACTGCTGGGATCGCAGCTATGAGCATATCTAATCAATAGCATAATATATTACTTAAAAGCCTACTTTCCGCTGCTAAATCTCCTTCCTCACCATCATCTACCTGAGTCTTGAGTCTCACATGTGCTGAAGTGCAGCAGCATTTCTTTATCCAAAGTGTTTTACACCGAATACTAGATATAGTTTCTTGCCTTCAGTATGCTTGTAAACAATGCGAAACATATTCATGTAGTTCTGTAAAATGGGGTGAATAGAAACAAAACTTCAATAAATAATAAACATTTTCCCTGTTCAACTTATGATGAAAATATATTCGGAGTTACATTTTCCCTATTACAACAATAAACTGGTTATCTACAAAACTAATTTTTGGCTTGTTAGTATCACTGCTCCTGGTTGTTTTATAATTATTTGTACATCAACAAATATTTGTTAAAAAATATTTTTTCCAAAACTCCATCTACAAGTATGAAATGGTATTAGATATCATGTGATAACCATTTTTATATAGACTGAGCTATCTCACAAACGATCACTGAAGTAGTTTAGCCTAGTTATAAACTATATATTTTTACTTTATAATTTGCGTAAGTTTAGTAAGGGTTTTGAATAACGAGGGTCAATAGAAAGACTTTATTTTATAAGAAAGGTTTTGAGAGACAAGTTTCATTTTTAGGAAGACCCATCTGACTTAATATTAATCAATTTCACGTACCTTGCTGATTTTAGCTAACCATTAAGCTACCGTAGTCCTTAGTGCTGCTAGGGCTTGGCATGGTAACCCTCTACACTACAGACTAAGTTATCAAGATGTAGTCAAGTTCCATTCCTCAAAGCTGAACATTTTTCTATTGGCCAACCATAAAAACAAAAACTTACCGCAAGTTTGGAATTAACAAATAATCATACATAATTGAAATTTTTAAGGTTATCTTGTAAGTACGAACTTGTTAGAGTATGATTATGTGGTTAATACACCAAAATATTGTATCACAACTATTCTATGAAGAAAAATAAGACTCTTTCTGTGACATTGTCGCATCTTGCGTGTCACCCTTTTCGCAGTTTCAGTGGAGCCACTAAATCTCAATTTTTGCACTTAACTGCTCTAGCAGTATACCTAATATTGTTTTAATGGTTTTTAGTATTTATGGCATGAAAACTTTGAAGATGTATTCCTTGAATAAGGGTTTACCATAACAATTTCAATTATTGACATTCAAAGATTTCTAATAATAAATGACATCGTGTGGAAAAACTGAGATTGCTTTAGCAAGTATTACCTAATTTGTTTAAATACACTACTTTTTTTGTGAAAAATTAAAATGATTTTAGCATTGTTAAAATCAACACTAAGTGGTTTTCATTTAAAAATAAAAAAAATATTAGACTTCAAGGATTGGTTTGATAGCAAGTACATTCATACATTAGCATAGGAACACATTAAACCCAAAAAGGATCTATGGAACAATAATTAATGTTACAAATAGAATATTAATGTTTTAATTCCACTTCTAGCTTAACAAGTATACGTCTCCCTTAAAATGATGTAGGAAGTTCTTTATCGATGGTACTGTGTACATCTTTTACACAAGGAATTACACCCATTCATATTTGCCTTAAAATACACCATGGTAGCGTCGGTGTCTTGAAAAGTGATTAAGAGTTAGATTATAGTTCACTCCTAATAAGGATCAAGGATCAAAGGATAAACTGCCAATAAAACATAAGTTAAGAAAAACAATACATTTATTGTTTTAAAATTATTTTTAAATAGACAGTTTTATGTTAATTTAATTTATGAAAACAAGTCATTTTTTAAATAGTAGGAAATTACTAATGTTCTATGAAACAAGTAACTTCTTTCTGCTAGGTTTACACAATAATCTAAAATTAAGGCATAAGAAACTTATATACTACTGAGTAATAAAGGATGAATACATTTGTATTATTGCATCCATTTGATGTGAAGTCCCTCATAAAAATTGATGACAATTTGTGGGCATTTGACATTGGCCTGCTTAGCTGGCACCAGGTCCGCCGCATCCGTGCCTGCAAAAACCAAGTAGATCAGAATAAAAAAGTATTTAAAAAACATCAATAGGCCTATTACATTTATTTTAGGCTGAATTTTTAGGACGTTATTCTTTTTTTGCAAATTTCTCTATAGAGAATAAACTAGTACGGTAGTAGCCATTTTAAGACCTAAGCCCGGGACCATGTTAAGTTTTCATTTTGAGGTCACCCCAAGCCAAAAACACCATTTGTCCATTTTCATACATACATATACAGGGTGGTTATAAAGTCCCTTCCCCCATAGGATTTTTCTACAATTTATATTAAAATCGATTTTCAATGACGGGATTCATTGTATAGGTACATACTCTAACTTTTGTAGTAATTTAAAATTTTGGGAGTCGCATGACTAGCCTCTAGTTAAAATTTTTAAGTTGACTCCTACATCATAGACCTACAGATATCTTGAAAACTGTATAACCCTTTTGAATTTAGATTGCACCACTGTTTTCAGGGGGAAAAGGCAGTGTTATTTGACATGTCGCATGACTAGCTTCTCATAAGGAATTTTGAAGTTGACTCCTATATCTTAGACCTCAGGAAACTCCCAAAATTTTTAATTACTACAAAAGTTAGAGTATGTACCAATACAATGAATCCCGTCATTGAAAATCACTTTTAATATAAATTGTAGAAAAATCCCAGGGCTGAAGGGACTTTATAACCACAATGTATATATACATATATATAACATTTTAATTGATGAACATGAGTACCCTTTTATTAAAATCATTTTAAGTAAAATAAAATGATTTTAATAAAAGGGTACCGGTACTCATGTTCATTAATTAAAATTATATTAATAATAATATTCCTTAACTGTGGATTTCATTATCAAATATATATATATATACAGGGTGTATCAAAAAGAATCATCTGATATTATAGGTTTATAATTTCAAAACTAATGATCATATGTAGCCTACATGGGATTATTTTTATACTAAAGGATAAAGTAAAAAGTTTTTTTACATACTATTTACAAGTGCTCAATATGCCCCCCCCCCCACCCTTAGATGCACAGCACCTGTATATGAAATTCTCAAATTGGTCGCATAGCTTAGCTAGCATGTCTTAAGGGGTGGATTTGATGGCTGCTCTGATACGATTCTGAAGTTCAACCAGTGTTGTTGGAAGTGTAGGGATAGAAAAAATGTCTTTTACAAATCCCCACAAAAAGAAATCACAAACAGTGATGTCTGGTGACCTTGGCGGCCAGTGATTGGCGACAAGATTCAGTGATTCAAATCCGTGACCTCCAGTTTTGGAACACCCTGTATACTGCGTATACTTGATTTCCCAAAAGATTAACATTAGAAACCTATTTTTGGATTTTCTACATAACTCGTTAAGCCAAGTTAAAAATTAAAAATACTGAATTGTTTGATTTTTTAAGTTCTTTTAAATGGTTTTAGTTCAAATTGTTGATTTTTTAAATTGAGGTCCAAAAAATGCCAAAAATTCATTTTTGACCTTTTTGAAACCCCATAAAATCCTGTTCCCATAACTTGATCATGCTGGTTCGCGAACTCTCAAAAATAGACTTGGTGTTACACTTTCACGCCAAATTTTATCTAAATCGGAGGTCCTCTTCAAAAGTTATCAGTACCACTGACACAATATATACAGGGTGTATCAAAAAGAATCATCCAATTTTATTTTATAGGTTTATAATTTCAAAACTAATGATCACATGGACATAGGGTTATTTTTATACTAAAGGATAACTCCAAAGGTTTTTTACATACTATTTACAAGTGCTCAATATGGCCCCCCCTTAGATACACAGCACCTGTATAGGAAATTCTCAAATTGGTCCCACAGCTTAGCTAGCATGTCTTAAGGGGTGGATTTGGTGGCTGCTCTGATGCGGTTCTGCAGTTCAACCAATGTTGTTGGAAGTGTACGGATATAAAAAGTGTCTTTTACAAACCCATACAAAAAGAAATCATGTGAGAGAGTTTTTGAATGGTAGGCTTCCTCAAAGATGGATCGGCCATACTGGACTTAGCAATTCCACATAAATCAGTGGGCGCCAAGGTCACCAGACATCACTGTTTGACATTATTTTGACCCTTTTGAAACCCCATAAAATCCTGTTCCCTTAACTTGATCATGCTGGTTCGCGAACTCTCAAAAATAGACTTGGTGTTACACCTTCACACCAAATTTAACCTCAATCGGAGGTCACCTTCGAAAGTTATCAGTACCACTAACACAATATATACAGGGTGTATCAAAAAGAATCATCCAATTTTATAGGTTTATAATTTCAAAACTAATGATCACATGGACATAGGGTTATTTTTATACTAAAGGATAACTCCTAAAGTTTTTTAAATACTATTTA
Organism: Neoaliturus tenellus; assembly: GCA_030545055.2. Lineage (NCBI taxonomy): Eukaryota > Metazoa > Arthropoda > Insecta > Hemiptera > Cicadellidae > Neoaliturus > Neoaliturus tenellus. The sequence goes on from CM061535.1 coordinate 94,609,472, forward strand.
CAAGTGCTCAATATGGCCCCCCCTTAGATACACAGCACCTGTATAGGAAATTCTCAAATTGGTCCCACAGCTTAGCTAGCATGTCTTAAGGGGTGGATTTGGTGGCTGCTCTGATGTGGTTCTCCAGTTCAACCAATGTTGTTGGAAGTGTACGGATATAAAAAGTGTCTTTTACAAACCCACACAAAAAGAAATCATGTGAGAGAGTTTTTAAATGGTAGGCTTCCTCAAAGACGGATCGGCCATACTGGACTCAGCGATTCCAAGCTTAGCTCATTTCAAATAAGTATATTGAATCAGGAGTCATTTATGACAAATAATAAAAGAATTACAGGGTATTCCGTAAATATTGATTTTTCTTACAAAAATAGCCGCCATTTTGAAACGGAAAAAGATCAATTCGTTCTGTTTTCACCAAAATGCTCCTTTCACTAATACGTTTAAAGCTAAGTAAGCAAATCTGCATGCTTACATAAGAAAATTTTGAGATTCTAACCCGTGACCTTCAGTTTTTAACACCCTGTATACTGGCATTGATGAAAGTATTTTTATTAGAAAGCTCATATACGATTTAGGGATAAAAAATTTTGTTTCGTGATTTTAACTCAAACCGTTCTCCTCCTATAAATTGTGCACGGGTGATCTTAATCACCCTGTATGAAAATATGTTAATTTATCGGATAAGAGTGCAGTGCATCATTAAATTTAGGTAGTGAGATCACTGTATCTAGTAAAATTTCAGTGAATTATGGTTACATAATCATTTTAGAGAAAGCTCAAAAATGCTCTTCAAACCCCCATTCCAATGATCTAAACTTGGGAACCCTGAATTTGATCTTAAAATTATGATTTAATGTAGTTTTAAAATGTGATATGCATTAAATGTGTTTCATTGTATGTCATATGAATGTGTGTTATTATTTTTGAAGATTTTGACAACCATCAATAGTATGGGCTTGATTGTAATGTTTTAGTTTGGAAGTTTTGCCGCTGGAGATGGGTTGTAATGAACCCTGTTATAATGTTAATAATATCAGTATCCCTGTAAGTTTGACATTTTAATAGTTCAACACTCCCTAAGCTCAAAACTGTTGAACTATCAGGTTTTACGGTACTAGTTTCGTAAGTTGTCCTGAGATTTCAAGCAAAATATTTGTTTTTATATTTAAACCACTAATGCCATCCTGAAAAAACTTACAGTTTTAAATCTATTTTTGGACTGAACTTCATTTGGGACTTCATGTCACTCTGATGTGAAAATATAGTGCTGTTGGTCATTATTATGCTAAATGGGAAACAGCAACAAATAAGGAAAATAAGTGGGCCAGATATTAGATAAAAAATAACAGGTACTTCATCTCTAGGGAATCCAATCTAGATTAATCGCGGGATTTTCTGGATTACCAATTTTATGAAAAAATCAATGATAATTATCTTGAAATATCTTATTGTTATTACAGTGTTTATTGAATGAGGTTGTAAATCACATAGTTGTGACTTATCGACGTATTTATTGATTTATAAATTAACAATGATGTCCTTTCTGTGCTTTCCCATAGTATAATTTTAAATTTACAATGCAAGAAACTATGTAAATACCCCCGTCACAAAAGACCTGCATACTCAGCGTTCCAAAGGAATTTGTTGAGATTTCGTATTTTCCCCATTAACATCATGGGATTGAGAAGTAGGTTTGCTGCCATGGGATGTTGTTAGAAAATGTTAATTGTTACACAAAACGTAATGGTTAGCAAGTTAAATATTAAATTGTCTCAAGATTTTGGAACTTTTTAAATTTCTCCATAAACCTCATGGGTTTGAGAGTATGTAGGTTTGAGGCCATATGGGTGTTTTAAGCAAATATCGGTTAAACACTACAAAATGAATGTACATGCCAAATTTTACCAAGTTATGTCAGTAAATAAGCGAAATACAGGATTCTGTTGATTCCCATAGCATTAACATGGGAAACTTATTTTTGGATTTTCTCCGTAACCTGTAAAGCCAAGTTAAAAATTCAAAATACTAAATTATTTTTAAGTTTTTTTAAATGGTTTTAGTTAAAATTGTTGAATTTTGAAAATTGAAGTAAAAAAAGCCAAAAACCCATTATTGACCCCTCCTTTGAAACCAAAAGAAACCCTGTTCCCATAACCCAATTGTGCTAGTTCTCATGGCAAACTCATGAAAATAGAACTGGTCCTACACCTTCATAAAAAATTTCATCAAATCATAAATTCCCTTCAATCTTATCAATACCATGGACATTCCCAATATTATATATATATATATATATATATATATATATATATATATATATATATCAAAGATGATAGTGATCAGTGATCAGGGCTACTGTATCATTAATTGTTATTTTCATTATAAATAAACTCAATTTTTTGAAAACATTTTTTATTTTACTGACAACTAGTTTTGATCTTATTTAGGTCATAATTAGGTCATAATCATTTCTGAATTAACCTCACATGTCAATCCATACATATATGATTATGACCTAAATAAGATCGAAACCAGTTGTCAGTAAAATAAACAAATGTTTTCAAAAACTAGAAAGAAAACTTAGTTTAGCCTATTTATAATGAAAATAACTTTATATATATATATATATATATATATATATATATATATATATATATATATAGGCCTATATATATATATATATATATAGTTATTGCAGGTCCCCAGAAGCCAAAAATATATATATGAAAACTAACGGTGTTTTTGGCTTCTGGGGACCTCAAAATGAAAAAGTAACATGGTGCCAGGATTAGTTTTTACCATGGCTACTACCGTAATAATACATTCCCTTTAGAGAAATTTGCTAAAAAAGATAAATTTTGGTTTTAAAAGTGATACATTATACATATGTCATATTGATCCTGAATTATCAGCATTAAATTAACAATTCTAATTACCGACAATTGTTTCTGGTTTTGAGTTTCAAAAATATTAGCAGTGTTTTACCTGTGTGTTTAATTTAACATCACTTGCGAGTGGTAATTGCTTCTAATCCTGGTGCACTCCATTTTCCCTGTGATATAATTATTTTTTAAATGGGGCCAATAAATCATATTAGAATATTCTTATTACAGTTTGTAAGACCGAGGAGCACCCGTTAGGGGAGTTGAGGCCAATCCCAGTGACTAGTCCCGGGATCTCGGGATTGAAACTTTAGGATTCCGAAATCCCGGCATTGCGATTGGAAATATGCCTCTGGATTGGATTCCCTATCATCTCACTCTGTGAAAATGTAGCATTATTGGACATTGATTATGTTAAATGCAAACAGCAACAAACATAGGTCACGAAAGAGATGATACGAAGTATTACCTTTCCATTTCATGAGGAACATAAGTTCTCCACTGGCATCTGTTGCGCCAATGATCTTTTCAGGCTCCAACTTCCTGTCGAATCCCCTTGGTAGGTCTTCATCTGTACATGATACTTCTGTTTCAGAACCCGTGTCCTTTGATTTTGGCATCTGGAAAATTTTAAAAGAATCTTTCAAAAATTGTTTTATTGTTGAACTTTTGCAGTGAATGTTAAGGGATACAATCATTTAAATAAGAAAAAAAAAAAACCGTAGGCTCTTGTATTTATAAAACTTGCGTGTTCATACGGGCCGACTAAAACTATGTTGCCGGCGGCGCACTTTTAACTTCAATTTTACTATCACACACTGAACTATGCCAATAATTTAACGTTCAATCGATAGTCCGTTTCACCGCAAGCGGTCTTGGTCGTTCCGCTCGTACACGTTTGCTTTCTTTTAAGGGACGTCCCTAGTGGAAGTCGTCAGGAAAACTGCATTGGCCAAGGTCATATGATAGGCTACATAATTTTGAAAGGCTTTGCTATCAGAGCAATTTGGTACAAGCATCACCTTAAAAGGTCAATTGCACCAAGAGTTATAGCTGTTTTTGTTTTCGCCAATAAGATTTTAATGCAAATTTTGATCACCTGCCATTTGTTTGGTATTTGCGGCAAAGTATGTCTTTTGACAAACCCGTCAAAATGAGGGGTTACTCAATAGGGGTTGCTATTCGAAAAAAAATTACTTTTAACCCCTTACTCGGTTAGGGGGTTGAAAATTATTTTTCAATGTCAAATGGTTCACAATCTTTGTTGATGATTAATGCCACAAACCAACTATTTTTATCTATTTTGGTTTTAAAAATACATTTTTGTTTCCATACTTAATTTACACACTGTACCTATAAAACACTTTTATTTGAATAATATTATAAAAAGGTAACATTAAAGTCTTGAACAAAACGTTAATACTTCTTAAAATGTTTTCTTAACGTACTATATTATTGTTCAACATGTTATATAGCCTAATAATAAAAATAGTTATTTCTATTAAAAATAGAAATAACTATTAAAAATTTATTTTCAAAATTATTAGAAAACAATATCATAAAAAGATGACAATTTTAAACTTATAAATAAGTATAAGAGTAGGAATCAACAGGTAACTTATCAGGCCTTAGCACTTAGAACGTTATTCCACTTAACGCTCCCGGTGGCAGTTTTCCTGGTACAGGCTTCTTGGATTTAGATATATACGGCAATCCGGCGTTTCTCGGCAATCCGGCGTTTCTCCTAATTCTAATCGTTTTCTATTCTAATTTTTCCATTTCCCGACATTTAACTTCCTTTTTTCCCAAAATTAAGACGATTTATGTCGCCAGGTGACAGCGGCACAGCCGGCGGAGGATCCATGTCGCGACTGATAGAACCTTATTCGCCAACAACCCCGCGAACTCCCGAAATTGGCGCCGGAATAAACAGCTAATATCAGGGGTGCCAATATAAATATTTCCAACGCAAAACATCCCACGATGTTGGGGAGGTCTGTTAGAACATTTTTCACTAAAAATCTCGAAATTTGTATTTTCGCCGCATAGAACGTTTTTCGGCGGAGCCACTCAACTAGTTAGGCTTAGGCCTACCTACACTTGTTGTTAAAACTTGTAAGCTACGCTCCAACAGTTGTTTACTTTTAACAACAAAATGATTCTTAGGCCTAGGTCTATGCCATACTACCATAGCAAAGATTTCTTAATAACTTCCATCCTAGGCTAAGATCTAATGTAAGTTACTTCAAGAGACATAGCCTAGGATTAGGCTATAAGTTGCTACTGTAAGTTTGGCCTGAAGCCCAATTTGGCCTGGAAAATCATGTCAAGATTTAATTTCTGAGAATCCACATTTGAAAACAAACTTAGATTCTTTTGTTTTGGTAACTGATTCCTCCCTATGTCAGAAAGGACATCAGAGCCAATAGGCATGAATTACATGCAAAAATCTACCTAAATCAGGATTACAATGTGATTGCCATGACTTGTTGAGACCAGAAAGTATTCAATCCTTAAAGATTCCGAGTACTGAGACAATGCAAACCCTTACCTTTATTCTAAAGAAACAATCACAAAAACAAAATCACAGTTAATCGGTTAAACAAGGACGGAGTCGAAATCGAAAGCCAAACTTAACGCCGAGCGCGAGAGGACGGACGCGCGAAAACACAAAAAGCTGCCGCACAGCCCGCACAACAGTTTGAACACCTTTGGTTGTTTTCTCTAAAGCCAAGAAACTTAAATGCAGCATTTTAATTCAAAAACTCATACTGTATAATGTGTTATAAATTTTATATAATAGGCCTATTTCTTAATCCTAAGAAATCAGATATAATATTTAAAAAATTAATGTTCATAAGGAAGTTTCATAGCATTTAAGTTAGTTTTAAAAATGTATATCATCAACACATTTATTCTAAAAAAAGTAAATACACTGCTCTAAGGGGTGTTTTCCCCAAGTCAGTTTAAGCTTCACAGATTCGTCGATTTATTGAAAGCTTGATTTCAAGTTTAAGGGCCCGTCTATAATAGGAGTAGGAATAGAGATGTGCTTGATATCCCTTTTGTTAGACCGAGGAAAAGTCAAAGAAACAATATATATATCACATTGTTTGTACAGCCTGGACCCAACCGAATTCAAAATTCCAAACCAGTCTTCAGGGTCTCTTATTGGCTTTCTCTTCACACTCAGTCAACGACTTCTTCAATACTCATAGACAGACTGTAAGTACTTTTTTTACATTGTTTGATGAGTTTTGTGTTCTGTTGGTGCATGGTTTTTTATTTGCTCGTTGCAACAAAGTTGCTCGTATAGGCAATGCCTTTGAATCCCATCTTACATCTTACATCCGGTGCCCTCGCCACAATCGGTAGATCGGGGAGTCGTCCTTTTTCTTCCGGTCGATCCGGGTCTTCGCGAAGTGAGCTCTGGTGTTTGTTTTAAGTGTTATGTAAATGTGTGAAAGAGTGTTCTTCAATGTATTCTATTGTATTGTAGTATGGTCTGTCAACTAAATATTGTTTTAATTTGCGATAAAAAGTATTATTGTTTGAGATTGATTTTAAGTTAATTGGTAGCAAGTTAAAAAATAGTGATCCAGAGTACTGTGGTGTGTTACTGAATTTTTGTAATCTATGTTGTGGGAGGTCTATGTTGCTTTTATTTCGGGTATTATGGTTATGTTGATTTGATCTAAGGATTGGACTGGATTTCTTTGCAAGGATTATGGATTCTAGGATATATAGTGAAATGACGGTTAGGATTTTGTGACGGGTAAAAAGTGGTTTACAGTGTTCCATAGAAGTTTTCCTGAATATTGTTCTGACTGCCTTCTTCTGTATTATAAGGACTCTTTCAAGATTCTTTTGTGCTGTAGATCCCCATGCAACGATTCCATAACGGAGATGTGAGGCAAAGAGGGCGTGATATGCAACCAGGGCCGTATCTTCACTGGTGATGTTTCTGATCCTTCGGATTACAAATAGTGATGTTGACAGTTTCTTGCAGAGGAAGTCAATATGGTTGTGCCAATTTAGGTTTTGGTCGATGACGACTCCTAAGAATTTGGTGTTTGATACAGTTGGAATGGACAGTTCTGACCAGTCTTCTTCATGTCTATTTCTGTTATTTGGTGTGAAATTTATATGAACTGTTTTACTTTTGTTGATGGTTAGGTTCAGTGTGTTGCAGATAGTGGTGGCCGTGTTTCGTGTGGTGTCGATCAAATTACTAATATTACTATTGCGTTGTGCTGGTATGATTATGGTTGTGTCATCTGCAAATAAAATACATTTTTGTTCTTTGTTTAGTTGTTCTGGAAAGTTATTTATGTAGATGATGAAAATTAAAGGTCCTAAGATTGATCCTTGCGGAATTCCTTTTGTAGTTGCTCTGAATGAAGATCTAATGTTGATGATTGTGTTTTATTGTTGAGATTCTAATTCTACGAATTGCTTCCTATCTGATAGATAATTCTTTATCCATTCTAGGGCACTTCCACCAATTCCGACCTTTTTAAGTTTTGTTATAAGGATATCCCAATCAATATTGTCGAAAGCCTTCTGCAGATCTAAAAATAGGCCTGATTCAGTTTTTTTTATCCTCCCAGAAATAAGTTATATCTTGACATAATTTGGCAATAGCTGTGTTTGTACTGAAATTTTTCCTAAATCCGTGCTGGCTAAGTGTAATTAAATTATTGGCTTCTAAGTGGAATGTGATTTGGTTATATATGGCTCGTTCGAGTAATTTAGATACAGTTGGAAGGTTTGCTATTGGTCTGTAGTTGCTGGGGTTTTCCTTTTCACCTTTTTTGAAAATTGGGTAGATTTTTAGCTATTTTTAAATTAGTTGGTATTTTTGCTTGAGAAATTGATGTGTTGATTATATGGAGTATAGGCTGCGCTATTTCTTCTTTACAGTGTTTCACAATCTTCCCGGTGATATCATCAAAACCTGCTGAGTTTTTAGAGCTAAGATTAATAAAAAGCTTGCTTAGTTCCTCTTCTGTGATGAGGTTAAAGTTGTTTAGTTGAGGCACACCATACGACTCCCCCGCTTCTTCATCATGACTGCTCCGTTTCAGTTGAATTGTAGGCTGTGCAAAGAATTTGTTAAAGATATTACTAACATGGAATGGGTCACTTATGATTTTAGTTGAGCTCAATAAACTAATATTCTCTTGTTTCCGGTTTCCCCTTTTCCTCTCATCATTGACTGTTCTCCAGATTTCTTTTGTTTTATTTTCAGCTTGCCTAATTTTATCTGATACCTGTTTACACTTTTTGTTTCTAACATCTAGGTCATATAATTTCTTAAAATTTAAATATTGATTCTTATCTTCCATAGAACCTGTTAACATGAATGTTTCTTGGGCCTCCTGCATAAGCTGTCTAAGTTTTATGGTTTCCTCATCCCAAAATAATTCTTTTCTTTTAGTTGAAATTTTTTTCTGTTCCTTGGGCATTACCTGGTCGATATTGAGTTTCATGATTCTTAGAAAGTTATTATATTTATCTTCTATTGTGGTAGGCCTAAATACTGCAGTCCAGTCGGTATTAAGCAATTGTTTTTTTAAGTTCATCTAAGTTTCTTTTGGAGAAATTTCTAGCAAATTTATAGGTGGGTTTTGAGCGTTTAACCTTGCATTTAATTGTACAAATTACAGAATAATGGTCAGATATAGTATTTGGATGTGCTACTGTTTCTATTTCTGAGGGAGGTATGCTAGTATAGCATCCGTCAATGCTTGATGTAGTACTTGATGTTTTCCTGGTTTCTGGAATGTGATATATATAGCATCCGTATTCTGTTAGTAGATTGTTTAGCTCTTTCAAGCCTAGCTCTTGAGGTTTCAGTATATTAAAGTTTGCATCGCCTATAACTATAAGTTTATTGTTTTTTGAGAAGTGTTTTTGCAGGACATACCCTAGTTTTGTTAGAAAATAATTTTCGGTTCTACTATCTGGTGATCTGTAGGTACTAATTAATATCAAATTATTCTTCTTCAATTTAATTCTTAAGACTAAGGTTTCAAAGACCTGCTCTTCTGCTTCATATGGATCCTTTAAGCTGACTTCTTCAACTTCCATAGAGAACTTCTTATTTAAATAAACCACTATTCCACTCCACATATGAGCAGTTCGAAGGTAGTATGCACATAACCTATATCCTGGAATGTTGATTTGAAGTAATTCTTCTTCTTTGTGACCATTTTCTGATATTATTAGTATGTCCGGGGAATATCTATTAATTTCTATTTCTAACCTATCTAGTTTTCCTTGTAATCCTCTTTGTATATTTAAGTGAAATATTTTAATGCTGTTATTTGAAGTATGATGTTTTTGATAAGGTTTGAAGTTTGGGTTTGGGTTTATATGGCCTAGATGAGATTGTGTTGATGAGTGTCCTAAGTTGTGTAAGGCACTGGGGCCATCCCCCTGTTTGGGCTTTTTGAGCTTCTCCTCGATGTTTCTTCGTTTTTTATATTGTCGATTTCTTTGACTTCTTCCTCCTCCTCTTCGTTGTCATCCACCAGAATCTCCTCATCCTCAGATGTCACATGGTCCTCATCTCCGTCGGCGTGAACCTCCGTAGTCCCATGATCATCCTCAAGGCCCTCATCATCCATGACTTCGTCCTCCTTGTATACCAGATCCAGTATTCTCTTTGTCAGCACCTCCGATCCCTCTCTGTTCAAGTGCAGGCCATCCCAGCTTAAATGACTTTTATTTAATGCCTTTGTGTTGTCAAAAAAGATAATTCTAAGTTCTTGGCACATAAAGCTGAGTGCTTTATTGATTTCCTCAATAAATCTATTATTACAATCTTCTCTATGGGGAATGGAGGCCACATACCATTTAGTTTTAGGAAAACGCTTGATATTCGATTCAAGCATGAGCCATAGAGGGCGCATGACATGGTTAGGTGTTTTTGATGATGGGACATTATTTGTACCAATATTTACTAATACCTTGTTCGGCAGTTTGTTTTGGTCAGCGAAAAATTTACTTAAGTCCTGTATTTTCCCGCCAGAGATAACTCTAACATTAGTTCTAAATTTTGCACCCAAGTTAGCGCTATATAGGGGCCATTCTCCGAAGAGTCTTCACTGTATCCCTGATGAGCGAGTCTCCGATGATCAAAGGGCATTCGATGTCTTCAGATTGTGCCTTGCCGGTGTTTGTGTCTGTCGAGTTCCCCAACATACTGTCACTAGTCGGTTTAGTCCTATTTAATTTGGCCTCAGTGGGCTTTGTCGTTTCATTCCTATCTGCATTATCGTCTTTGCTTACCGGTACAATATTTTTACATGGTACTGCTGCTTCAGGAGTAGGCCTAGTCTTCTGACATATGGAACTGTAAAGTGTCGATTTATCACATTCATCCACTGCAGTTAGGTTACCATCCCATTCATTAAGTCGATGAGTGTTTTTGTGTCGCGTCGGAACGGCGTGACTAGGTGCGACGGCGCGACCTCGCCCTATAGACGAGGCCTAAACCAAAGCTGTCCATATGTTTGAAATTGAATTAAATTATGTTTAAGGTAAACAATGGTTTTGTTCCTTGTCATTAAATGCAATTTGTACTGATGCAGAGATTAGAGTCCTCTCCAAAAGATGACTATATTTGGAATGCATTTTCAAGATGACTGTAGTGCCACAGGTGAACTACATCCCATAAGAGCAATGGTGTCAGTTTCTGCGACATCCTCGGATGTCGTCATCGAGGATAAAACGATTAAAAGTGATAAAAAATCTACATTTTCCTCTTTGTTACCTGCAAGTGTTGCCAACGCTGCAGTAAAAACAATTGTTCTCGTTGATTGTATCGTTGGAGATTGTTGGCTCAAATATTACTATAATAAGGAATTTCTAAGTAAACTAGGGTACAATTTATGGTTGTATTATTGCCTTGAATGATAATTTTGAATTTTATAACCATAAAATGGTTTGCTATTAACAAATAATTAAAATGTAAAATAGATTAATATGGTGTCATTACGATAAATATCGTGGCTATAGCAACACTGCTTCTGTAACATCTTTTGTATTGTACAACAAGATGTTAAGGTGAGTATTTTATAAATAATAATCACATTTAAATAAGTAACACAACTTTATTGAGCAGTTAGTTAAAGACGCCATTACAAGAGAGAGAGAGCTGCAACGTGAGTCGTCACAGACGACTAAAGTAATGTAACAAAGACATGTACTGTTATTATTGCAATACTATATGTAGGTCTTATGGTCACTATAATATTGGTACATATCTTACAGCTTCATCCTCTTATTTCGTCAGCTGTGTAATAGTAAATATTATAACTTAACTTGACTTCCGTTTTAGTTTTGACGATTCATATCCGGAAAACAAAAACAGCTATTCCGCAAACCTTAGGAAGTTGTGCTATTCCTCTACCGACCTTGGATGCATTTCAAGGTGACTGTAGGCCAGGGCCAGGTGAGCTACATCCCATAAGAGTAATGGTGTCACTTTCTGCGACATCCGTGGATGTCCCCACAGAGGTTTTGTTGGTTAAAAAAGGTTTAAAAAACCAACATTTTACTCTTTGTTACCTGCAAGTGTTGCCAACGCTGCAGGAAACAACAATCGTTCTCTTTTGCGTGGATTACCATTTTTTGTCTCAACTATTACTAAATAAGGAATTTCAAAGCAAACTAGGGGAGAATTTATGGTTTTATATTTACCTTGATTGCTAATTGTTAATTTGGTCATTACCTAATGGTTTGTTATTACTAATAATCCGAATGTACAATAGAGTAATATGGTGTCGTTACGATAAATATCGTACCCGTGGCAAGACAGCTTGATTCTCTTTTTCAATCAGCTGTGTAATGGTAAATATTATAACCAAGGAGGTTATATTATAATACTGGAGGTGACGCACAATGCTAAAATAGCGTGCCACTGATTTCGTTTGGTTGGCAATCCTGAAGTACCAAATTGAACTGTTTGCCGAAATGAACGAGTCAGCTAAGGGAGTCAAATGAATTGTGAATCAATTGCCTGGTGAATCGGTTTTAATGGGCAGTTATTGGTAAATAAATATGCATTAAAAAGGGAAAACAAACATAAAATATATTATATATATATAAATTTATTTTAGAAATTTGGTAATCAGTTTCAAGTTATGGAAAACATGTTAATTTTTATTTTTTTAATAAGTTAGCTGACATGATGATTTCGTACCGCGTTGAAATTGGTATAAGGTAAACAAGAACATAATTTTTTTTTATACCATACTTCATTTTTTTATCAGTCACAAGTTCACTAGTCCTAGGCCTCTAAATGTAATTCAGATATGCAGCTCAAATTAATTGCAGATACAGCATTTTCTATAAAAGAATACAGAAAATTAATATAAAAGAACAAAGCATTAGAATCCAATTCTACACATAGGCGGCTAAAGGGGGGGGGGCTTGGGGGCTAAGCCCCCCCCAGACTTCAGTGGCATTGCAGGAAAAACTTCATATTTTAAAATAATACATTTATATGTTGACTGACGTTTCCAAAACGCAATTTGGCATCAGAGACTGCATAGAGTTGTGTGAAATTATAGTGTAACTAATAGAATATTGGAATACAAATTTCAATAGATTTAACGTTAGGCAAAATTAATATGGTGGGGGGGCTACACTCACACATTTGTATTTGTTTCTTATATACATAAACAATTATTTATTTTTTGCTTATTTTGAGCTAGGGTCTTAAAAACGCAGAAATTGAAAGGATACTATTAACTAAACATTTTGTGAAAATTACACACTGCTAAGTTTTACGGTTTTTTGAGTTCTGCTTCCTTAAAGTCAGCCATGTCGCCGATGATCGTGGCGATCGCATCTCCGCCCGAGGCCGTGAAACTGGGTTAAACGAACTCAGACTCAGCCAATTTTACAGCCCTGCGGCGGCTAGGTCATGTTTGTTATTGATATATAGGCCAGAAATACTTTCAAACGTTATTCTCAGTGAAAATAACACAGGTAATCACTTGGCAAATCAACCGTGGCTATACGTCGCGGTGAAAAGCTTCCGTCAACCACCTGATCTTGGTTTATTTATTGCTGTCTAGATTGCCAGACGTATGACTTAACCCTAAAATATGATTTGTTTTTAGTTATTGAAAGTATTTCTGACCTATATATATATATCAATAAAAACATAACCGCCACAGCGGGCTGTGTATAGTTACCTGAGTATGTGTTGTGTCGCGGCCTCGGCTGGAGATGCGTTCGCCGCAATCATCGGTGACATGGCTGAATTTACGCAACCAAAACTAAGAAACGTTAAATTTTCACACAATGTTGATTAAATGGGGGGTTATAGCCCCAAAAATTTCAAACTGGACACCAAGCGCCTTTTCGGCCAATCGCGAGGATCCCGAGTAAATGATCTTCTTTCAATTAATGTGCTTCTTTAAGATCCCAAAAGACCTAATTCAAAATGATCTAAAAAAATTTGACTTATGTATAACAAACAATTACCCTCCCCTCCCAAACTTATCTATCACCTTCAACAGTACCCTTCCCTACCTGCATCCTGCATGCCATATCACTGTTTTCTCACTTTCTGTCAAATAGACCTAGCAGTACACAATTGTAAATTTCAGATGTCAAGTTGGTGTACCATCCGTCCCGTCTGCTGTCTGTCCCTTTGGTATGCATTCTGGGCAAGGAATCTCTTTTTAGCAGTACTGATTACTGATATTGATAATGTTATGGTTCAATAATAAGTTCCCAAGCTATCTGGCTCGGTTTGTATTCCTTACTCATAAAACGCGCTTGATCCAATATGGGTTAATTCAGATATAGGCAAATTTATTTTGTCGTCTGCTTCTTAGTGTCCATCAGGTTGCCGTTCTCCTGCATCGGTTGCCTACTAGGCCTATACCTTAAAAAAAACGAATCAGATACATGGCATATCTGTATGGTGAACTTGGCTTTTGTGCAGGTTTAAATTTGTATAGGCCCACCAACGAGTGAAATAACTACGTGAATAAACAATGTTTGCAAATAAAGCTTTCGTATTGCCAATAATGCTCTTAATCAAGTAGGCCTATCAATTATCCCTTGTCAGACATTACAGTTAAATTTTGATCACAGAAATTTAGTAATTTTTAGTAATTTTTGTCTTGCTTATTTAGGAGATTTAATATTTTGGAGGACATCCGTTAACTATGGACCATAACAGTAAACACATTATTTTAGATTGAATATCCATTATTTCAAATGATCTCAATTCAGAGTGGATCATAATTTGTCTAACACGCCCGATCACGCTCACTTTTTTGGCTTTCTTTCTTTTTCCAGTTACAGTATCTGAATTATATTCAACAATAACTTATGTACACTATTTTTCAAGATGCATGTTTCCATGAAACTAGCCCATTTTCGAGTTTAAAAAAATACAGAAACATAAACTTAAGATTTCGATCAAAAACTAAATAATTTAAACAAGGTTGACGTTCATCATTATTCTGTTGCTCTGAACACATACATATCGGTCTCTTCAAAATTTTATTCTTATTGCAGTATTGTAATTTACAATAACTTATTGTTCTATAAATTTAACCACTTTACATTCAACATTGGATTACATACCCACAGTTTAGGTAAGAAAGTTGAGGTTGTTTTACTGACGTATTAGTGACGTCAATGCATTCATTGGTAATGACGTGGGGGGGGGGGGTCGGAGACATTTAGTGCTAACACTTCTAAAGCTCTAGCCCCCCCCCAGAAAATCCTAGTCTAGAGCCGCCTATGATTCTACAAGGTGTCAATTATAATTAATTATCAAATAAGTTATATTTCAGAAAAGTCGAAGTTAAACTAAAATTTCAGAACGTAAAATTCGTGGCCTAACTAAGTCATTAGTTATGATTATATTTCTTCTTACTTACTTACTTACTGTCCTCTTCACCGCCACTGTCCTTAAGACTGGGGGTAGGTCAAAGAAATGAAGTCATGAGTCGAAGACTCAGGTCAGGTTAGGTTAGGTTTGTTAGCTAGGCCGGGTCAGGGTTAGGCTGATATGCGGTTAAATCGTGGAATTCTGATAGTTTGTAAAAGGGATGGTCTATTAGGAACTGCTTTAATAAGTGCTTAAATTTTGGTGTGCCTGATTTAGATTTTATGTCATTTGGGAGGGCATTGAATAGTTTACAGCCTGTGTAAATTGGATGGTCTTGAGATTTCTTAAGCCTGTTGAATAGAAGGTTGTAGTCATCCTTTCTTCTTGTGCTATAACTGTGAATAGAACTTCTGGTTGAATCTACAGGTTTTATTTGTTTGGCAAAGATGATTGTTTCGTAAATGTAGAGAGAGATGACAGTTAATATTTTGTCCTGTTTGAAAAACGGTTTGCAGTGCGTCTCAGGAGGGAGATTGTTTAATTATCCTTATAGCTTTCTTTTGAAGTATCAATATTTGTTCCAAATGAGAAATAGGGGCTGAACCCCAAGCCATAATACCAAATCTGACATGGGAGGCAAAGAGTGAATGATATGCTGTAAGTGCTACGTCTTTTCCTGTGATTTCTTTGATCCTTTTAATTTCAAAAACTGCTGTTGATAATATTTTTGTTAAATTCTCAATTTGATTTTTCCAGGTAAGGTTTTGATCTATTGTGACTCCTAAAAATTTGGTGTGGCCTGCTGTTTGATATTTGGGATTTTTGTTGTCTCGGGCTATTGTATTTCTAGTGGAGAAGTTGATGAGTGAACTTTTTGAATGATTGATATCTAATTTCAGGTAATTTAAAGCTGTTTCAGTTTGATCTGTTGTTATGGTTATCCGCTCTTGCATTTCTTGTGAGGTTTTACCCGAGACTACAAACGTGGTATCGTCAGCGAACATAAGACATTTGGAGTATATTGGCAAACTTTTTGGCAGGTCGTTAATATAAATTAAGAAGAATAATGGTCCTAAAACAGATCCTTGAGGGACTCCATTCTTCATGTTCTGTGTTGATGATCTGGCTGCATGATTCCTTCCATTCAGTTGATATTTAACTTCTACTATTTGTTGCCTATTAGACAGATAACTTTTTATCCATTTTAAAGCCTGATTTTTTATTCATATAATTTCCAATTTGTTAATGAGAACATTCCAATCTAGGTAGTCAAAAGCCTTCCTTAAGTCTAAAAATATGGCTGAAACTTTATTATGCTGCTCCCAGTTTTGAGTGATGAACATTAAAAGATCTGATAAAGCTGTATTTATGGACCTGTCACTTCTAAATCCGTGTTGGTGAAGGTGAAGTTTATTATATTTTACCAGGTAATCTGTAATCTGTAAATAAATGGCCTTTTCTTAATATTTAGAAGTTGTTGGTAGCATAGCTATTGGCCGGTAATTATCGACATTATCTTTTTGAAGTTTTTTGTAAATCGGGTGAATTAGAGATATTTTCATCTTCTGGGGTACTATGGTCTCAAGAATAGAACAATTTATTATTTCCAAAAGTGGCATGAAGATTTCCTCTTTGCAATGATACAACAAGTTTCCCGGGATTCCATCTATACCTGAGGATGTTTTGTGTTTTACTGATTTAAATATTCTCTGCAATATGTCCTTTGTTATAGGTTCAAAAGCTGTCAGTGATTCATCTTTCCTGTCATTGTTGTTATTTGGTGTCAAATTTGGTGCTGTTTGCGATTTCCCCAAGTTTATTAAAAAGTCATTGAAATAATCAGCTATGATTTTTGGGTCGTTTTCAATTTTATTGTCAATCTTGAGGCTAATATTTCTTATTGTCGATCCCGTTTTATTCCTTTCCTCATTTATAATCTTCCAGGTTTTTTTCCGAGGGGAAATGCTTTAATGCACCGTCAGGGAGGAAGAACCGCACGCTCCCTGGTGTGTGGGACTCGCACCCACTAAAACCCCTCGCCTCAGGCTGATGCCCACCTTGGAAGAACCTATTTAGGCATTACATCAAGGTGGAGCCTCGTATATGAAGCCCATGGGCTACGACTTCTGCTTATTCTCTTACTCCTGAGGAAAGATCAAACATGGTCGAGATCTTCATCTGCTTTCTTTCTCTTGAGAACGTACTCGGCGAATGCAGACACACGCCGCCAGTTCTCGAGAGACGTCGTCATGGAAGGGATTAAATTCTCAGGCGAGAGGGGCCCTACCTCCATCTCAAGTGCTCTTCTTTGGGCTGCCCAACGTTCACATACGAAGAACGTGTGGTGGGCGTCGTCACTGGGAGAGTCCCCATATTGGCAAGCTGCGCTGTCGACTTTACCCATCTTATGGAGGTAGGCGCGGAATAATCCGTGCCCAGTCAGGAGCTGCGTGGTGAGGAAATTGACCTCGCCAAACCCGCGCTCGACCCACCTGGACAGTTCCGGAATAATTCGACGCGTCCAGGCGCCTCTCACCTTCCGATTCCACCTATCTTGCCAAAGTGTCATGGTGGCCTCCCTGGCCATCCGTGTCGCCTCCCGGACACCGAGTGCGGATTTGGTATGGTATATCTGCTTCCGTTCCTGAGCCAGAAGGTCAATAGGAACGACACCCGCGACCACCAACGCTGCCGGCTCGGAGACAGTCCGATAAGCTGACGCTATCCTTAGAGCCGCCCTTCTCTGGACGGACCCCATTTGTTTCCGATAGCACTCCTTCTTCAGCGCATCTGCCCAGACCTCGCATCCATAAAGGAGTATAGAGCTCGTGACAGATAGAAGGAGCTTACGCTTGTCAGCTGTCGGACCGCCTACATTTGCCATCAATCGACTGAGGGCCGTAGTCGCCTTCGCCGCTCTCTCTGTAGCGAGCCGGATCTGTTCCTTGAAAGTGAGCTTGGTATCAAGCCTCACCCCCAAGTACTTCACAGCAGGCTTTGAGCGGATTATATCCGCACCGACACAAAAGTCAATCATAGTCGGGATTTGGCGCCCCGTCATCATGACTATTTCGGTCTTCTCGGTTGCGAGGCTTAAACCATGGTCCTCCATCCAAACGGAAACAAGTCTCATTAGTTGATTTAACTTCCACTGGGCACGCTGGACATCCCGAGCAACAATGACTGCTGCAATGTCGTCTGCGTAGCCCACGAGGAAGGAGTCTCCTGGAAGGGCCAGTCTCAGTATCCCATCGTAGGAGATGTTCCACAGATCCGGCCCAAGGATGGAACCCTGGGCAGCACCGGACGTGATAACCTTCCGACGGGGGCCCTCCGACGTCTGAAAAATCAGTTCCCTATCCCTGAGGTAACTCCGGAGAATCCGAAGAAGGTAGTCAGGAATGTGGAACACATGTTCAAGAGCACGAAGCATAACACTCCAGCTCGCGGAGTTAAACGCATTCCTCACGTCAAGGGTGACGAGCAGCGTAAGGCAGCGGGAATGATGATTTCCACGCTGAGCGTTTCTCGCAGCTTCCACGACCTCCTGGATAGCCCCGATGGTAGAACGGCCTTTGGTGAAGCCATGTTGTCTCACCGAAAGACCACCGGCATCTGCTACTGCTGCCGCGAGACGTGGCTTCAGCAGCCGCTCAAGGAGTTTTCCAGCCGTGTCCAACATGCACAGAGGACGGTAAGCCGAGGGTGTACCTGGGACGCCCTTGCCCTTACTAATCAGTGTCAAACGCCAAATGTCAAATTTGTTCAGGAAGTCATCCACTGTACCAGATGATGGCCGGTAAAAGCTAACCAGGACAAATTTGTTTGATTTGATATTAAAGTTAATAGCCGCCATTTCACATGATAGTTCTTCTGAGTAGGGCTGGGTGTCAATAGAATATGACATTCATGATTAAAACTTCCAGATGCATATATTGCCGTACCACCCCACATATGAAAAGTTCTGGAAAATTCGCTAACAAGAAAAAAGCCTGGAATTTTTACAAGTTTCAGTTTGGTAGAGTCCAATCCGTGTTCTGCTATCATAAGGATATCAGGTTTAATTTGTTGTAAATCTAAGGAAAGTAAAGTCAATCTTGTTTTGGAGTCCCCTTTGAATATTCAAGAAAAATATTTTAAAGTTATTTTTAGAAGTGACAGGTTTATTTATGGAGCTATTGTTATCACTTATTAAGTATTGTGTTGGGGTATTGATTGATACAAGTTTTTTCCTTCGTTGAAGATAGGCCTAGGCCCAGGGTGTGCATTTAGATTAACCGAACCGTCCGTCATATCCAGTTCATTTTCTGTTTCTGTTACTTGGGTATCAGTTTCTGTTTGTTGGGTCAAACCAAGTTCATTCTCCACTGTGGATTGGGTCCCATCTTCTAGTTGCTGGGTCGTTTCCAGAGTTATGATTTGTGGAGATATGTCAAGTCCGGTAGGCTGAATTTCATTTCCAATAAAGCTATCTTGATGTTCATTTTCATGTTGCTGCAGTTGATTGGCATTAATTGTTTGATGTAAAAATGCTTCTTCAGAGGGGGACTTATTTTTACAGGTTGACCTACAATATTAAATTGATGCGCAGAGGCCTCTTCGCTGGTTTTACTCTGAGCAGTTTCCTTGTGGTATACCAAAACATCACTTTTGGGCTTACATCCTCCAAAATAAAATTAGTTAGCAGTTTAGTTCCATACCTGTTTAGATGAAGACCATCTCTCGCCAGCCCTCGGTCAGAAATTGCACTGTTTGGATCTCGATATACCAATTTAAGCTAATCACACATGAAGGTGAACGCCTTGTTAATTTCATCAATTAGAGTTTTGGACAAGTCTCTTCGATATATTATGCCATTCACTATCCAGATTGTATTTTTAAAATTTTTCTTAGCTGCCTCAAGCATGTACCATAGAGGACGCATGACATGATTGGGCGTTTTTGAATATACTATATTATTAGTTCCTATATGTACGACAACTACATCTGATAGTGCTTCAGTATTGGCTAGGTATTTACTTACATCTTGTATCCTAGCACCTGGAATAGACACTGTTTTTATTTTGTCATTGGTTATGTAATCTTTAATATTCTTAATCATGGAGTCACCGATAATCAATATTTTTGAGTCAGAATGATTGTGAGGCGGTTCTGATTTATTAGGTTGCCCTAATTTATTAGGCTGCGCTGACTTGTTGGATTGTTCTGATTTATTAGGCTGTTCCGAAGTATTATCAGATTGATCTGATTTAGTGGACTGATCTGATTTATTTGCATTACTTGGCATGGGCACAACCTTCCCTCAACCTACATGATTGGATTTATTTAATTTGTTATTTAGTTTATTACTCAGCTTCGATGACTTTTTGCTGCACGATTCTTCATTCAATGGGGATTTAAGGGGGCTCTGTAAAGTGGACCGCTTAAATGTATTAGCCTCAGAGGCTATCTTAGGCTATTTATGAAACCACTATTGACAACTATCGATACAAATCAAATCAAAATCCCTTATTCTTTTAAGTACCAAACTAATCAAATTCAAAATAGGTTACATTCGAGGAAATTAGAAAGACACACGTCATTATTATTCAAGACTCTTGAGTCCTTAACCGGTTACCGGTTAGCGAACCTATTCATTCGTTCATTGTTCCCAGAAGATTCGAACCATTTCGTTGATTCGAATATCTTTTCGCTACCGTTCAAAGAACGACAAAACGGTACTTCAGGACTGCCAACCAAACAAAATCACCGGCACGCTTTTTCGCCAACATTAACCTATCAGTGGCACCTCCACTCCAGTATTAGAGTATAACCTCCTTGATTATAACGTAACTTGACTTCCGTTTTAGTTTTGATGATTTATATCCGGAACACAAAAAATAGCTAATCAGCTGACCTTAGGAAGAAGTTATGCTTCTTCATTTATACAGACCTTGGATGCATTTTTATGCTTTTAGTCTACTGATTTCGGTTATGCTTTCCTGTACGATATTGATTCACAAATAAATATTACCAAATACTTTCTAGTTACAGTTGGTAAATTTTGTGAGAGATACGAATTCGATGACAATTTTAAAATTTCACAGATTATGTAGATTACTGAATAAAACACATAAAGCAAATAAATAATTTTATTAAATTTCTTCATAAAAGGCTTTTTAGTCATTACCTATTGATTTATTAACTAAATTGAAATACAAAGTTACAACATTAAAATTGGGGACTGTATAAAATGGACACTCTACTTTGAAGTGTATATAGTTAATAGTATTACTCTGGTATTACTCATATTTTGATTGTTTTATATAATCTTATCATTATATTATTTCTTTAATTTGTGTTATTACTACATATAGTATGATTTACTCGTTAACGAAGACGCTCCCTTTGGTATCATGGTGGCCTTGCTCAGTGGAACATTCAGCTCTTCTGCTAGCTGTCATTATTTTAGTGTTACTGTTAACTGGTAGTCATGGCGTGCATACAGTTTATTTATTCCCTTTAATTAAATTGTAATTGTGTTATATCATTTGTGAGATTACGTAACTTACAATATAAATTTTACACATTTGTTTGTACTTTTTTACCGGCCTGTCACCTTATCTATAGTTTTATAAAAATAATTAAATAGGCCTAAACATAATGAAAGCAAACAACATTTTATAGCAAGTTAAGCTTAAATAAGTAATTAATTTCAGCTATAAAAGTATAGACTACCGGTACTTAAAGTTTAATGAACACTAGTAGTGTAGAAAAGCCACTCCTGGCCCGGAAGTGACGTCACCGGAAGCCACATGCCACGGCACGCAGCTTCCGGTGGGCCAGAAGTGGGGACAATAGATGTCGGGGTGGAGATGGCGAGAGCGTCGGCGGTCGGTTGAGCGAAGAGTGCGCATAAAATAGAAGTTAGTTCAAAATTGAAATTCGACGGTGTTAATAAAAACTCTAATAGTTGAACGAAACTAGAAGTTAGTGTAAAACTGAAATTCAACAATCGGGGTGTTGAACTAAATTTGCGCATAAATTAAAAGTTGGTTCAAAGCTGAAATTCAACGATTGGGAGTTGAACTAAATTCGCGCATAAATTAACCGGGGTTGAAGTAAAACCTCGCATAAATTAAAAGTTAGTTCAAAATTGTAATTCGAAGGTGTTAATAAAAACTCTAATAGTTGAACGAAAATAAAAGTCAGTTGAAACATTGCGCAGCCATAACAAGAGAGAGAGAAGGTAGATAGAAGTGTTAAGTTCCGCGGATAGAACGAGAATGAAGAATGAAACATGACGCGTCGAAATATATGCGTGACTGTAGATGTCAGATGGTGAATTAATCAATGGGGGGAGTGGAGATGGAGCTCGGTTGAACTAAAATTGCGCATAAATTAAAAGTTGGTTCAAAACTGAAATTCAACAATTGGGAGTTGAACTAAAATTGCGCATAAATTAACCAGGGTTGAAGTAAAACTTCGCATAAATTATTAGTTTGTTCAAAACTGAAATTCAACAACTGGGAGTTGAACTAAATTTGCGCATAAATTAACCGTTGTTGAATTAAAACTTCGCACAAATTAAAAGTTAGTTCATGTTAGCTGAAGAGTGTACAGGAGAATGAAACAGGAATTGTCGTGAGCGCGCTTATATAAAGAAGGGTGGGGGTAAAATATGAAAACCTGTTGAAAACAGTCGATAGGTGTAACAAGTTCGAAGTTGTGGAAACGTAACATCGAACGCAAAATGTTGTGAATAACACTATCGTCAACGCTAACTTGCGAAGTTCTAGCAGAGTATAACGGGTTAAAACTTAATTTCTTCCTTACTTTTGTTAAATTAGTTTTAATCTTTGAAACAGAAGGTTTGGAATTACTTCGTAATATATGTTGTGTCCGCAAAAGTTTCAATTTCAAACATTGCGTATCCATCACAAGAAGTATGTTAGACGTGTAGAAGTGAGAACAAGACAGATGAATGAGATATAACGTCGAGCACGCGAAGGTGATTCAAACAGGACGACATGTGCTAATGTAAATGAAAGTTCAGGTTAGTAGCAATTAGACTTGTATAATGAAGTTGGCGAAACGTATATATAATGAGTAGGAAGGATGCGAACAACACAAATGCGAGTTAATTAATGGTCGCGGCGCGATGAACAATCTCTTTTTATAACGGTTATCGCGTGAGAAGATCTCGGTTGAACTAAATTTGCGCATAAATTAAAAGTAAGTACAAAACTGAAATTCAACTTGATAATTGGGTTACGGAAAGTATGTCAAGGTCATCCCGAGTAAGTTTTAAAAAAGCCTATCCCGCTAGCACAGGAAATAGTTCTGAGAGTTGAACTACCCGGTGATAGCAGGATAGGTAGATTTAAGTTTTGAACTTTATTCGTAAAAACAAATACAATCAATGTGCAATACCAGGAACTATACAGGTTGAATTTTTGTGATGAACTATGGAGTTGTAGAAACAAACGCCAACGACGAGAAAAAGGTAAACGCAGAGTCCCCAGATGATGTATTTGAAAAGTGTGAAGAGACGTAATATTCCGAGTTTGTTTTCCTGCTCCATTTCCAATCGTTTAATTTCCAATTTCAATTTATCCTCTTCCATTCTAGTTACAAAGGGAACTTCATCCATCATATCCATCATGATTGTATTAGTGTTTGAAATTTTAAAAGAAGTTATGTTGATAGTTTAAAAGTCGAAGACGGAATGAGGAGTGAAAGCGAGAACTGTTAGTTAAATAAAAAAGTGGTGGGGGGAAAGATGAATTACAAAGAAGTGGCGGGGGATAGATTTTGCTCTTCATTATTATTATTGTCAGTAGTGTCAGATGGTGCAGGAGTTAGATTTAGTAAACTGTCTTCGTCTGAACTTTCAACCTTATCACAAATAGGACAATCGTATGTTATTTCCAAATTCATTTTGATAGTTGTATAATTATCTACAAGTTCTTGTAAAATATTAAAAATAGATTGTAACTCTTCTTTAGAGTTTATTTCAAAACTAGAATTCATCCGTGCCAATGGAGAGTTGTTCATCGTTGGAGAGTTGACGAGTAAATGAGGAACGCCGCCAAGGGAGGGGGTTTATTTAACGGCGAGCTTATGATTAAATAAAAAGCTAAGTTCTTCTTCTTCGTCTTTTAATTCAAATATCTTAGCTGTAGTAGTTGCCTCGTCCTCCTCACTCTGTGATGATGAAGATAATTCACCAGGACGTAAATATTGAACATCAATTCTGATCCATCTCATATAATATCTATCCATTATAGCGAGCAAGTTTTGAAACAATTCTTCCATTTCTTCCCTCTCAGTTATTATATGTTGTAACCTGACGAAAGGTGTTCCCATGTTGTTAGTTAGAATGTTGGAAGTGAAATAATTCAAAGGTGGATTCAATAAGATACAAAACTTAAACTAATGGTGGGGAGAAATCTAAAAGACTTATGGTGGGGGGAATCTAAAAAAAAACCAATGGTGGGGGGAAATCTCAAGGTCATCCAATTGAAGTTTTAAAAAAGAGTGTAAAACTGAAATTACACATTCGATGGTTCAACAGGATCTGAATACCAATCTGATCTGTATTTACATCTTTTTATCATATGTGTACAAAAATCATCTTGATGAGACTTGGTGCGTTGACAATAAGCTAGATCGAGAGGATGAAATTTGAAACATCTTTGAGGACAGCATGTATGAAAATATCTTGATTTGTAAAATTTGAAAGTTCGCAATTCCGGTGGCGGTAGTTGTTTTGTTTTGCACTTGCAGTAACAAGATCCGAAAAATTCACACTTAGTGCAAGCTAACCCGTCCACCATCATTGGTCCTAAATCTGTACACTGTTGTTCACAACAGTAACGAGGTTCGTACTTGTAATTTTGTTTTTCCATGTTGACGCTGCTGAGTCCAGTGAAAGAATAAGAGTGTATAGTGTTGAATAGTCAGTTTTATGTACTACAAAAAGTGGTGGGGATAATTTCAAGGTCATCCAAATGAAGTTTTAAAAAATTATACCTTACTAATGTAAGGAAAATTGATACTTAAGAAGTTTGTTTCTGTTTGTTTTCTTCAGACTTTTTCTCTCCCTCCTGTTTGTTTTCTTCAGACTTTTTCTCTCTCTCCGCTTTAGCCATAGCGATAAGTTCTTCAGTCGATAGTGGATGTACTTCAGGAAATTTTAAAATTAATTTAGCCTGATATCCTTCTCGGGTTAATATTTCTAAATCTTCTGTCATTTGTTCAACGGTGTTGTAATCTTTTCCATAGATCTTTCCATCAAGTTCAATCATCATTCTGTATAACATCTTTAAAAATAGGTGTTGACGCAGCGAGGGTTGGGAAGCGAATGATTAGTTATCCAAGTATCACACCCTTTTTATCAACTTGACATTGATCACGTGATTCCTTAGTTTTATTTGATAAAAGCTATTTAACATTGGTAGTACTTGTGGAACTTGATGTTATGTTGACCAGTTGGTGATGAAGATGTTGTAGGTTGTGTAGAAAGAAATACTTCATCATCGCAGTATTTTGTTTTAGTAAACATCCTTACATTAGTAGCACTAACATCAACAGTTAAGTGATAACCACCGGTAAGTAAAACTCGCATTTCGTTGGTTAAATCTTCAAGTTGTTCAAAACTCGTAATGGTGTTGGTATCGTAAGATGCACACTTGACCTTTAAGGACATGTTGAAGTTTTGTATTTAGTTATAGAGAGCGAGATGTGTACCGTACGAAAGGTAGTCGTAGACTGATGAATTTCACAAGTTGATTTTCACTTTTATTATCACACAAAATTGGGTCAAGGTCATCCCGTGGAATTTTTAAAAAAAGCAACATATTGCTATGTACAAAGACATAACAATATGTTGCTTCTTTTATTTTTCTTTTTTGTTTTATATCATCTTTATTGAGAAACCATTACAAACACATATATTTACAATGTTATGTACAAACTAGTTAGTAGTAGGTGTTACATGAATAGTTAGTTCAGTTGAGTTGTTTCCACTCGGTCCGTGTGAAACTAAATAGAGTGCGCCAGGTTGAATAACTCGAAGATCTTCATTTTGTAGAAGTTGTACAAACCGTTTCGGTAGGAAGATTTGAAACTTCGGTTCGTCACCAACTGTATACGGCGCCTCGAATTAATAGCATCACCAATTGAAGTGTCCATCTTCTTGATTGTATGTATGATGTAATGTTTTTCTTCTTTTAGTTCAGAACATTTCTTCGTCGGTAAGATTGTTGATTTAGAATGAGCGTTAAATTGATCAACCAAATTTTGAAGAAAGTTCTGTGATGCCATCTTGATGTTATTGTTAATCTTCTTGTTAATCTTCTTGTTAATAATAATGTCCGTCGGAGATGTTGTCTCTTCGGAGGTTCGAGTAATACTCATGCTGCGTCATGGTAGCGCTCTCACTTTTATTACCGACATTACCCCCACCATTCTGTTGAAGGAAATTATTTAAGCGGTAGGCATTCTTCAAAGCGCACTGTGACCTTCGATGTTTAAAACTCTTTGATGAAATACAAAGTTCATTGAAGTAGCATTGGAAATCTCTATCTATTATTGCATTTATCACTTCATTGCTTGTAAATGATTGTATCCAATTAGCTTTTTCCAATCCTCTTGTGTAGATAGTTTTGAACTCTTTGCAGTAATGATTCATAATGTGCGGCATCATGTTATAATTAATAAAACCTTCATCCCATCTTAAGTTGTGAAAATGTTTGTACAACCATTTGTTTGAAACTTTCGCTTTAGTTGTTAGTCTATTGAATGGTAATGGAGGTTTGAATAAGTAATGATAAACTACAGATGTGTTCATATCCAAAATTACTAATTCTTTTATAATAAAATTTCCATCATTTCCTCGAAAAGCTTGAAATTCAATTATACCTTTTTTAACTTCCATTATATGTGGCGCATTAGAAAACGAAACCCGTTTGTTCATGATGAAGTCTCGTCAGCAACTGACTTGTATTACAAACACGATTGTTCTTCTTTAACTTCTTGCGCTTCTTCGTCGATATTAAAGTTGGTGTGATAGTTGTTCAATTGTCTCCACATATCCACTTCTTGAGGTATTCGATTAAAAATTGAAGTATCCACGGGACCGTATAAAATTGGAACGAAAGGTTGTCTGTCCAATGTATCGATTAGATAGTCTTTGATTATTGCACTTGAAAATATTAGTTGTTTCAAATATCTGGTGACGGGACCGGTAGTACAACTTAAAGTGTAAAATTCTTCTTTAGTCAAATGTAATTTTACATCATGTCTAGTTAAATCTCTGAAGCGAACCATTTGTCCTCCACGATGTTTCACTATATCAACTTCAATATTTGATTCCAATAAACTTAATCTTGTTCTTCTTCCAAATGTGTTGTTACTCAAATAGCATTCCAAAAGATGTAAATGTTTCATAAATGATTCCCAAGAAGTTTCAGTGAATGTAACCATTTTATTTCCATGATTTAAAATAACAATCGGTGAATAATCCAATGATTTTAAAATTCCAACTGAAATACTTTTCGTCATGCATGAAGAAATGGGGTAGAAAATCCGAAGAAATACTTCTGTTAAAATATTAGTTGTAATGTTAACTTCAACCTTTTTTCTTTTTACTTCTTTTTCAGCTTCTCCTTCTTCTTTTTCTTCTTCTCTCTTCTTATGTTTGTTAAACTTGAGGAACTCGTCCATTTCTCGTTCAACTTGTTTTTCTATATCTGAACTATTCTCATCCATTAGAGGTGTATTTTCTTCTCCGTTAGTAGAATTCATCTTGCGAACGATGTTTCCCATACGACGGTCGAAGATATAATGAATTTTCCACTCATGATTTTCTCGCTTTTATGTTTTTCGTCGAATCCTTGAAATTTATACACTCACATAAATGTTTGTTTTTAACTTGTCTTTCACAAACGAAATTCTAACCTCAAAAATTGAGACAGATAATTCTAACCTCAAAAATCTGCAGTCGTTGTACTAATTCTTTTTAAAGTACATTCTTCACGATTCCGGTCAGCGGTGTGTAAGTAACTATTTTATCATGTAGAATAAGACAGTATGCTGAAGTTCCATCCGCTACTGGTTCTTCAAATTCCATTTCAATTTTTATATCCACACTTGATGATTTTACCGATTCATTTTGTTTTGAACAATCTATTACAATTATCGGAGCCTTGGAATAATATTGGTCAGGTGATAATAGTGGAGTATTAGTCTTTCCATAATATGACGATTGAAATCTTGCATACATATCGTATAAAATGGAAAAACGTTTTTTGCTGAACATGACATTCAAATTGTCATACGGAAAGAATTGAGAGTTTAGGAAAACTTTACAATTCTTTATTTTACAGTTATCAAATTGACCGGCATTTGCAGTGATAACATCTTTTCGCTTAGTTTGAAAACCGAGTATTATGTACCTTGCTCGTTCCAAGTAAGTTGATGTCTTGACGGTCCATGTTTGTCGTTCGGTCTGAGGTAGTGTAGGATATTCATGGAATTCCCAACTT
Source organism: Neoaliturus tenellus (assembly GCA_030545055.2). Lineage (NCBI taxonomy): Eukaryota > Metazoa > Arthropoda > Insecta > Hemiptera > Cicadellidae > Neoaliturus > Neoaliturus tenellus. Next base: position 94,637,752 of record CM061535.1, read on the forward strand.
CGGAATGGCATCACAATATCACGGTCAGATTTTAACTTTCTCAATAATACGATTCTATGTTCATCAGCCAATCTTACATGAGGTACTCTCCAAACAACTTTATCTAATTGTAGTTGCCATTCCAGTTTATCTTCAGTAGTTGCAGGGTCTGCAAGTATCAAGTCCTTGTTAGTTGAAGATCTGAGTAATACCAATTCTTGTTTGACATTTATTATTACTCGTTTGTAATCTTCAGCGAATCCCAAAAGCAATCGTAAAGGTACATGAAAATCAAAGTGACCGTTGGAATCCGGTGTTATAGTGTCTTTATCAGGAGCAACCCATCCGGCGGTGACTATTGAATTCTTCTCATGCGGTGTTAATGATGTTAATCCTTTCAATGTCGTTGTTATACCAACCTTTTTTGTCGAATCAACTGTCACCCCTGATATCTCATATCTTATTTCATCAAAAAGATATGCCATCGGGTTATTTATAAAAGGAACTGTTGAAGCAGTTTTTCCATCCAATTTTAATACCCGTCCTTCAATGTACAAATAACTTTCACACGGTAATGTGTAAATATCTTGTTGTTGAATGGGAATCCTTATTTCATCTTTATTGTTTAATTTTGATGAAGTGTAAGGGTTGTGCGTGTGATATTCCTTCTCCCATAGTGTTTCGTCGAATGTCCGTCCTTGAGATATATCCAGGATATCCATCGTTGTTAAGTTTCAATCCAATCTTCTGTAGAAAACGAATGTTGTCCGATGTTAACTCTTCCAATGTCGAGGAGCTACTGAGCTCCCGACTCTTCCGTTGCGGTTTAAATGATAATCCCATGTTGACCTTTATGTTGCCGCTCTGATGTGTATCCGTATAGTTATCGTTTCTCCTCTAAAGTCAACACTAACACCGTCTTGATCCAATATGTTCAGTACGATGTCTGAAATGAAACTGGTGTTTAACGGTAGGTATATCAAGTTTTGTGGCTTCTCAACAATTTTAAAACCAGGAGCCACTGTTGGATAAAATGTATGTAAAATATGCTGATTCACTCCTTCTCTATACGATCCGTGTATAATATTACACGTTACATCGATACTATTGACTTTCAATATTGTAACAGTTGTATCACCTGAATGAGTAGTTCCAGGAGTTAAGATTTTCTTTTTTGTATCTGTAAATCCAAGTAAACTGCCAATCGACTGTTCCAAGCTGACATCAATATAATATTTTGAAGTTATTTCTGCTTTTAAAGTATTATTGTTTCCTTTAACGGTGATATTGTCTTCTCCGAGTTGTTTCTGTAATAATTGGTTTACATCATCGATTTCATAAGCTCCAGTAGGAAATGTAATTATTTTCAATTCTGAGTATTTTCCTGAAGCATCCTTAGTTTCATAATAATGTAGTAAATTGTTCTTTCCTTCCGTAACATTGGGTATTGAGTTGTAGGTAGTCAAATCAAGTAATGCCGCTTCCCATAATCTTTCCTTGGATAGACGCAATGCTGGGAACAGCGTACTTTTCAATGTGGATGAATTTCCACTCAGTGACACTGTATACGATGACATCTTAAAGCTGACTGACACTCTTCGCTAGAAACTCCAAACATAAATGCCCACATATTTCAGTATTGTTAGGTTGTTCTCTTTTGTAATTGTAAAAAATGTTTTTGGAGTTTCGAAAATAATGTTGCAGTTCTTTCGGCGGTGGTAGATTGCCAAAACTGTCAAAGTAGTAAACGGTTTGTCCGAGCTTTTTATAGCATACCCAATGAGTGCCTGGACCATAGGTGGAATCCAAATTTACTATTCCAGTTTCATTTTCCCATATTTTAGTTGGTAATGCATCTTTCATAAAAACTCCTCGAAAAAATGGTATTTTCAAACATTTTACATAATCATTTAACTGATGATTTGTTAAGGCTTTATTTGGAATTATCAATTGATTCTTTTTATTTAGTACACACGGTATGGTCTTAGGTATAAACCTGCTCCGTTTTTTACCATTTGCCAAACAGAAGTCTTCTTTACATTTGCCTTACGAGTTCTACGACGTCCTTTTTTAATGTTTCCACCTCTTTTGGGAGCGCTTCTTTTTGCAGGTCTTCCTCTGCGACGTCTTCCAGCACCTAACTTTGCTTTCGTCTTCATGGCTGTAGTTACTGCCCAAGCCGCTGCTTTTTCTGCAATACTTGCGTCACTTGATTTTACTCTTTGCCAAGCTTTTTCCGCTAGAATTTTATCCGCTATTGATCTATTTGTTGAATCTTTATACTTTGAATATGCTATATCGTGTTCTTTGCAAGCTTGATCTAATTTATTAATTCCAGGATCTCCTCTTGCTAAACGTTTTGACAACTTAGTTCCAGTTCCACAATATTGATAACCTCCGGGCAGATGTAATTCGTATGGTAAAGCGTCTATCGCTCGATTCACAACAGCACCAATTGGAATCCGTCTGAGCAGGGATAATGCAGCTGATGTTAAACCACGTCCTCTCTTGCCGCTGTCTTGACGACGACTGAGCAATACGGTCTTCATTATGCTGTTTTATGTAACCAACGTCTTCACTCTATGAAATACTTTATGATAATGAATCCTTTTTTTGTGTATTCTATACTTAAATATTCATAAGTTTTACTAGTATCTATCAATGATTTCATCTTTAATCCATTGGTTTCTCTGAGAATCTTCGATTTTATTGTGTTTCATCGATGCATTAATCAAATGATTATGCATATCAATAACTACATTACCTACAAGATTCATTACATACTCTACATTAGTAGCATCTTTGTTACGTGTAGGATTATCAAGATTTGTGATACGTTTACCATTACATGTATACACAGATGGATCGTTTGTAGAGGTTGCTATAACTTGATTAATAGTAGCAACATCATTCGGAGCTATTCCTGCTGATATGTTAGATATTCTTCTATTTTTTCCATCATATAAGTCATTTATTTTATCTAAAACTATAGTTTGTTTCACAACAACACAATCATTATCATCTTTACCAGATTTTACATGGGTTAATCGTCTACCTCCACATATAAAGTTAACACCAGTAGCTGATAGTTGTGGCACTTGTGTTAAAATAACAGCATCATGTTCTTCCGTGCCTAAACTTATATTTGACAATCTTTTATTTTTTCCATCCCACTTGTTATTTTGTAGTTGTAGTAAGGTAAACTTTTCACTTCCTTGCACAAACTCATCACCTTTCTTTGACACCACCTGATTTTGTTTAACAAAAGCGGATGTTCCTTTCTTCAAGCTTTCATTCATTTGTCTCACGGTAGCAGCATCCGATGGAGTTGAACCATCTTTCAGATTGGACAACACTTTTCCATGACAATCAATAACAGCACCATTATATAAAATACAATTATCTTTCATGTATTTAATATTAACACCATCACTTTCTTCTTTAGGATATCCAATATCGTTTATAGTATATTTATAAAAAGAAAATCCATCCTTTTTCTTTTCTGGTATTACAGAGTGCAAATAACGCTTATTGATTGTATCTGTATCCTCGGTTGGATCTGCCACATTAGTTATTTTATAATTTAAAGCATTGTACTTTTTTCCACTTTTAGTCTTTTCCAACAGTAAAGCGTATTCCATCGCAGATAGAAAATAACCTTTATTAACAACATCTCCATTATTGACTGGTTTTGCAACGTTAATAACCCTGTGAGATTTTGCATCATACAGTTGGTTGTCGTCGAGTTTTAAACTTGTAAATGTTACCTCCTTAACTGTTTTTAAATTTGTTGCATCTCCATCTTCTTCTGGATCTCTAACAAACTTTAAACGTTTATTATTTATGTTATAGTCACCTTCAGGTGTTTGCGGTAATCCACTTCTTTTTCTGTTTTCTCCAACTTGCACTCCTAACGCGGAGTATCGTCCGAACTTGTCGACGCTCATGTTAGAACTGACACATTATACGCCTGCAATTCTTATATATCCGCGGACAATTATACGATTATGCCGCGATTCCTGAGTTCGTCAATCAGAGCTACCCATTCATTATTTAAACCTGTATGACCGGCTTCCATGGCTTCATGCAATAGTCTCATTCTATCAACCAATTTATTGATGTCGTTGTAGTAAATCACATTCGTATTGTATAGATTTTTCATCAATCCTTTGCCAGATGTTGAAGTATCTCCTTTACTCTTTTTACTATGTTGTTCAAGAAGTGATAAATCCATAAGTGATAAAGATTTTCTTTTCAGTGGTTGTCTCACCGCTGGTGCAGTACGTAATGTTGGCAATTTTCGTGGAGGAAACAACTTTTTTATAACGATGTTATATTTTGTTGCACGTGAACGATTAATCATTGCATCCTTTAAGTAGTTTCTTTTATGAGCGTTAGTATTTTGTAGAATCTCCTTAAAAACACTTAAATCTTTGGATGAATATCTTAGTGGTATGTTTTTAAAAATTAATTCATAAAGTCCTTTTGTTCCTTTATATTTATGCTCACCAATAATGATGTAATCGTCTTGTGTTATTTCAAGCTTTGAATCGCCGATCTTTAATTCATTCCCATCAATTCTTGCTCCGTATACGTGTGATCTACTCAAATTCGGGTTTGATTTCATGTCATGTAGCATTTTCATTATATATTTTCTTCCAAGAGGTCCATGTTGTAATATATCGCTACTCAATTGAGTTAAATTTGGAATAGATTGTTCAGCTTCAGGTATTGGTTGTTCTTCTTCCTTTTCAACAATTGGTTCTTCTTCTTCTTTTGTTTCTTCTTTCTCACTAGCACTTGTATATGAATCATCATCTTCTTCTTTTTTTAATGCTTGTACTTCTTGTTTAGAAACTGGTAGTAAAACATCTCCTTCATAACGAGGTTTACCAATAGTTTCTGATATCTGTTTTAAAGGTTCCGTAATAGGTTTAAATGTAGTCTCTAGAAATTCTTCTCTTTCACTTAAACCCATCCTCAATGCACGATTCTTCATCCTAATAGAATCACTGAGTGATTTTATTTCTTTCAATAGTTTTTCTTGATTCACCATGTTTACACTGTGAAGTTCAACGTGTAACTAGATGTAGCATCGGTAGTTCAACGCATAAATACAAATTTATCCAACCCTATACGATATCTACCATTTTTAATATCTTCTTCCTTCATAATAACGAGAAAGCCATATTTCTCATTCCATGCTTTGCCACACATTTCTTTAAATTTCTCAAACGGCATATCCGCATTTACATGATCATTGTATATATGCTTTAAATTTGTTTCATCTTGCTTAAAGATAATCAACATATTTGCATTATATCTTATAAGTTGTTTTGGAATTTTGCTGTATGTTTGACCAATATAAATGCTATCGATATTATGATGTCTTCCCATAGCGAAATAATTCCTTATAGTGTCGTGATTTTCACAAGACACATCGTCAAAAATAAAAATAGAAAATGGTTTTGCTTCATTTGGTTGCATAATTGTTTCACTGGCATTTAACTTGTAGAAATTCACTTCAGGTACACTTGCAAGTACTTTATCCAATAATTGATATTTCGGTTGTTGCAATGATTTTGAAAAAATGTATATATTGTTAAAGCGCAATCCTTTAGGATTAGTTATAAGGTTAAAAACAACATTTGTTTTTCCACAATTTGAAGGACCAGTTATTAAACATCTTATCGTATTTGGTAGTAATTCACCATGTTTACCATGATTTAACCTATCATTGTCAACCGTCAATTCATCAATATTATTGATATTAAATCGATCTTTTTGTTGTACAATCTCCATCTTGTATCAAGGTTAAACACACAATGAGCTATTAAATTACTATACCAAGTCTTTTGAAGGAATCCAAGAGTCTTCACTTTTATCGAATCCTAACCACCGGACTTTAACCATATCTTTTTTCCTTTGTAAAACCTTCTCAACAAGATATACATCACCGACATTTGATTTCAACAATTCATGTCCGTAGAATCCACCTTGAAGTAATTCACCCTTGTTATCCTTTAATAAGTAAGTTTCAGGTATAGTTGGTTGCACTTTATAAACTGTAAATACTTCATTAGTCCAATTTGGTAGATACCTTTTACTAAATACACCTTTGTACTTGCTTATACGAACTTT